>PVKZ01000251.1:600000-1056453 GCA_004027375.1 Macroglossus sobrinus | reverse complement strand
AAAAATCAAAAACCTGGAAATCACTCTTTATCTATTACCTAATACTTCAGTTCTCAAACTTTTTAGATTTCTTTATGCTTTTAAAAACTGAGGGCCCCCAAAATTTTGTTTATATGGTTTATATCTATTGACATTTACCTTATTAGAAAGTAAAACTAAGAAAATTTTTTAAAATATTTAATTCATTTAAAAATAACAATAATGAACCCATACCTGTTAATATAAATATTTTTATTTTCCGAAACAAAAATAATTTACTGAGAAACATGGCATTGTTTTACATTTATGCAAATCTTTTTAATGTATGAGTTTAAAAAAACAAGTAGGTTCTCATATCATCTCTTCATTCAGTCTGTTGCAATATCACTCACACCTCCTGTAGCCTCCAGAAAATTTTATTGTACTCCTGTGAGAGAATGCAAGTGAAATAAAGCAAACAATCAATATTGTTTGTAAATAATTTGCCCTCATGGACTACATTTTAAGAACTGCCTAGCTAATTCAACCTCCAACTTAGTACTAAAATTTTCTCTATACTAATATTAATAAAACTTGTACCTAAAAGTCCATCATATCTGAGGTCTTTTGTCAAATTAACATCCTACAGTTCTACAGATGAGTAAACAGCTTTCCTATAAAAGCCAAAATAAACTATTAGATGATTGTTTTAGGTTAATGTTTGATTTCCTATAGCTGCTCATCTTTCTCATGGGGTGTGTGAATTAAAATGTGATAGAAAAAGGAAAGGCTTTGTATGCAAGTGTACTGGACTTAAAATGACATCTGGATCTGCCTACTGTGGCCTTAGGTAAATTACTTAATCTCATTAAATCCTACTTTTATCACCTATTTTATTAGTCAGGATTAAGCAAATCAACTTTTGGATAGTTTTTTCTTAGCATAGTGTTAGGACTGTAGAAAGTATTTAATAAATGATTGTTCCCATTCTTTTTTCCAATTGTATGCCTTCCGTTAGTTAATGTCATTTATAAGAAATCTGGTTTCCCATTACTTCACTGTCCACATACTGACATTTAATATCTATTATTGTACAAATATCAAAGAAGACGTGAGCCACTTTTGAAATAACTGACTTGCAAACTCAAATTATTAAAGAAAGGAGGAGGGAGAGTTCAATAGCAAATATAACATCTGACCACCCCCAAATTCTCACTATTCATTTTAGTTTGTTAAAGCTAATCCATTTAGTCTTTCTTTTAACATGGATACATTTCTCAGATTAACTGCCAAGGTAGAAAGTAGAGAGCTAGTCACTGAGGAATTTAGCATAGGCTCTGAAGAGAAAAAGAACAAGATGCTATGATCCACCTGAGAGGAGAGTCCTAGGTGACTCTAAGTGGACCACCAGCCCATGGAACTGGACAATGAGGGGATGTTTACTGTACATTTTGCCCATTTTGCCTAATGATAATTATCATTATAAATGTTCTCTCATTTAAAGTTCATAACAAACCTGTGAGGTAGTTATGATTTACATTTTATAAACCAATAGTGATGTTCAGAGGGTTGTAAGTAATGGAATTAGTATTTAAATTTCAACCTGCCTGGATCCAAGGTCCAGGCTCTTTATTTTTAATAAGTCACTTACATAAATGAACCAGCTGGTAGACCTGTTCCTTTTTTTTTTTTTTTTTGCCCCCATCTCCTCACCTCCCTCCCCTTTGTCAACCATCAGCTTGCCCTCTATATTTAGGAGTCTATTTCTGTTTTATTTTGTTTATTCATTTGTTTTGGGTTTTTTTTTTTAGGTTCCACATATAAGTGAAATCATATGGTAGTTGTCTTTCTCTATCTGATCTATCTAGGTCCATCCATGTAAATGAATTTCGTATTTTTTATTGCTGAATAATATTTTATTGTATATAAATATATATCACATCTTCTTCATCCATTTATCTATTGATGAACATCCAGATTGCTTCTATATGTTGGCTATTACTAGTAATGCTTCAATGAACATAGGGGTACATATATCTTTTCAAATTAGTGTTTTTGTTTTTTTTTTTTGTTTCCAGAAGCGAAATTGCTGGATTGTGTGGCAGCTCTATTTTTAATTTTTAAAGGAATCTTCATACATACTGTTTTCTATAGTGGCTGCACCAATTTACAATCCCATCAGCAGCGTATGAGGGTTCCCTTTTCTCCACATCCTTACCAACACTTGTTATTTGTTGATTTTTTTTTATGTTACTTGTTCTGACAGGTGAGAGGTGATATTTCATTGTGATTTTGATTTGCATTTTCCTGATGTTAATGATGTTGTGCATCTTTTCCTATGTCTGTTGACCATCTCTATGTTTTCTTTGGACAAATGTCTATTCAGGTCTTCTCCCCATTTTTTAATTAGATTGTGTTTTGGGTGCAAAGTCATATGAGTTCCTTACGTATTTTGGATATTGACCCCTTACCAGATGTATCATTGATGAATATTTTCTCCCATTCAGTAGGTTGTCTTTTTGTTTTGTTGAAGGTTTTCTTTCTTATACAAAAACTTTATAGTCTCATTTGTTTATTTTCCCTTTTTTTGCTCCTGCCTGAAAAGACATCCAAAAAGATGTTGCTTAGACCAGCGTTTTATGAGTTTCATGGTTTCAGGATTTACTTTTAAGTCTGTAATACATTTTTACTTTATTTTTGTATATGATGTAAGAAAGTGGTTCAATTTCTTTCTTTTTTTCTTTAATCTTTTTTTTCCCCATACATCTGTCTAGTTTTCCCAACATCTCTTAATGAAGAGACTATCTTTATCCCATTGTATATCCTTGTCTCCTTTGTCATAAATTGGCCAGATTAGTGAAGATTTATTTCTGGACTCTGTATTTCATTCCATTAATCTATATATCTGTTTTTATGCCAGTATCATGATGTTTTTAAAGTCCAGACCTTTATCATTGTACTATTTGGTGTCCTTGAAGAATTTTCCCTTAAGAACAGCCATAAAGTTCTAAGCTAAACTTTAAGCAAGTGCTTGCTTCCTAAATGGTAATTCTGTGACCTAGACATTCGTGAGAATTTAAAGTTTTCTTCCACCCCCACCATCAAGACATGCAGCTGAGAACTGGTTTATTATAAGTGAATTACTTTATTTATTAACTCACTTAAGAAGTCATTTTCCTCAAGTATTCTGGGAGGGATTTAAAAAAGTCAAAGTATACAAAATAAACTGAAACAGTTTTGATTGCCAGCAATTGTATCAAGAATTTTTAAGATTCAGTTCAAGCATGTTGTTCATTACCTAGTTTATTCTGGGTGACATTACCAATGTGTGTTCCTGCATTTGGAGTTACTCTTAACTAGAAAGAGGCTCCAATTTCTATGTAAACACTTCAAGCCAAGAGATAGCAATTAAGAAGAGCAAACAAGACAACCATTTTTTTTGAAACACCAACCTGGAGAGGAGGAATGTAAACATGTCATACCCCTGACCTGTATTAGAACATCATGTCTCATATTGGCTAAAAGCAAACTTTGAGCCCTTCTTGCTAAAATCGCGCACTTACCCAGCAGGAACAGTATCATTCCAAATCACTTCTGTTAATAAACCTACTTATTTTCCAAACAATCCTGAAACAAGAGACCTGAAATTACTGTTTTAGGTGGTGCTTCCTGCTGCCAGGAGGTGGTGTGTTTGACTTAAAAAATACTAAACCACAGTTAGATTAAAATTTTAGATCAAAACATTCATGTGACTGAGACTTTGAGAAAAAGAATTCTGTTTAGTAGCAAACAACTACTTTTTCTAAAAAGTATTTTGATTCTAGTTCAAAAATTAATGTAAAAGGACTGGTCAGGCAAACTAATACAGGGAGCATTTTAGAGTACACAGTGAAAACTCCATTCAGAAATTTATTAGCACTGCTGATAGCATAGCAGATGCTTAACAAATACTTATTGATCAAGGGGGTCTTACGCTAATAATGGTCTTACGCTAATAATTGAGTGCAGTGTTCTCATTAGACTTGTACACAAGAGGTAACCAATTAAATGAACAATTTGTTTTAGAACCATGGGATGAAAGCTCTGTAACATTAATGCCATAATTGAAAATATTAAGGAGAAGCAGACACCATTCCTATATGTTGTTCTTCTCCACCTCCACCCCCACCCACGATAGTAGATTGTGCTCCTCTAAGCACAATCTCCAAAAGAAGTATCTTTTTTTGTAAGTCAGTAGGTTAATATTAGATTAAGCCTATAATGATATAATAAAAGATGTTGAAGAAATTAGTGTGAAAGTAAGATCAGGAAACATAAAAGTGACACTTCCCCATCTACCAACAGTCCTAACCCCTCCCTACCCACTCCCCACACCCATTCTGTTTCTTGGATAGGTATCTTTTTATAAGAATCTGAGTTGACCTCTGATCAGACTTTTTCAATTGTCCCTTCTAGAAGTTCATTTCTCATTGTATGACTCTGCTAGGTTTCTAAGTAGCAGAAAAATTAATAAAAAGTTTTATCCCAAAATCTCAGGGATGGTGACTTGTCAGGGGAATTGTTAGATGAGGTGACTGTAGGTACCAGGCAGAATATTGATAAGGATTGATAAGGAGCGCTTTAAGGACAAAAAACTAGAAATTTCTCGGGGTGTAAGAATGGGAGATCAGAATCTACCAAAAGTATGGGACAAGCAGCTCATTCAAGTTGGGTAAGAGATGAGGATCAAGTAATTCTGACTCATATGAAAGGCAGAAAAGGTTACCAAAGATTTAATATGGCTAACCCAGGGGAAGAATGAGCTACTGTAAAGGACAATTTACTCCAACAGTGTACTGATTCTAGGCAAGTGCAAATGTAAGAATGAGTGCCATGTTGCAAGGCCAGGTTTATCAGCATTACTGTATTGCGGAATGTTGTTACTTTTCTAATTACATAATATCATTCTTTATTTTAATTTGTATGTTCTTGGAGTTTCAATAGCCCTAACTTCAGAGGCAACAGTTTAAGGGGTAAAGCAACACAGCTTTGTGAAAACTCTTAATAGTACAGATGTACCCCAATTATCTCTAACTCCAGTTTATCCATCCAGAAAAATTGCATACCATACACGTACACATTCTTTAAAAAGATACTGTATATAGTCCTTCTAAAGCTGATATTTTTCCATTATTCTACTACTTACTAATTTAGTTCATTATTTTTAGTGTCAGTATATCAGATCCTAAAGTCAAAACTTATTTCCTTATTGATAGACGCTCAGGTTATTTTCTATTTTCCACTTAAAATCAATATATCAGTTAATAGCTTTGTACTTCTTTGTGTTAGAATATCTGTAAAATAAATTCGCAGAAATGTAGTGTGCCTTTCAAATTGCAGTTTTGACAGAGGCTGAAAATGTTCTATCATGGCTTGGTTTGAACTGATCAGCTTAGGTAAATCAATGCTTTAGATAAAAGGGTGAACTAGTGACAACGTCAAGAACAGTTGTTTAGTTTCTTCCTTTAAAAAAAAAAAAAAAGCTTAAGAACATATTCAGTCCTTTCTTAAAGTTTTCAGATGTATCCAGTCGGAAGTTTGAGGCGTTTTCGATCAAGAATGCATTGCATGATAGTTGAAAAGGAAAATGACAGTGTTGTCTCAAGAATCTCACAGAACTACGTTACAATCTTGTAAGTGGTCTTTTATCAGAGAGAAAAAAAATTTGTCGCTTTCTAACATTTATCCTCAAATCTTTTATTTGGGATCAGGACTGGTCCTATCACGTATTTTCAGTTTGTGGCTAGAATAAGGGTGATTAGTGCACTTGGCTTTTTGTCTTCCTCAAACGCAGGTTAAAAGTCCTCTCTGCAGGTATACAACTACGGAGGCCTAGGGAAATCCCGTATTATGTATGGGGAGGTTTTCTTTTTGTTTGTTTTTACTTCTTGCTGTTGCTGTTGTTTCGGCTATGAAAATAAGAGTAAAACCGTCCGGGCTCCGTTAGTGCTTTTATTCTCGCCACTCCTCGAAGGAATGAAACTTCAGCACGTCTCTTATTTCAGAAACGAGGATCCTCTCAAGAGCCACAGGGCAGAAACACTAATCTCGCGCCTGGACGGTTCTGGGGACCTAACTAGGGAGCGCGACAAAATGAACTGAAGTGAGGCGGGCACAGCCACAGCCGGGACAGCACCCCTCCGGAGTACAGCCGTGGCCCCCAGGTCTTCCCCACCTCCCGCTCCGCCGCGGGGTCCGCCTCCTCAGGGGCGGGAAGGAACGCTTCTTCCGGGTTGCGGACGGAAGTGGTCGAATTTGAATCGTGCAGGCCGTTGGCTGAGGATGCTCGCGTCTGACGCTGCGCGAGAACTGAGGTGACACGGCGGTTCTGGAACTTCTGCTCCGCGCGCCTTGGTGAGTGGACGGGAGCGAGAAGAAACGGAGTATTCTGGCGAGAGGAGCGGGCCTGTCGCATGGGATAGGGGGTTGGGAGGCGGGACAGTGTAGCCGGGGCCTCGGACTGCGTTCGGGGGTGTCGGGGTGGGGGGCTGGGGACTCCGAGAAGTCGGGGTGCTGGGGAGCATTTCCCGGGCCAGCGCTCCCGACGGTTGGCGTACCTAAACCAACCCTGGGTATTGAGGAATCCGAGGCCCCACAGCCCCGAGGTTGAGCTTTGTTTAATCTCTGACTTTCTGGTTATCGCAATTTAATATTTCCGCCAATTCGGCTCGGATGCTGAAGCTTCAGCGGTAGTTAAATGTAACTACGAAAGCGTTACCACAGGTAAAAGAATCTTCCTTTATTAAAGATGGAAGGTTGAGGACAGGTTTAGAATGAAGAGTTGCACTTCGTGTTTCCGAGTTCCTCCTAACAGGGATACGGGTAGTGGTCTTTTACTCGGGACCGCAAGGAAATGACAGTCTTTGAAATGCCTGATGGGGATTTAAACTGAAATCTGAGTATCCTTTGTATTTAAAACCCTGGTAGTTTTCTTTCATGGTTGACAGGTACCGCAAAAATCCAAGATTCTTGCTCACTTACTGGCTACTGTAACAGCGGTGATTCACAAGGGTCTTAGTTTGCTAACAATAGAGAGGGATAAGGTTTAGTTCCACACATCTGCCTTTTCACCCCTTTATTCATTGGCCAAATGAGTTATCGTGGAGTCATTTTGGAATTACTGTGCTAATATTTCCGGCATGAGGTTTTCTTTGTTTTGGGTTTTCGGTGTTTTGGTTTTGGTTTTTTGTTTTATTTTTAATAATGAGTACCTAAAATATCAAATTCTAACTCCGTAGCAAAGGCATGCCTTCGGGAATAGTTTAAATGTGTACCCTAAATGTAAACTATAGATAAGAACTTTAAAATGTGTAGAAATTTTATATCTTGCCCTATCGAAAACTGTATGACTAATTTTGTGTTGCTTTATAGGAACAAATGTTTTTATGTCCCTTTTTAAGATTTTAACACCAGGGTACCATGCCATACAAATGTATAACTATCTTTTTTAAAGTAAGACTTCCTAATATTCAAAATAGACTAGCTACTCCCATTCTCCCATCCCTGCTAATGAACTTTTGTTTAATTATTAGCCAGAAAAAATAGATTCATTCAGTATTTATGATTGTTGAAATTTAAATATTTTGTATAAGACTGCATCAGACATTAGCTATACTTTCCTAAAGATTGCAGACAGGCTACCAGCAAAGATAATTTAAAAAGAAATTAGTCTGTACATTTTCACCTGTTTTTTTTTTCCTTACTTCAACTCTTTTCATTGAGTTTTTGCTCTATCAACCTAAATCAGTGAGTTTCAACTTTCATTTGGTAATGCATTACCTTGAAAGATTTGTTAAGGGTTGATTATTGCACTTTAAATCTAGAGTAGGTCTGGAGGATGGGTTGAGGAATCTAAATTTAACTGGGAAGTTAGATTTGGCCAGTTTAAAAAATACCTATTTAATCTTTCCTAGAGAGGCTTTACAATACATAGGTTAATGACTTGGAACTGGAGCCAAACTGGCTGGATTTTGAATTTCACTTCTACCATTTGGTAGGTGTGTGACCCTAAGAATCCCTTTTAACCTTTCCGTGTTTAGTTCCCTCAGATGTATAATGGGGATAATAACAATACCTACCTTGTAGGATCCTTGTGAGAATCAAATGAGTCAGTACATATAAAAATCTTAGAATAGTGTGTAGCACATAATAAATGATACATATATCTCTTATTATATTGAATTACTAAGCACTGTATGAACCACATTACATATATTATTTCATTAATCTTCACAAATAACAGGCTAAGAGAGGTTCGGTAATAAAATGTTTTAACTGGGGCCAGAAACTAGATTTAATTAGAAAGTTCATGCTTTTTCTTTTTTTAGTGTTTCCTGCCTCTTTCTGCAGTCTCCTTCCAGATGTTTCTCCCTAAAAATCTCTGATTGATTCCCATTTTCCACCATATATAATTCAAATTTCTTAGTTTTTTTCCAAAGCCTTCTCAAATTTCAACCTGTTCCCAAGCATTACAATATTCCACCACACTTTTCCATCCTATAATGTTTTATCCATACTACTGCAGTTCTTCAAATCTATTTATTATTATTATTTTTTTTGCCTATTTAGCCATTGACCTTTTTTATTTCCCTTTAAAATTTTACAGTTGGGTTTCAAGTACCTTCCTAGACTTCTCCAGGCAGAGTGTTTCTTCCACCGCAGCAATTTAGTTGTAAACATTGTAGCACTAAATTGAGAGCTCTTGTCTTCTTTATCTTTATATCTGCAATTCTTGATACAGAACAGTAAGTGTCCTTATATGTGAAACTGCATGTTCAATGAGTGCTTGTTATTTTAACAACAGATCCTGTCTTGTTAATACTGAAAATTTTTTTTTAAAAAAAAGCTTTGCTTTTTTATGAGCTGATAGAAGAGAATTCTATAGTTTTAGTAGAGATTTTAATTATATGGTTTGTAAACTTTACAAATATGCAAAAATAAGTTTTGAAATCATCAGCTCTAGACATTTCAAGTAAAAAAAAAATAAGTAATATTTGCTAACATTCACAGAACTCTCATACGTGTTCTCACTAACCTTTACAGCCATTTTATTATTATCTTCATATTAAGATGGAGAAACTGAGGAACCAAAAGATTTAGTAACTTTTAAAAGTTGTTTTGCATTTAATTTCCTCCTGGTGCAGTTTCCTTCCTTCCTGCCTGCCTGTCTTCCTTCCTTGTCTGTCTGTCTGTCATTAGTTTCAAGTATATAGTACATTGGTCAGACATTTATATAGTTTATAAAACGATCCACCCTAATTGTTCCTTCTCTCCTCTGGTTTTCCACCTAGCCAATATATTAATGCTAACTGCATTCCCTATGTCATGCTCCCCATGCCCATGACCATATCTATGAACTACTAGTTTGTACTTTTTTAACCCTTCACCCCATTCTCCCAGCCCCCCAACCCCCATCCCCTCTGTCCATCACCAAATTGTCCTCTATATTTGTGTGGTACAGTTTTCTTTTAATTATAAGAATAATATATGTTAAGTGTAATTTAACAATTAACTTTATAATAGAGGATTTGTTTCCTTTGCACATGAATGCTTATTTCTACATCAATTCTAAATTAAAGTTTTGAGGCATTAAAAAGCATTTTTGCCTTTCCTTTTTAGTTTGAACAGTTAATACTGTTATCTGACCTTCTTATCCACAACCTTTTCTTTAAAAACCTGCCCAACAATGTAGGGACATTAATCTAAGGACCAGTGGGTAGGGGTTGGTCTAAGGAGCATATGAGCCTAATATGCTTCCATTCTTCCACACACTTCTCCAGCCAAAGTAGTACCAGGTAGTTGAATCAGAGCTGAGTATCTCATGCAGGCTAAACCATTCACATTATTTCTTCTTGAATTTGGAGTTGGGATACCAAAAGACTATTGGGAGCCAAGGCAGAAAGTTTTTTATGTGCTCAGATGACAATGGAATCATAAAGAAACATGGACAACAAACATAGGGAGCCAATATGCAGAGGAAGAGGGCAGGTAACCTGTTTTTTGAGGACCAGTTATAAAGTAAGTCAGTATAAATTGATAATTTATTACTTTTCCTTTTTTTTGTTAAGACTTTTTTTTTTTTTTTTTAGAAAAAATAGTGAACTCATCTGGCCCTTGTGCTTTCTCTCTTTGAAAGTTAATAATATCTTTGCTACAGGCCTCTTCAGATTGTTTATTCTTGTGTGAGTTTTGGCAAATAATGTTTTTCAAGGAATTGATCCATTTCGTATAGATTATCAAATTTGTGGGCATAGAGTGATTCATAGTATTCCTTTTTATATTTTTAATTTCCATAAGATCTGTAGTAATAGCCCTTCTTTCATTACCAATATTAGTAATTTGTGCACTTTCTCATTTTTTCTTAGCCTGGCTAGAGTCCTACTGATTTTATTGAGTTTTTCAAAGAACCATCTTTTGGTTTCAGTGATGTTTCTCTATTGATTTTTTTGTTTGTTTTCAATTTTATTGATTTCTACTCTTAATTCTTAATAGTTCTGCTTAATTTGGATTTAAATTGGTCTTCTTATTTTTAGTTTCCTAAAAAAAGCATTCCCCAAATTTTAATAAGTTGTGTTTTCATTTTTATTTAGTTCAAAACATTGTGTATCTTCTCTTGAGATTTCTTCTTTGACCCTTGTGTTATTTAAAAGTGTGTTGTTTACTCTTCATGTGTTTTAGGGTTTTCAGTTATCTTCCTGTTTTTGATTTCTAGTTTAATTTCATCGTAGCCTGAGAGTAGACTTTGTATGATTTCTGTTCTTTTAAATTTGTTAAGGTCTGTTCTATGGTCCAAAATATGGTCTTATCTTGGTGAATGTTCCATGTAAGCTTGAGAAGTATGTGTATTCTGCTGTCGTTGGGTGAAGCAGGCCATTATATCCAGTTGATTGATGATGTTGACTTCATATATGTCCTCACTGATACTATTACCCGCTGGATCTATCCATTTCTGATGGAAGGAGTGTCAGAGTCTTCAACTATGGTAGTGGAATCATCTGTTTCTCTTTGCAATTCTATTAGTTTTTGCCTCACATAGCTCAATGCTCTGTTATTAGGCGCATACATGTTAAGTATTGTTATACCCTTTTGGAGGATTGACCCCTCTATCATAATGCCTTTAATTTATCTCTGATAAGTTTCCTTACTTTGAAATCTGTTCTGTCTGAAATTAATATAGCTACTCTTGTTTTCTTTTGATTAGTCTTAGCATATTTTTCTCCATCCATTTACTTTCATTTTATATTTAAAATGGGTTTCTGGTAGACAATATATAGTTAGTTGGGTTTTATTTTTCAATCCAGTCTGACAAATCAGTCTTTTAATTGGTGCATTTAGACAATTGAAATCCAAGTGATTATTGATTTAATTGGATTAGTATCCACCATATTTGTTACTGTTTTTTATTTATTGCCCTTGTTCTTTGTGGGGTTTTTTGGTCTGTACTCTTTTTCTGCCTTTTGTGATTTTAATTGAGAAATTTATATGATTTTATTTTGTCTCCTTAAGATATCAGTTATAGTTTTGTGGGGTTTTTTTACTTTTTTTAGTGGTTGCCATAGAGCACAACATATATTTACAACTAATACATAAACAAATACATTGTAACTTGTTATTTTGAATGAATGGTTATCTGTTAGATCAATTAAGAATAAGAAAAATAAAAATTGTTTATTTTTTCACTTATTCCTTATTCAATGGTCTTTTCTTTATGTAGATCCAAATTTCTGAACTATATTATTTTTCTTCTCTCTCAAGAACTATTTTTAACATTTCTTGCAAGGCAGGTCTATTGACAACAATTTTTCTCAATTTTTGTCTGAGAAAGTTATTTCTCCTTCACTTTTGAAGGATAATTTCACAAGATACAGAAATATAAGTTGGTGTTTTTTCTCTTAATACTATAAATATTTTGCTTCACTCTTTTTGTTTACATGGTTTCTGAGAAGAAGTTGGATTTAATTCCTACCATTCATCCTCTATAGGTAAGATGTTTTTTTCCTCTGGCTTCTTTTAGGATTTTTAAATTTATCTTAGATTTTCTTTAGTTTGAAATGAGATGCCTAGGTGTTTTGGGGCGTTTGTTCTGCTTGTTGATCTCTGAACTTCCTGGATCTGTGGTTTGGTGTCTGACATTGTCATTGTTTCAAATATTTCTTTTGTTTTCTCTCTTTTCCTTCTTGTATTCCTAAAATATGTATGTTATAACTCCCGTAGTTGTCCCAGAGTGCTTGGATATGCTGTTCTATTTTTGTTCTCATTGTTGTTGTTTTGGTCTTTGTTCTCTTTGCTTCTCAGTTTTTAAAGCTTCTATTAAGATATCTCCAAACTCTGAGGTTCTCTGTCCTATCAAATGCATTCTTCATTTGTATTATGGAATTTGATCTCTCTAGCATTTACTTTTAGTGCTTTCTTAGAATTTCTATGTACTTACGTTGCCCATCTGTTCTTGTACACTGTCTATTCATTAGAGCCCTTAGCATATTAATCATATTTGTTTCTAATTCCTGGTTTGATAATTCCAACATCCCTGCCATGTCTAGTTCTGATGCTTGCTCTGTCTTTTCAAATTGTGCTTTTTGTCATTTGGTATACCTTGTAAGTTTTCTTTTATAGCCAGACATGATATACTAGATAAAAGGAATTGCTGAAAATTAGTAATGTAGTGAAGTATGAGGGGAGGGGAAACGTGCATTCTATAGCTCTGTGATTAAGTCTCAGTCTTTTCACCAGCCTGTGTCCCTGGACAATGAACTTCAAAAGTATTTCTCGGTTTTTAACCACCCCCTCCCCATTATGTGAGTCAGGATGGCTAGAGTGTGTTGGAGTTAGGTATTTCTCTTATCTCAGGTCATTTAGGCTCTGATAATAACCTCGTAGGCTCTGGTTAACTAGTTTTCCTGAGAGCAGGCCTTATTGAGAAGGAAAGAGTGCTTTGGCATATTTCTGAATGGTACCTTTTTTCCTCCCCTTGCCAGAATCACAAGGGAATTTTTCCCTGAAATTGTAGGATCCTGGTCGAGTTACTGGTGGTAAATCTTACAATATTGTGAGAAACCCCCATGACTGGGGGCCCCTAAAGTTTTTTAACTCTCATGGTTGTCCACAGTGAGCCTCCCCAACAATTAGTCAATTACAGTTCAAGTTTTCCTACCCCAGCACTAGATCCCACAGCAGTTTCGGCTCTTAAGTCTCTATTCAGGTAAGCTGTGACTCCCATTATTCACCTGTATCTTTAATCTTAGAGGTACTGATCTGCCCTGTATCCTCCCTTCTCTTACAGATTCAAGAAGTGTTATTCATTTTTCAGTCTTTTCAACTCTTGTTAGGGTGGAGTGGTAACTTACAAGCTGTTTACATGCTACTTTTTCTTTTAATTTAAACAAATATCTTCATTTTTTAACAAAGGTTGTTAAAATTTAAACTTTCTGGTAATATAACTTGTATAAAATAAAATTAATTCATTTTAGGGGTACAGTTCAATGAATTTTAGTTAATGTATTCCATTATCCATTGATGGCCATTTAGGTTGTTTACAGTTTTTGGCTCTTAAAGAAAAAGTAGCTTTGGACATTAGTGAATGGCGGACATATGCTTTTATTTCTCTTGGTTACATCATATGGTGTACATTTAACTTTTTATTGAAGTAAAGTTCACATTCATAAAATTAACCATTTTAAATTGTGTAATTTAATGACATGTTAGTACATTCAGTGTTGTGCAACCATCACCTCTAGTTCCAAAACATTTTATCACCCCAAAATGAAAACTAATACGTATTAGGCAGTCATTTCTCATTGCTCATGCCCCTGTGGAAACCAAAAACTTGCTTTCTGTCTATATGGATTTAGCTATTCTGGATATTTCATATAAATGGTTTTATATAGTGTGTGATCTTTGTATCTGGTTTATTTCACTTAGCATGTTTTTGAGGTTCATCCATGTCATGATACATATCAGTATTTCATTCCTTTTTATAGCTGAATAATATTTCATTGTATGGATATACCACATTTTATATTCTTATAGACAAATTGGTGGTTTCTAGTTTTTAGCGATTGTGAATAGTTCTGTTATGAACATTTGTGTACAAGCTTTTGTTCTTAATTCTTTTGGGTAACTACCTAGTGTAATTGCTGGGTGATATGGTATGGTAGTTCTGTTTTTGATGTATTAAGCAACTGCCAAACTGTTTCCCATAGTAGCTGCACCATTTTACATTCCCATTAGTAATGTATAAGGGTTCCAATTTCTTCAGATCCTTGCCAATGCTTGTTATTGTCCTTTTTGAAAGAAACTATATAATCACCTTCGTGGGTATCAGGTGGTGTTCATTGTGGTTTTCATTTGTGTATCCCTAATGACTGATGATGTTGAGCATTTTTCATGTGCTCTTTGACCATTTAAATATTTTCTTTGGAAAAATGCCTACTCAGACCTTTTGCCTATTTTTAAATTGGGTTATTTGTCATTTTGTTGTTCAGTTGTAAGAGTTTCATATATATTTTGAATACTAAATTCTTATCAGGTATATGATTTCCAAATATTTTCTCCCATGTTTGTGGATTGTCTTGTTCACTCTATTGATTGTGTTATCCAGTTTTTTCCTTTTTTTTTTTAGTGGTTGTTTGTGATTTTGGCATCATATATAAAAAATAATTGCCATACCCAAAGCCTTGAAGATTTAGATGACCCTATATTTTCTTCTAAGAATTTTATTGTTTTGGCTCTTACATAGTAAGTCTTTGATCCATTTTGAGTTAATTTTTGTACATAGTACAAGGTAGGTGTGCAACATTATTCTTTTGCATGTGGCTACCCGCTTGTCCCAGCACCATTTGTTGAAGAGACTATTGTTTCCCCATTTAGTGGTCTTGGTACCCATATCATAGATGTGCAGGCTTCTTTCTAAACTCTTACTTTTTTCCTGATGATCTATATGTTTATTTTTATGTCAGTACCACCTGTTTTGATTACGATAGCTTTGTAATAAGTTTTCAAATTGGGAAACATGAATCCTTACATTTTTTTGTGTTTGGGATTGTCTTGGTTATTCAGTATCCCTTGCAATTCCATATAAATTTCAGGATTAGATTTTCCATTTCTATTAAAAAAGGTTATTGGATTTTAATAGATATTGCATTGAATCTGTAGATTGCTTTAGGGAATATTGCCTCTTAACGATATTAAGTATTCTAGCCAGGAACACAGAGTGTCTTTTCATTTATTTGGGTTCTTTAATTTATTTTAGCAGTGTTTATTGGTTTTCAATGCACAAATCTTCCATAGCTTTGATTACGTTTATTCTTAAGAAGTTTGTTCTTTTCAATGATGATATAAATGGAATGGATTTCTTAATTGCCATTATGGATTTTTTGCTATTATATAGAAATAAAAACTGATTTTTGTGTGTTGATCTTGTATCCTGTAACTTCGCTGAATTTCTTTTTTATCTCTTAACAGTTTTTTAAATTAAATATATTGAGGTGACATTGGTTAATAACATTTTCTGAGTTTCAAGTGTACAATTCTATAATACATCATCTGTATATTACACTGTGTGCTCACCACCCAAAGTTCAGTCTGTCTGTCACCGAGTATTTGACCCCCTTTAATCTCTTCATTCTTCCCCCACATCCTTTCTCCTCTTGTAACTACTCTTCTGTTGTCTGTGTCTATGAATTCGTTTGTTTTGTTTGTTCCTTTGTTGCTTTCTGTTTTATATCCTACCTATAAGTGAAATGATATGGTTTCTGTTTTTTTCTATCTGACTTATTTTGCTTAGTGTGATATTCTCAAGATCCACCTATGTTGTTCCAAGTGGCAGTATTTCATCCTTATGGCTGAGTAGTATTCCATTGTAAAAATGTACCACATCTTCTTAATCCAGTCATCCCTTGAGGGACATTTAGGTATGTCTCGGCTACTGTGTATAATGCTGCAGTGAACATAGGGGTACAGAGACGTTTATGAATAACTTTTTAGATTTTTCATGTAGATACCCAGAAGATGGATTGCTGGATCATATAGTAGCTTTGTTCTCAATTTTTTGAAAAACCTTCATACTGTTTTTCATACTAGCTGTAACAAATTACGATCCTGCTGTCTTTGTATGAGGGTTTCTTTTTCTCCACAACGTCTCCAATGCTTGCTATTTCTTGTCTTATGATAACAGCCATTCTAACAGATGTGAGGTAGTGTATTATTTTGGTTTTGATTTGCATTTCCCTTAAAGCTATTGAAGTTGAGCATCTTTTCATATAATTGTTAGCTATTTGTATGTCTTCCTGGGAAAAATGTCTGTCATGTCTTCTGCCCATTTTGAATAAGGTTATCTTTTTGGTGTTAAGTTGTATGAGTTCCTTATATATTTTGGATATTAACCCCTTATCAGTGTATCATTCAGTAGGTTGTCTTTTTCTTTTATTGATGTTTCCATTGCTGTGCAAAAACTTTTTAGTTTGATGTAGTCCCATTTGTTGATTGTTTTGTTTTGTTTCCCTCACCTTTGGGATCAAGTTCATGAAATCCTTTTCCCATCACCATTTATTGAAGAGGCTTTCTTTTCTCCATTGTATGTTTTTGGTCCCTTTGTTGAAAAGTTATTACCCAAAGTCATGTTTTTGGAGGGTTCTCAGCTCTGTTCCATTGGTCTGAGAGTCTGTTCTTTTGTCACTACCATACTGTTTTAATTATTGTAGTTTTGTAGTGTAATTTAAAGTCAGGGAGTATGATACCTCAAGCTTGGTTCTTTTTTTTTCTCAGAATTGCTTTGACTATTCAGGGTATTTTGTGATTTTGTACAAATTTGATGATTTTATATATATATATTTCTTTGAAAAATACTATTGGGATTTTGATGGGGATGGCATTAAATCTATGTGTTGCTTTAGGTAATATGACCATTTTAACTATGTTGATTCTCCCAATCCATAAACATAGAATATCTTTCCATTTTTTTGTGTGTCGTCTTCAATTTCTTTTAATAGTGTCTTATAGTTTGCAGTGTATAGGTTGTTCATATCCTTTGTTTATTCCTAGGTATTTCATTCTTTTTGTTGCAATTAAATATGAAATTTTTCATTTCTTCTGATATTTTATTGTTAGTATTTAGGAAAAGAGTAGATTTTGTACATTAATTTTGTAGCTTTGCTATATTTATTGTTTCTAATAATTTTTTGGTGGAGTCTTTTGGATTTTCTATACGTAGACTCATATCTGCAAAAAGTGACAATTTTACTTCTTCATTCCCAATTTGTACTGTGTTGAATAACAGTGGTAAGAATGGGCATCCTTGACTTATTCCTGATCTTAGAGGAAAAGCTTCCAGTTTTTCACCATTGAATATGCTGTTAGCTGAAGGTTTGTTATATATATGGCCTTTATTATATTAATGTGCTTTTCTTCGGTACTCTGTTGAGTGTTTTGATCATAAATGGATGTTGTATCTTGTCAAATTTTTTTTTTGTATCTATTACATGATCATATGATTCTTATCCTTTATTCTGTTAATGTGATATAGCACATTGATCTATTTGTGTATGTTGACCCATCTTTGTACCCCTGGAATGAACCCTGCTTGATTACAATGTATGATCTTTTAAATGTATTGTTGTATTCAGTTTGCTAGTATTTTGTTCAGGATTTTTGCATCTATATATTCATCAAAGAGATTGGTCTGTAATTTTGTGTGTACGTATGTTGTCCTTGCCAGGTTTTGTTATTAGGGTAATGTGGCCTCATAAAATGAGTTAGAAAGTAATACTTCTTGTCCAGTTTTTGGAAGCGTTTGAGAAGGATAGGTATTAAATCTTTGAATCATAGGTAGAATTTACTAGTGAAGTCATCTGGTCCTGGACTTTGACTTTTTTGGGAGGTTTTGATGATCTTTTCAATTTTCTTACTGTTGATCAGTCTATTTAGATTTTCCAGTTCTTTGTTCTTCAGTCTAGAAAGGTTGCATATTTCTAAGAACTTGTCCATTTCTTCAAGATTATCAAATTTGGTGGTGTATAGCCTTTCGTAGAACTCTTGTATAGTCCTTTGTATTTCTGTGGTATCCATTGTAACTTCTCTTTTATTTATGATTTTGTTTATTTGAGTCTTTTATCTTTTTTCCTTAGTCTAGCTAGTGGTCAATTTTATTAATCTTTTCACAGAACCAACCCTCTTGCATTAATTTTTTTTATCTTTTTCTGTTTCATTTAATTCCCCTGTAACTTTTATTATTTCCTTTCTTCTGCTGACTTTGAGCTTTTGTTCTTTTTCTAGTTTTTTAAGATGAGATGTTATTTAATGGAGGTATTTCTTGTTTCTTCAGGTAGGCCTGTAATGATATAAACTTCCCTCTTGTTACTAATTTTGTTATAACCTGAAAATTTTGATATATTGTATTATAATTCTCATTTGTCTCTATGTATCTTTTGAACTCTTATTTGATTTCTTCTTTAACCTAGTCACTATTTAGTAGCATGTTGTTTAATCTCCACATAAAATCACATTTGTGTTTTTTCCTGCCTTTTTTTTTTTTTTGTAGTTGATTTCCAGTTTCAAAGCATTGTAGTTGAATATGCTTGGTGTGATTTTAGTATCCTTAACCTTGTTAAGGCTAGTTTTGTGCCCTAGTATATGGTTTATCCTTGAGAATGTTCCCTGTGTTGTGGGATGGAAAACTTAGAAAATATCAATTATGTCCATTTGATCTAATGTATCATTTAAGGGCAATGTTTCCTCATTGATTTTGTTTGGGTAATCTGTAACTGTCAGTGAGGTATTTAAGTTCCCTACTATAATTATGTTTTTGTCAGTTTCTCACTTTAGTATTATTAGCAGTTGTTTTATATATTTTGGTGCTCCCAGGTTGGGTGCATATATATTAATAAATGTTATGTCTTCCTAATGTATTATCTCTTTTATCATTAAAATGTCCATCTTTGTCTCTCTTACCTTTTTTATCTTGAAATCTATTTTGTCAGATGTAAGTACAGCTACCCAACTTTTCTCTGGATGCAATTGCTTTCGGTGCCGTTTTCCACCTCTTTGAGTCTGTCTTTGCAGCTGAGATATGTCTCCTGAAGGCAGGATATAATTGGTTTTTGTTTTTTAATGCATTCCACTACTCTGTGCTTTTTTATTGGTGAGTTCAATCAACTCACATTTAGAATGATTATTGAAATATGAGAATTTCTTATAGCCATTTTATCTTGTTTTCTGGTAGCTTTGTGTATCTCTTGTTTCCTCTTCCTTGTGTTTCTGTTATTTTAGTTTGGTGGTATTCTTTGATTTTTGTCTCTCTGTTTTCTCTTTTTTATGTTATGTATCTCAGTTCTAGATTTTTGTTTTGTAGTTGCTGTTTATGAAAAAAGTTCCATATGTGTTATAGGAAACTATAGAACAATGCTGAATAGAATGGTGAGAGTTCTTATTCTAGATCTTATGTGGAAAGCTTTCAGTCTTTCACCACTGAGTATATTAGCTGTGGATTTTTCATAGATACACTTTGTCATACTGTGGAAGTTCCCTTCCTTTTCTAGATTGCTGAGTGTTTCCATCGCAAAAGAGTTAGATTTTGTCAAAGGACTTTTTCTGCATTAAGATGAGCATGTGACTTTTTTCTTTTATTTCGTTAATGTGACATATTACACTGATTGATTTTTTCATATATTGTTCCACTCTAGCATTACTTTGATAAATCCCACTTTGTCCTAGAATATAGTTCTCTTAATGAAGATACACTTTGCTGGTATTTTGTTGAGAATTTGTGCTTTTACATTCATAATGGGTACTGTTCTGTAGCTTTTCTGTGATGTCTTTAACTTTGGTATCAGGGTAATGCTGGCTTCACAGATTGTGTTAGAAAGAGTTTCCTCTTCAATTTTTTGGACAGGTTTGAGAAATATTGGTGTCAGTTCTTTAAATACTTAATAGATTTCTTCAGTGAAGCTTTCTAGGCCTTAACTCCTCTTTAATGAGAGATTCTTGATTACTGATTCAAAGTCTTGATATAGATGTGTGAAATTTTCTATTTTTGCTTGAGTCTGTTTTGTAAGATTAACTTGTTTAACTAGTTAATTATCTAATGTTGGTATGCAGTTGTTCATGTAACCCTTTTTATTTTTGTACGTTCTGTAGCAAGGTCCTCTGTTGTTTCTAATGTTAGCAGTTTGATACTTTTTCCCCCAGTCATTCTATCTAAAGGCTTGTCAATTTTGTTGATCTTTTTAAAGAATCAACTCTCAGTTTTATCTCTCTATTATATTTCTATTTTTTATATGATTCTCTAATCATAATTTCTTCCATCTACTAGCTTAGGCTCCTTTTGCTCTTCTTTTTCTAGTTCTTTTAGAATCTTTTTAAGAAATATCTGCATTTATACTATAGATTTCCCTCTGATCACTTTTTGCTGTATATCATAGGTTTTAGGATTTTATGTTTTCATTTGTCTCTAATTATTTTCTAATTTCCCTTGTGATTTCTTCTTTGACATTTTGCTTATTTAGGATTGTGTTATTTAATCTCCACATTTTGTGAATTTTTCAGCTTTCCTTCTTTCATTTGTTTGTTGGCCATATTGTATGACTTTTGTAAAGTATACTTCCACTCCCAGGTGCATTATATGAAGCCGACATTACCCTGATACCAAAACCAGATATGGTAAACTACCAGCTAATATATCTGATAAGTGTGAATGAAAAAATGCTCAACAAAATACCAGCATACCAAATTCAGCAGCACATTAGAAGGATCATATACTTCGGTCAGGTGGGATTCTTCCCTTGATGCAAGGATGGTTCAGCATATGCAGATCAATAAATGTGACACATCACATCAATAAAATGAGAAATAAGTCATCTCACTAGATGCAGGGAAAAAGCGTTTAACAAAAGCCAACGTCCTTTCATGATAAAAATTCTTAACAAATTGTGTATGGAAGGAATGTAGCTCAACATGATAAAAGCCATACATGAGAAGTCCACAGCTAACATCATACTCAGTGGTGAAAGGCTGAAAACTTTTCCTGTAAGATCAGGAAGAAGACAATGATGCCCACTCCAACCACTCCTATTCACCATAGTACTAGAAGTCTTAGCCAGAGCATTCGGACAAGAAAAAGAAACAAGAAAGCATTCAAATCAGAAAGGAATAAATAAAATTGTTTGTAGATGACATGATCTTATATATTGAAAATCCTAAAGTTCTACCAAAAAACTGTTAGAAAAGCCTCACAGCTGCAATGAGAAAGAATATGGGTTACTTTGTTCTATTATTACTTTCTATTGCTGTGTAACAAATCACCCCAAAACTTTGTGACTTAAAACAACATTTATTATCTGACAGTTTCTATGGGTCAGAAATTTGGGGGCTGCCTAGCTGTGTGGTTCTGGCTTAGGGTCTCTCAGGCGGTTGCTCTCAGACTGTCAGCCAGGCTATAGTTGTATGGGGCTGAAGGATTTGCTTCTAAAATGGCTCACTCACAAGGCTAGTTAAATACTTCAATTCTTTGCCAAGTGGACCTCTTTAAGGAGCACCTTGAAAGTTCTTCCAACGTGGCAACTGGCTTCCTCTAGAGCAGGTGACTCATGATAGAGGGTGAAAATGAAGTCACAATGCCTCTTATGACATAGTTACACATTGTCATTTTTACAGGCTTTTTGATGGAAGCAAGTTACTAAGCACAGTCACAATCAAGAAGAGGGAAATCAAGCTCCACCTTTTAAAGAGGGAGGAGAAACACACTATATCACTAACTGTGATGAAGTGAAGGTAAGCAGTGGAAGAGACTCAGAATACCTCTTGACAGTGGCTTTGTGGAACACATCCTTAAATTGTTAGTGATTTCTCAGGGAATCCGGGAAGAGTAATATTTTTAAGACCAAGTCTTAAGACTTGGACTGTTACTGAGATTTATTCTTACATAACATTGTTTTCCTCCTATTTAGGACATTTTAAAATTCATGTACCGGAAGGGGAAAAAATGATAAAGCCAACTAAGAATATGTGAGTAGTCTTTATTTTTTTTGCTTAAGTTTGTTTTAGAAATGGCTTTTTGAAATAAATCAATCAAGATTTAAAAACAAAAGTTTCATTTTAGGTGCTAGGGATTAGGAAGAAGGCTAATGTGAATTGGTCAAAAGTATGAATTAAATAATGTCTTTAGAACATCCAATTTGGGAGTAACTTTTAATTTTGATGTAAGTTTATTTTATTATTATTTTTTTAACTACTGTTGCAGGATGATTTCTTGGATTTCTCCCTGATTGTATGGCTTGTTCATCTAGATCCCAGAAGATTTTTCCTTGCTGCTTGCTTCTTGTTTCTGTCAAACTTTGATTTGGTCGCCAGAGGGATGAACAGAGCTTCTATCATCTACGCCATTTTTTTTTCTCTTGATATAATTTTAAACAGAAAAGTTAAAGAGACGAGTATGAGAAACTCCTATATGCCCTTTATCCACATTCAACAATTATTTGTTTTGTGACATTTGTGTCATCATTCTCCTATCCTAAAACTACCAGGAATAACTATAGTGTAATGATTAGTTTTTTTGACTCATTGCAATGAGAAAAATTGCAGACCAGAGGAACCACGTTGTTTCTTACCAAACAAAGGATAAAATAGATTATTTTAGGATTTTGGAAAGGGTGATATTTAGGTGAAATTTAAATGAAGTAATGTTTTCATAGCAAAGCCAGGGCACTGTGTAAAAGAGTCAACATCAGGTCTGGACTATGAAGTGGACCTAGGATTTTTGTTTCCTTGATAACTATAAAATTAAGAGAAAAGGGGAATGTTGTGTTCCGAAAACCCTTATCTATAGCTCTGATGTCTCTGATGGAAATCAGGATTTCTTCTCTATATAGAAATTGCCTACTTATATCCTCCTAGCAAAAGTAGGATATTTCAGAATGTTTCTCCATGTCCCTTTCCAGTCATTTCCCCACCTGAGAGGTAGTTTTACCTGTCCTAAAACTTCATGTAAATAGAATAATGTAGATGTGAATAGTAGCGCATAGTTTCTTTCACTCAGCATGACCTTTAGAGAAGTCATCTGTTTTGTTGTATTTTACAGCACTTCTTACTTTTCACTGCTAAGTAGTATTGTATTTTATCACTACACTACATTTGTTAATCCATTTTCTTGCTGATGAACTTGTGGGTTTCCAGTTTTGGAGTATCCTGAAGAAAGCTGCTAATGAACATTCTTGTATAAAGTTTCCTATCTGTATGTTTTTGCATGGGTATATGTTTAACTTTTAAGAAACTGCCAAAACTTTTCAAAATTATTGTTCCATTTTACATTCATAAGAGTTCCCCCATTCCTTCATATCCTTTCTGATGTTTGGTGTTGGTAGTCTTTTTAATCTTGGCCATTATTGTGAGTATGAAGTGGTCTATCATAGTAGTATTAATTTTTCATCCTAATTAACAATGATGTTGGTTATCTTTTCATGTGTTTATTGGCCATTCATGTATCTTCCTTTTTGAAGTATCTGTTTATGACTTGCCCATTTTTTATTCTATTGTTTGCTTTATATTGTTGAGTCATATGACTTGTTTATGTATTCTGAGTACAAGTCTTTCAGAACACATCTTTTACAAATATTTTTTCTAACACTGGCATGCATATTCATTTTATTAATGGCATTTTTTGATAAGTGGAAGCTTTTAATTTTGATGAAGTATAATGTGACTTTTTCTTTTAAAACTTGTAGTTTTAGCTTTTACAGTTAGGTCTGTGACCCACTTGAAATTAACTTTTATTTATGGTGTGAAGTATGAATCCAGGGTTATTTGTTTTCCATATGGATATTCAGTTTTTCCAGCACCATTTGTTGAAAAGACTTCCCCTTCCTCATTGAATTGCTTTAGTACTTTAGTTGAAAATCAAATAACTAGAAAAGTGTCTGTTTCTGGGCTTATTCAGTTGGTCTATGTGGAATAGTATTAATACACTTTGAAAAACTATGTTAAAGTGCTTGTTAGATATTGGCATACATAGGAAAAAAACTTTCCCATTCATGTTTTAATAGCATTGGAGGTCTTTCTTACAAGCTTGTGGCCAATGATATTTGGAGGCTTTTCAGCATGGTCCTCTACATACACCTGTGTTATTCTTTTTGTGTCTTATGAGATTGATGTTCACTTTTATTCTTTTATATTTGTAAATATGAGAAAGCATTTCTTCAGTACAGTTTTAAGGCTGGTAATTAACAAGAAGCTTCAGATTTTTTAAAAATAACATAGTTGTCTATACATTTCTTTTAAAAATCTAGACAGAGTTCATCACACTGTCTACTGAGAGATGCCTTGGGTTTTTGCAGTGGAAAGGGGAGGTATAGCAGATGTTATGATTTCTTTACAAACGATATTTAGTCTAGAATCTTGTCCATTCATATCAATAGCTCTAGCATAATTACCAGTCACATTCAGCAAATATTTATTAGCACTGTGCTGAATGATATGGGGATTTTACCCTCAGGGAAACTGAGGAATTAACAAATTTAAACATAATAAAAAGTATTATGTTTAAATATGTTTAAACAAGTAATTCATGTTTGCATTAATGCCATTGAGAGAGTTTAAAATGTCTTTATTAAAGTTGCCTATATTGTGTACCTCAGTCATTATTCTGAGTTACAATAAATATAAAAGTAAATAATAGATGCAGTTCACCCACAGAGGGGAGAGGGTAAGGACTTGTAAGATGTGGAGCTTTGGATCCATATTGAAATCTCTGTTGTTGGAAATTGATTAAACATCATTTTTTTAATTAAAATGTTTATATTTACTCTAGGTGAAGTACTGTTATCATGTGATTTTTTTTTCACTTTCTGCAATAAATTCTTAGGTATGAGTGGATTTATGATATGCTGAATTTATTTTCAGAGTTGAATTATAAAGAAGTTATAATAAAAAAGCCATTTTACCTTTTTATTTATTAAATTCATCAGTTTTATATGGACACCCCCCGCCCTCACTCCCTTTTAGCATGTTAAAATTAGTCTGTGATCCTTAATCAGTTTTGACCAAGTAGCGCAGTCTGCAGTCATTTTAGGAATATATGTAAACATCAAGTGTTGTCATATGCCTGTAGAGTATAATCAATGATTCTAAAAAAGAAAAAAAATCCAAGAAACACTAAAGGAATATTTCTTTAACCTTGCCCTATATTAATGGTTATGAGGAGGGAATGGGGAAGGTAGGCTAGACCTACTTAATTGCAAAGCCTGCTTAAAGTGAAACTCTTCAGTTGTTTTATGGATTCTTTGAGGAAATATCAATCTTGATGACACAGGTGATTTTATAAGGAAGAACCAGAAGATACTGAAAACGTGGAGTCAAAGTGATTCAAAAGACTTGGACTATGACTTTTTATGAAAGCACAGAAGTGATTGATTATGCGTGTGTGTGTTTTGTTTAAACATCTTAAACAACAAAAAAATATATATATGTATGTATATATAGTGTTTAAACAAAACAGTTATTACAATCAATATGAAGTATAAATTTTAAGTTGTAAGAAAACATTGATGAAATTTAATAGTAAGTTTATGGGGTTTTTGTCCTTCCTTTGATATTAATATTCTGTATTGTTTTTATTGTGCTCTTTCTTTATTTTCATGTGAAGTGTCAGTCACTCAGTTATAGATTAGTCTGTTAGAGTTCTGTGACCTTGGGCAAGTGTTTAACCTCTTTGAGCATTGGTTTTGCAGCTATAAAATGAAATTACATGTACTTACTAGCATCATTGTTTTTTCTTTTCCATTTAAATTCCAAGAGCTAACACATACATTATCATACTTGAATCTCAAACAGTTCAAGGGGACAGAATTGCAAGACATCTTGCAATTCACAGTTCAAGTAGGCTGTTCATATATCCTTGGTAAAGTGAAACTTTGATATTAAGATTTTTTTCTTCCATTTGACCTTTTTAACTGGAAACAGAAAAAAATTATATTTCAGTAATGAATATAAGTAATTATATTTATTGAGGAGTGAGGAGACAGAAGCAGATCAGTGTCTTTTCAGTATATAAATAGTTGAGCACTGTACTAGACTGTGATGTGGCAGTTAGATGCTTGCTGCTCTTTATAGAACCCCTGCAAGTGTAATAGCCACAAATAAAGTCTGATTGTTCTGCAGGCTACTCAGATATGAATGGCATTGCTATTGATGATGTGATTTTTTCCCCCTAAACAATGAATGAATCTTGGTATAATTATGAATAACAATAAAATAGGAATTTTCTTGACTTTACATAGGAGTTGTAGTTTGGAAATATTCATTTTGTCATAACATAGGAAGAAAAAATTATTTATGCATAAAATTGTCTTAGGTTTTAGGTTAATATAATTATAAATAGGTTTGTTGGGGGTGGGTTTAACCTCCTTAAATATTTAGAAGAAAATTAGAAAGTCTAGACTAGGTTATATAGGTTTGTTTGTTGCACTGCAGGATGTCTTGCAATTCTGTTCCCTATCCAAGAAAAATAGTTAGTTATCTTAATCTTTTGACAACTAAGAAACATTCCCTCTCATTTTAACAGTCTCCAGACTTTACCACCCTATTAGTCTTAGATATGTAAAAGGTGAGGAAATTATGTACTAGAGTAAGAAATGATATGCAGCTTATTTTTAATCAGTGCATGGACTAAATTAAAATAGATAATTTGAGACTTTTAAAATTAAGATGGTTATATTGTATTTTCTTATTTTTTTCTAGTAAAATGAATGAAAGTAAACCTGATGGTTCACAGACTCTCGGTAAGTAACTGTATTTAAAATGTTTTCAAATATAATTTAAAATACTAAGATATTTTACTCTTACCTTTTTGTTATAGCATCTCTTTAGAATGCTACTCAAACAATAGGAATGAATTCCCTAATCCATGCTACTTAATTTTTCCGTATACTAAAGTACAATATTATGTGTATTCATTTCAATAAAAGTCTGCTGTAAGAGGATAATTTGCCAAATTTCATTTGTATTCTCTCTATATATTTATCAGATATAGTTTGTATCTGAATAAAACTATTATTTATTTAATAAATGTTTTCAGTTTCCTTACAAAAGGAAAAATACAGGTGAGAACAATTTAAACAATACACAAAAGTTTAACATAAAAAAGAAAAGGTAGCTTTAAGTGCTCACTACTGTCTCCCCAAAAGTTTCAGACCTTTGCTTTTAGTTATTTCCTTCATTTATTAGTTATAAAAAGTATATCTTGACTTGCTACCAAGGAATGTGAGAAATTTAAATTGTTACTCTATACTCTTCTCCCACTACCTCTCCCTCAGTCTACTCTTTTTAAGATTTTTTGATTCCCTCTCAAATTAAACTATTACACTTAAAATTCTATACCTTCCCTATGACTTATAAATTATCTTTTGACTGCACATAATTAGATAAGGAAATTTGCATTCTTAAACCTCCCTCCCCTTTCCTGATTTTACCTACAGACTTCTATCAACTATACTAATAGTTCTGAAACTTAGTAATTCATAGATTACCTTCATGTATTTGCCAAATGCAAATACTACCTATACTGTTATTTACTTTATATTTTTGCTAAGATTGACTTTTTTTATATATATGAATGTTTATTTCAATATTGTAATACAACCAGTATCATTTGCTATAGTAGAAGGTAGTCTTAGATAAAATGAAGTCAGAACAATTTTACTGAATTTTAAACATTCATGTTAAAAAACAAAGGTAATCTACTTACAAAAATGTATGCCTGGAACCTAGTCTGTTCTTCATTCAGGGTCTTCATACAGGGCAAAGAGAGGAGGGTGAACAAATGGAAAGCCACAGGCTTACAGTATATAGCAGATGCAGCTCCATCCAAACATGTATCGTGAGGACTCCTCTTCTATAGTCAGAATTCTTTGTATTCCTCTTTCTCTTGATAGCTGTACGCATACTTATAACTGAAAGTTATAGGCACTGGGGATGAAGGAGTTAAAGTGGGAACTGCTAGTCTAAGATGTCCAATATACAAATGGCAATTTGCTGGAATGAATGTGGTCGGTTACTTTGTATGGGGAAGGCAGGAGAGTTTAAATCTTTTAAAAGATGGGGCAAGGGACTTTCAGTTATTCCTTATCTCATTAGACTAGAGTGAGGAGGGCAAATGTTGAAGGGATGTTTCACAATATTAAGTATTAGCCAATGCTATTTGTTTCCAGTCCTAGAACCTATTTTGTGAATAACTTGTTAATAAACATATGGTACCTTTTTAATGCCTAATATCCATTCTTGACTACATGTATTAGTTAATAGTTAAGTTAAATAAGACTAGTTGCTATAACAGGTAAACCCTGAAGTCTTAGTGGTTTAACACTTAACTCATGTTACAGACCAGCATGAATTGGTTAGGGAGATGTGGCAGATATTTAGAGATTCAAGCTCCCATCTTATATTGATCTGCTGACTTGAGGTCCTCAATCTTTTCTCTTTAGCTAGTGATTTTTTTCATTGTTAGTATGTTATTTGAAAATTTTTCAGTGCTAGTAGGTATCATTAGACAGAAAAGATAGATAATTATAATACTAACACTTATTCAGTTCTATTTGTCACACCCCTTTTATTATATTACTATATATTATCTCATTTAATCCTTCATTCTGCCATAATTTGAAGTAAGTTCTCTTCTCATATTTAAGATGATGAAACAGAGCCATAAAGTGTTTATGTGACCTATCTAAGGTTACGCAGTGATAGTATAGAACTGAGTCTTAACTCACATCTCCCTGCCTTTTCAGTAATTATTATTTGTATGGTAAAATGCACATAACATTTATCGTTTTAACTATTTTGAAGTGTACAATTTAATGGTAAGCAGTACATTCACAATGTTGTGCAACCATCACCACTATCCAGCTTCAAAACATTTTCATCATCTCCCATGGAAATTCTGTACTCATCAGGTAGTCAGTTCCAATTTCCCCTGTCCTCAGCCCCTTAAAACCACCAGTCTGCTTTTTGTCTATATCTATGGGTTTACCTATTCTGGATAATGTAATCTATTGTATAAACAGAATCATGTGTATGACCTTTTGTGCTTGGCTTCTTTCACTTAGCATAGTGTTTCTAGGCTCATCCATGTTGTTGCATGTATCAGTACTTTGTTTTTTCAATAACTGAATCATATTCCATTATATGGATGTACAACATTTTGTTTATCCATTTATCCATCTGTTGATGGATATTTAGTTTGATATGCCCTTTTTTTTTTTTTTTTGGCTATTGTGGACAGTGCTGCTATGAACATTAGTATACTAAGTATTTTTTATTTCTTTGGCATATATATCCAGGAGTAGAATTGTTGTGTCACATGATAACAGTTAAACTTTTTGAGGAACTACCAGACTATGTTCCAAAATAGCTGTATCATTTTACATTTCCACCAACAGTGTATAAGGATTTCTATTTCTCCACAGCCTTGCAAACATTTGTTGTTATCTGTTATTTGTTACTATAAATGTTAAGATATTTTGATTATAGCCTTCCTAGTGGGTATGGAGTGGTACCTAATTATGTTTCTAATTTGCATTTCTCTGATGACCAATGATATTAAGCATCTTTCAGTGTGCTTGTTGACTATTTATTGACTATTTTTTGGAGAAACATCTACTTTTTATGTGTTTGCTGTTGAGTTGTGAGATATTCTTATACTTTCTGGACACTAGATCCTTAATAGGCATATGATTTCTAAATATATTCTCTCATTCCATAGATGGTCTTCTCACTTTCTTGGTAGTGTCTTTTGATTTACGAAAGTTTTAAACTGTGATGAAGTCCAATATCTATTTTTTTTTTACTACTTTTCCTTTTATCTTAAAACAATTGCCAAATTCAAAGTTATGAAGATTTACCTCTATATTTTCTTCTGAGAGTTTAATAGTTTTTGCTTACAGTTAGGTCTTTGATCTATTTTGAGTTAATTTTTGTATATAGTGTGAGGTTGGGGTTTAATTTTATTAACTCACATGTGGCTATCTAGTTGTTCCAGCAACTATTTGTTGAAGAGACTATTCTTTCCTCAACTGTTTTGGCATACTTGTTCAAAATTAATTGAACTTAGATGTGTGGGTTTATTTCTGGACTCTTCTTTTCCATTGATCTATATCTATTCTTATGCCAGTACCGCACTGTTTTAATTTCTGTAGCATTGTCATAAGTTTTGAGTCTTCTCTCTTTTTTTTCTAGGTCAGTCTAAAGGTTTGCCTTTTTTCCTAGGACAGTCTAAAGTTCTGTTGACCTTTTCAAAGAACCAGCTTTGTTTTATTATTAATTTTTTCTATTTTCTATTCTCTATTTTATTTATTTCTGTTCTAATCTTTATTATTTCCTTTCTTCTGCTAGCTCTAGGTTTAGTTTTCCTCCCCCCCCCCCAGTTCTTTAAGGTTAAAATTTATTGATTTAGGATCTTTCTTTTTCTATGCAGATTTTCATGAACCTAAAGATCAGCCACAGATAAAATCTTAGGGTTTCTGTGGTCTTTCCTGAACATACATCCAGCCCTAGGCATGTGTGTGTTCTTCTGGATTCCCCCTGACAGTCAGGAGCTGTTCAAAGCCCTTAATTCTCTGTGTATCCCAATTTCTCAGCTTCTCTCTTAGGCTTTTTACTCTGTTACCTGCTTGCCATGTTTTTCTTTGCTTTAAAATGCTGTAGCTAGTATGTTTGCCTTAAATACTTTTGACAAACAGTCAGGCTTCAGTCCTGAGAAAATTCTGAGGCAGGAAAAGCAAGGGTAAGCTCACAGGGATGTAAAGCACAGCAGCAGGGGAATAGAGTCAGTAATATTGTAATGACTATGTATGGTGCCAGGTGGGGATACTAGACTTATCAGGGGAAATCACTTGATAAATTATATAAGTGTCTAACCATTCTGCCGTATCCTTTCAATATAATATAATATTGAATGTAAACTATAATTGAAAAAATTAAAAAAAAAAAAAAGACAAGCATCTGAGCCCAAACCTCAGAAAACCACTATACAGATAAAACACACAGTCACATTTCTTTGAGAACAGGGTCCATGTGACACCTCCTCCTGAACAATCCTCACTGGCAACATGGGCCATGGTACCTAAGGCCATTGCCCAACTGGAGAGTGGGGGATGGTAGTTGGGTAAGTTAAAATGCCATAGAGATTTCATTAAAATTTAGTAACTTGTTTCTTTAGTAAGCATTTCCCAGTTGTTGCAAGTTTTTAATTTAGATTTTAGAGTTTCTGAAAAGTTGGTTCTTTTCATTTTTGGCAGCTTAATCATTGCTTTAATGGCATTTTGGAGTTTCCTAAGCCATTATTTTCAGTGATGTTACCCTGCAGGCTGCCATTTATTTAACTATATACTGGAATTCATCACCAAAGATTAATGAAAAAAATATAGTTACATTATTTTTTAAAAGTAGGTGTTGGAAATTTTAAGTTACCGATAACAATATAATGTGATTTACTCACTCGGAAAGAATTAAACACATCAATTGAGAGACTCGCCAATTTCATGGGGTTTTTTTGAAAAATTAAAAAATATTTTTATATCTATTTACTTTTTTTACTGTTAGCTTGTGTTTTCTGTCGAAAAAATGATGACTGTCCTAATAAATATGGAGAAAAGAAAACTAATGAGAAATGGAATCTCACTGTACATTACTATTGTTTGGTGAGTATAATTTATAATTAAATTCTAGAAGTTTTATGTTCTTATAAAGAATATAATTAGATCCTAATGACGGGTTTCTGAGAATTGGATAAGTCATTTACTTTTCTGAATCTCATTTCACCTGTATATAAAAATAAGATTTTTCACTTATCAAATACTAAGATTCTGAAATTACTTGCTACTTATAAAGACCTGTCATCATTACCTGTTTATTTTTGTCTAACCTTTTAGGGCCTAAGTGAAAAAAGGAGAAATGGCTTAGTCTCTAAGGAAGAGTTGTTCTTTTTACTCCTTTCTTGTTTTCATTGTGCTAGTGATAAAGCTTAGAAAAGACTGGCTTGAAGGTTCAGGGAGTAGAAGAAAAGCATTTTAATTTCATTGAGAACCTGGAAAGAAAAGTTCTGACTAAAGTAATATTTGTAGAAAAGGAAATAGGTTAACTTATGGGCCACTCAGAAGAAAGAAAAAGTGATTTTATACTGAGAATTCGTCTCTCATTTGTTCTCTCTTTTCTCCATTTCTTACCTCACTGAATCTGTGTCTGAAGTTCTTACTTCTTGGGTGCCTCCATAGGGGTTGTTTACAGCATGGCATTTGACTTCTTCCAGAACAAGTGAAAAAGAGAGGTACACCAAGAGGGACTCATATGACCTAGTCTTCACAGTTATATACTACTGTCATTTTGCTTTATTCTATTTGTTAGAAGAGAATCATTAAGTCTAGCCCATACTTAAGGGGTTGGGAATTAGGCCCCACCTCTTAAAGGAAGGTGTATCAACAAATTTGTGGGCATATTTTTATACTCACTGCAGTATCCATGTTAAAACTCATTAGGTGCTTCCTTAAGAAAACATCTAAGATATTCTTTGGTGCTTCTCTAAGACTACAGTTTTGTGTCTCAGGTACCCTGTGGGTTAAATAGACTTGTATAGGAACCTAATTACTTTGTACCAAGACTTAAGGGAACATGAAGATGGCATACCAAATCTGCTTATAAGTGGAGTCTATTATATTTTGCATTACACAAGAAAACTTTTGCATTTTTCTAAGAGTTTATTTTACTTTTTACATATTAGAATTAGGAGAGCTATTTTATTAGTGGGTTGTGTTTTTGTAATTAATTGTCAAGTAATGTGTATCACTTGGTTTTCTTTGGGATATAGTGTACTGGTTAAAATAAGCCTCTTTAATCACAAATTTGGTATATTTTTGAATTATTTAATATATTTAAGTGGATCATATCAAAACTTTTCTTATATAGTCTGTCTTATTTTCTTAGTGAACTAATTTGAAAACATACTGGCCCTAGGCTCAACACTTAATAAGATTCTCTTTTGTTGTGAACAGAAAAGTTTAGTGATGTTAACAAATGGCAATGGAATGTTAGAGCAAAAAGAGATTTAGAGACAGTCCAATCTAGTCCAGTGTTTTTATTTTTGTGTTTAAGGTCAGAGACATCAAATTACTTTCCTAGGGTTCCAGAAAGATGGACATAGAACCTGGTTTGCAAGCCAGGATTTCTTATTCACAGTCTCATTCTTTTTCTTGATTCATACTCCCTTAACATATTTAAACTGTTAAAAAAATCATTTTTAAATGATTTTTAAAAATTCATACATTTCTGTCAACTACGTCAGTAGGTTTCCTTGTAAATATGCCTTCACGATTCAGAATCCAGCTAGATTTAAAGTTAGCCTGAAATATCACTGATAATCTGAATTATTTTCATAGTATTTACTATTATTACATTTACACATTTCAGTATTTACTTTTTTCCCGTAAAACTTAATCATAGGTGGTTTTTGTTTTTCTTCCTTTCTTTTTCTGTTATTTCCTGGAATACTTTAGAAATCAGTTTGGTTATATGAACTGTTAATATATAGTGTCTTCCAAATCAAAGAATATGAGTAACTTTTTACTTTGACCATGAAAAATATCTATTATAGGTAAGAGGTTCTTGAAATTTGACTTGTTTTATATCTGTTTTTATAGGGATATTATAGATATTGATATATTTTATTCCAAACTAGTTTATTAGAGTTTATTTTCTAATTGAGAATATATTCATAGTTGATGTCAAGTGGAATTTGGCAAAGAGGTAAAGAAGAAGAAGGAGTTTATGGTTTTCTAACAGAAGACATCAGGAAAGAAGTGAATAGAGCTTCTAAACTGGTAAGTAAATTATTTTACTCATTTCAATAAATACCATAAATAGTCAGTACTTGGGAAGTCTTCTCTATTCGTTTCTCACCTAAAAATTTGTAAGAAAGATTTTGATTTTATGTTCCAGTGCTTATTTTTGTCAAATATGGTGAATGTTAGAAGAATATTCCTATTTTTGCAGATGAGAGTTTAACCCCACTCCCACTCCTCCCCCCGCAGTATAATATATGTGACAATACTGGATTTCATTTCCTTATCTTATTCCAACCTACCCATCATTTCACCCACTCTTACCATCTGAACTATGGTCATTGTCAGTCTGCTATTGTTCAAACTTCAAACCTGAGTCAACCCAACCCTTCATTTTTTATTCTTATACCTCAGTTGCTTGAGTTGGCATGATGGGTTTAGGTAGAAATTACACAACTCTGCAGACCCGTACTTTATGATCGCCACACCTCTCGTGGTCTTTTTGAGATAGTCTGTGTTTGTGTTCAGTGCCTTCTGTTCAGTATTCTAAACTTTAACTACTCATTCATTCAGTTATAATTTGTGAATCTTCTGTGTGATAGCTAATAGTTATGTGTAAGGAAAGGACTGTAGGGCTCAATGTAGTCTGAGGAGAAATAATGAGAGTGAGAGAATAAAAAAGAAAGTAAGTGTGAAGATAGAGTAGTGGTCTACCATCTGCACAGAGAATTAAAATAATGTTCTGTTTGTCCTCCCATTCTGCCCCTTTCAATATCCCACTCCCACTCCCTTGGCAAGTCTGGTAATTAAGGAGGATGGAGAAATTCTATAAGGGAAGCATGTAGAGGCCCTCATTTTACTTGAGGTAAAGAAATAGAGGCAATTTTTTAAGATGTTGAGGATATAGAGGACTTGATGGTAGAGAAGAGGTTCTAGAGCAGGGGTCTCCAACCCCTGGGCCTGGTCCCCCTGGCCTATTAGGAACTAGACGTCACAGCAGAAGGTGAGCAGCAAGCCAGTGAGTGAAGCTTCATCTGTATTTGCAGCCGCTCTCCAGCACTAGCATCACCACCTCAGTTCCACCTGAGATCATCAGGCATTAGAGTCTTAAAGGAGCACAAGTCCCTGATGCCAAAAAGGTTGGAGATCACTGTTCTAGAGCACAATGGAAAACCTTGGGAGAAGGGTTACCAGTGGCATTTATCTTAAGGGCCACGTAAGAGTATTAGTATCAGAATTCCTTAGCCACCTGATAGTAGTGAACTTGTGGTGAAAGATGGCCTCTAATGGTTTCTTTATGGTTTAGAAATACCTATTTTTTTTAAAAAAAAAATTTGAATTCTCTCTTGAGTATACTATATTGTGAATCTTTGAGACTGTCTTAATCTTGAAGAGGTGTCTTCATTTGTGACCTTTGACTAGAATTCTGTACATCAGTTTACTGGGAAACCTCAAGTTGGCAAGTTATTCTCCTCTGACCTGGTGGTAATTGAGGAGTCAGCAGTAAAACTCTGTAATCTCTTCATCAGTGACCATTATAATGACCATCTCAAGGGTTCCAAGATGTTGTAGGTACTGCTCTGTATTTTAATAATGATCGACCCATCTGATAGCCTTTCTGTTTCTCTACCACTGTTGTACTTTAGTTAGTGGCCGTGTTATTGTATTTGTTTCCCAGGGCTGTCATAATAAATTACCACAGGTTGGGTTACTTAAAACAAATTTATTGTCTCACAATTCTAGACACCAAAAGTTCCAAATCAAACTTTTAGAAAAATGACTCCTTCTGGAAGCTCGTAGGGAAGATCCATTCCATGCTTCTTCTCTTCTGCCTTCTAGTGACTACTGGCAACCTTTGCATTCCTTTGTTTGTTATAGCATAACTTCAGTCTCTGCTTCCATCTTCACGTGGCCTTCTTCTGTGCGTGTCTGTGTCTTAAATCTCTCTCTCCTTTCACTTAAAAGGATGCCAGTCATTTGATTTAGGGACCACTCTAAATCCAGGATAATCTCAAAATCTTTCATTTACTTACATCTACAAAGACCCTTTTTCCAAAAAAGGTCACATTCATATAGATACCAGGAATTAGGACTTGAACATATCTTTTAAACCTATTATAGGTATCTAACACTTTTTCATTTGGTTAGGATAGAATGATCCTAGCTAATTTTTTTACAGGTTGGTTTTTAGTATTGTTTTGCTATTCATTCTCCTTGGTCAATATTTCCTAATGTGTTTTCAATTGAGATTTGAATGAGACTTCCATGTATAGCCATTATATTTAAAAACTCTTCAGTTTAGAATATTTTAGCAAGTAGGAAGGAAATGAAGCTTCTCTTTCTCATTCATATGTTAGGTTGCAGATGTTTCTTATGTCAGAAATTGTTATAGGAGTGAATCTTTAGTGTCTTTTAGATTGTTTCTGGATAGAACAGTTTTTTCAGGGAATTTCTTTAATATGCCATCCTCACAGCTATAATATGATGAAAATAATTTTCAGACTCAAAGAATATTAATTTATACCTAAGTCATGTTAAAGTACTCAAATTTTGTATATTATAGCCCCTATTTTCATATTTTCTTCTAGAAGTGCTGTGTTTGCAAGAAAACTGGTGCTTCAATTGGATGTGTTGCACCTCGATGTAAACGAAGTTATCATTTTCCATGTGGACTTCAGAGAGAATGTATTTTCCAATTCACGGGCAATTTTGCGTGAGTTAATTAACTGTTGAATGTGAAAGGTGACTTAAAGAAAAGTAGATAATGGATATGGATATTCCCATCTTCCTTTATGGAGTCATTTTTATTTAGTCTTGAGAACTGCTGTGTCAGAAATGAGCATATTTAACTTCAGCTTTCAGCTCTGCAATAGAATATAGAACTATTAATTTATTCATATTCAGTGAAAAATTCTGCCTACATAATTCTAGATTTTTATATCACTCTTTAGATTTAATTGTATAAATTTCTTTTACAGGGCCATTTGTATTTCTCATTGAATAAATTAAAGGCCTATAAATTAGGTGGAATGCAAAAAATAAATATTATGCCATGGGATGCCCCTGAAAATATTACTTACTGAGTCCACCTTTAAACATCGCCATTTTATGAATTTTGGTATTTGTTATATGATTAAATATTTAAAACTTAAAGTTCCTTTCTTTAATTTTGTACATTGTTGAATACAACAGAAATATATTCTGTTGCTAAAAATACTGCATAGGATTTTCAACATAATATTAGTTACTGAAATTTTGTGAGGTAAGTCTTATCACCAAAAGGTTCACGTTTTGAAAGTTCAGTTCGCCTTGGTCATAGATTATGAAACTGACTTATAGTGCCAAAGTTCCAGTCTGTTGTAGGTCAGTTATTAGAAAGGTATGAACAAATTTTCTATTAAAAATGTGAATTATAATGCTAGCCTAGTGGTGATTTGTAATTTACTAAATGTTGGTTTTAAATAATTTACATTTTTAGGTCATTTTGTTGGAACCATCGACCTGTTCAAATAGTTACACCTAATAATTATAGAGACTCCTTACCATGCACCATTTGCTTGGAATTTATTGAGCCTATTCCAACTTATAGCATATTACGAAGTCCTTGTTGTAAGAATGCTTGGTTTCATAGAGACTGTTTGCAGGTAAGATGTTATATAAGCCTCTCTGGTATAAAATTGGTTGATTGCTGTTTTGAATTTAAAATTGGAAAAAATTAACATGTGTGTTTTAGCTCTTAATAATTGTAACTTTTTAAAACAGCTTTATGAAGCATATTTTACATGTAAAATTTACCCTATCAAAATGTACGATTAATATTTTAATAAATACTTTAGATACTACTTTTTAATATATGTACACTTTAAAAACTTAGTTTTTACCCAAGGAATTTTATTTCACAATGAATAAAACGCAAATTTTAATTCCCAAGTTTATTTACATATTTAAGCATAGAAAACCAAGATATGTGAAATGATCATTTAACTGTAAACAGTGATATTTAAATGTTGAGGCCTTTTTTTAAACTATGGTAAATATTTTATCATAACTTCTTGACTGGGAACTGATTACTGTCTAATGAATTAAAAGTATTAGTTTTTTGAGAGCTAGTTTGTATGTCAAACCTGATGATAAGTTCTCAAGTAAATGAAATATAAAACATGACATTAATTTAATATTTTTTGAGTCAGAAGATACTTGAAACTTAATTATTAATAGCATCAAATATGAGGAATACATATGTTGATAGTGCTAATTAATAGACAGTTATAGTTAATAAAAAGCCAAATAACAAAGGATTTACTTAAGTTTAATGCTTTTTTTAAAGCTTGGCTTTTATTATTGTTTAGTAAAATCAAATGTTATTCCTGATCACAAATTATCTATAAAAGTATTTTTTAAAGTTAAGAGATGTTTTAAATTCTCTTGTATTTCAGTAGCCGTAAAATACTAACAGTAGTCAAAGTAGTAAAGCTTGATTGATTACTTTTTTTTTTTGTATGAGCCTTGTTTTTGTTGGGTAAATATTAGAAATTCTGTTAATTCTTACAAATAAGTGTTTGTAAAAAGATCCAGAGAGTGCAGTTCATAAACATGAAGTGTTATCTTTACCTATTGAAGAAGAAATTCACATATATATGAGAATTTTTAAAAAGTAATTTATTTTAATTAAGGGTTTGTATTTGAATGAGTGTAATTGCTGTCAAATATATCATCTTGTTAATTTTATAACAGTATGTTATTTTTCAAGACGAATAAGATTTGCCTCATTTATGTGTTAGTAATGAATCAGAGAGAGGTTCTCAAACTTGACCTAGTATTCATAGGGTTTTTTGTGAACACTCTGAAAATAACCAAGTTTCCCATTCTGTCATTAAAAATTAGAAATAGTATTTCTAACAAAAATGTAGGTCTACTTTATACAAATATAATTTAAAAATGCAGCTACATGGATACCTGTCAATGATATAAATATTAATAAGCAATCATTACTTAATTAGAACCAGTTCTTGAGCCATGTTCTCTAGAGGAGTTCCATTGACTTTCCCACTCTGGTATTAGAGTCTTAACTGAAATAATAGGTGGAGTCTACCCTCTTTATATAGCTACAACAATACTTGAATAATTTTTCTGAATTTCTGAACTTTATTAATATAAAAGAGTCAAGGTGAGAACAAACCTATGCAATAGAAAGAGAATTGTATATGGTTAAATAAATTTCATTATTTTTGACCCCTACAAATGCTATGTACATTGATATTTTGTGAGGAGAGAAGACTATAGATTAATATAAAAAAAAAATGATGAAAACTTTTCACTCTGGATATGTAGAGAATTGTCACTATTCCTGTTTAGTTTGAATTTCTCAGTCATTACTCTGGTTTTGTTGGTATCTTCCATATATCCAATAGTATTTTTTTCCCTTCATACTAGATTCTTAACTTATTTGTATCATATCTTGTATTTTACTAAGATAGTGACATCTGTGTACAGTTGCTCAAAGACCCTTTAATTTCAGAGATTTCAGTATCTTGTTGCTTTCTTACCGAATGTGTGTGTGTGTGTGTGTGTGTGTGTGTGTGTGTACATGCACACGTGCGCACAGTGGGCACATGCCACTTGCTAGTTGTTTGAACCTGGATTCCTCTTAGTTCACTTCTTTCTTCACCATCCACAAATCATTCCCCAAGACAATCAAGTCCAATTTGATATTCTCTGCTTTCTCTTAGAAAGAAAACTAACAGACTGAATTAAAAACAGAACTAAGGATGCTTTTCATGTAACAATTATTTAAACATCCTTCCTACATGAAATAACTCAAGATTCTTACTGTTTTATTCACAGAGAGTGATGGACAACACAATATTTTGGAACAGAAATGATGTTAGATACCAAAGGTTGATAGGAATATATGGCTAAATATATAGATGTAAAGCAAATAACTGTCAGTTCATTGGCTTAATTTTTTTAACCATTGGAAAAAAAGATCTCCACATTTTAGCATTGGGATAATTTAGTTTATCAAAGTTTGAGAACCAAAAGCATAGAAAATAAGTTTTCATAATATATTAAGTAAAAATAGTACATGATGTTAGCTATAAAGTTCATAACCTAATAACCTGTTAAATTGTTAATAATATATTTTCTATTTTCTACTATAGGTTCAAGCAATAAATGCAGGAGTGTTTTTCTTTAGATGTACAATATGCAATAATAGTGACATATTTCAGAAAGAGATGTTGAGAATGGGAATTCATATTCCTGAAAAGTGAGTAACTTGTAGCCTTTTGATAAAAAAAGATATTTTAAATGTAGGAACACCTCAGTCGTGTACAATATTAATTGATTTCTATACAAATATAATAGGCTTCAAAATGTATGTATAAATTATCTAAAAGAATCAAGATGTGATATAAAATGTATGAGAATGATATTCTTAGTACTTAAAGATGAAGTATCCCCAAATAATTTCAAGTTGAAATTAAAAAATGGGAAGTGAAATGTTAATAAAAACTGTAGATTTTATAAAATTTCTGCTGAATTTTTGATTTAGCATTTGAAAATTCACTGTGAGACTAAGTGTAGGGTAAAATGGCACTCGTGTATTTACATTTTGAATGATTAACCCTAAAAAAACAAGTTTTATCCTCATTTCTAGTATGTGAAAAGTTATTTTTAGGTTCTTTACCAATCCTTTTATGTAACATTTTAGGTCAAAGTATATTTTATATCTTAATTTACAGAGATGCATCTTGGGAATTAGAGGAAAATGCTTATCAAGAGCTTCTGCAGCACTATGAGCGTTGTGATGTGCGGAGATGTCGTTGCAAGGAAGGGCGAGACTATAATGAGCCTAATAGGTATATCAAGAAGTTCACTTGTGCTTAAGTGTGTTCTTATTTAAACCTTCTGCTTAGTAAGTAGGTTTCTAGTTAGTGTAATGTAGTTTGCTATTAGGATACTTGAAGTGTTAACTTGAGATGAGGTATATTTAATAAATGTATATTTACATCTGTTTACAGAGAAATTATTGTACTCAGCATAATTGCAACTTATTTCTGTGGTATATTTTCATGAGGCTCTATTTTCTAGAGCTGCATTGTCCTAAATAGTAAACACTGGGCACATGTGACTATCGAACACTTGAAATGTGGCTATTCCCAATTAAGAGGTGTTGTGTGTTGCAAGTGTAAAGTACATACTGAAGACTTGGTATATGTCTTAGTTCACTAGGGCTGCAATAACAAAATATCACAAACTGGGTGGCTTAAAAAATAGAAATTTGTCATCTCATAATCCCAGAGGCTAAATGTGCAAGATAAAGGTATTAGCAGGTTTGATTTCTTCTGACGCCTCTCCTTTGCTTGCAAATGGCTCCCTTCTAACTATGTCCTCAAATGATGATCCCTCTGTCTATGCGCTCATGTCTTTTTTTAAAGACACTGGTCATATTGGATTAGGGTCCACCCATATGCCCTCTTTTGTCTTAATTATCTCTTTAGAGGCCCTGTCTCCAAATACAGTAAGTAACATTATGAGGTACTGGGTGGTAGGACTTAAACATAGGAATTTTGAGAAGACATAATTCAGCCCATAACAGCAAGAAAAAAAACTTTAAAAATAACTTAATAGTTTTTATATTGATTACATGTTGAATAAAATGGTAATATTTTGGAAATATTCAAATTTATTTCACCTGTTTCTTTTACCCTTTAAATATAGTTACTAGAAAAGTTTAAATTACATATGTGATTTGCATTGTATTTCTATTGGATGGTGCTGTTCTAGAGGTTAGTTTTAACAAGATTAATCTAACAGCATTTCTTTTGGATCACTATAAAAAGGATTTGGCATTCGAAATTTACTGATTATATCTTTGTAACATCAATAGATATTGGCTCTAATCTTAATCATTTTTATTTTCTGTGTATACTATACTGTGTTAGATACTAGAAATCAAGAGTAGCTTATTTTTAAGATGTCGAATAAAAAGCAACAAAGCCAGTTTTGTCAAAATTTATGTAGGAAATTTTATTAAATTTTTATCCATGTTGTACAATTTTACTTGAACATGGCAAGGTGAAACTTAAAGTGTAGAGCAGAATACTGGGAGCCTTGTTTCTCCTGGAAGGTGATTTGGCTGGCTGAGCTGCTGCTTACTTGGGAAGATTCAACTCTGAGGTCTTGCCAGTTTTGGAAAGTTTCCCCTAAGTAGCTCTTACCACTCCTAATTCTCCATTCTGTGCTGGGTTTTTCTGTAGCTTTGCTTTTTACAATATAATTGACATTATTTAAATTTGTCATTAGACTAAAAATTCTTTAAGGGCAGAGATCTCATTGAAGATGTCAAGTAATGTGCCTTTAGGTTACTTGATCTGGTGACTCTGAATATTCATTTGTAAACAATAATAATAACCCTTTCAAGGGTTCTGCTGAGGCACAGATGAGAAAATCTAAACAGTAAAGCTCTTTAGAGTTCTAAGAAGCAATATATTCCTTACTATTGATATATTCTAAATTCATTTTAAGCTATTTTAATTAATTTATATATATATAGTTTTTATATACCACTGGTTATCCAGTCAGTAGCTACTAAACTCCCCTTTTTTTATGGCAGCTACTTGAGATTGCTATCTTTTGCTTTTTCTTTTGGGACCCAGATGCCTTCTATCTAAATGCTTTCTTTGTAATCTCACTTCTCTCATTCTAGTGATAGGAACCAGTTTTGCTGAAAGGCAGCATGGTGTAATGGTTAGAAGTATGAGTCTGAAGCCTCACTCCAAGTTTTAATAGGGTGAACTTGATTGGGCAAGTTATTTACCTCTCTGTGTCCTGGTTTCCTCTTCTTTAAAATGGTGGTAACAGCGTTTTTTCTTACCTTCTAAAATTAGGAGGATTAAACTTTTCATATAAAGAATGAGAACTGAGCCTGGTATATAACAAGTACTCTGTTAGCTGTCATCGGTCTTTCTCTTCATCATCAATTGGCAAAACTATATGGGGAAGTGTAGAAGAGGAACACACAGCATACACAACTACACACCCATATCACACAGAGGGAGATTCACCCATGCCTACCAAAAGAGGGGAGTATCCGGTTACCTCTTATCTACATACTCAGGGAGCATATCCATTTTTATACAGAGAGGGTATACTATAACCAAAAAGGAGGCCCTACACAAAAACTCTCAACCTGTACCAATACAGGAAATATGAATGCAAACTGGCACACATCACACAATACAGTGGCGGAGGGGAGGGAGTGGGTGGAGAAGAGATGAGAGAGAACATAAATATGGGCCAAGTAGTGAGTCCGGAATCTTTGAGCTGCATAATACCTGAGATGTTCAAGCAAGCGTATTGTAGAAAATAATTCCTCACCTTGGATAGGAAAGATAAAGGTAACATAATTTACTTAATGCTTCTTCCATATCATATACCCTGGTTCAGCAGTCTTCCTATGAGCATAGTCATCTACAAATATAAAAGAAAAAATTTTTTTTCTTCTTTAATCGTATTCTGATGTGTATATTCTTTGTATATGTGCATGTACATGTTGATACTTAGTTTAGGCATTTTAAGTAAGAGAATATTTAGAGGAGGAGGTGGTTATAAACATAAATAATGAAATAGGAAAAATGCTTTAAGAAAAAGTAATGCAGTATCAAAGCAGATAATCTATTTTTCTTCCTTTGGTAAAGGGTTGGTTGTGTGAGGCAGACAGTGAGGCCCATCATAGTGTTAGAGGTTGGAATTTGACTAATATCAAAATGTTAACATTTGCTTCTCTTTATGTCCTCAGCAAATGGGAAATAAAGCGCTGTCAGTGTTGTGGTTCTAGTGGAACACATTTAGCCTGTTCCTCACTACGATCATGGGAACAAAATTGGGAGTGTTTGGAATGTAGAGGTATTCTCTACAATTCAGGTAATATTTTGTAATTTTGAATAAAAACGTTCTTTTTTCAAATATACATTATAAAATATTTCTACCTATATTTCTGTTATACTAACATTGGGCTTTAAATCTGCAGGGAGTTTCCAAAAAGCCAAAAAACATACGTTACCCAGCACTAATAATGTAGGAATAAATGATTGTTTGTTGGAAGAGTCTTCACCTAAATTACCCAGACAGTCACCTGGAGCCCAGGGTAAAGATCTGCTGAGGTGTGTATTTTGAATTGGGGAAAAATATAAAATTCTATTTTGAGAAAATTAAACAGAAGGTGGCTATATACATTAGAATATTAGCTGATCTTACAGTCGTCTTCAAGAGTGTTTTTTCAAACAGCAGGACCCAGCATTTGATCTTGAAATCATGCAATCAGCATTTTAAAAAGAAAATGAAACAGGATAGAATATCAGTTTGTTGCAAATCGAAAGAATGCATATGAAATATATTTTACTTATTGTATACTGAGTCATAATGGAAAATATATTTTTTTATTATAGATCATTTTAAAGATATATTTAAAAACAAGGACCTGGAAAATGTACATAAAATGTTATTTGATTATGGAGTGAGACTGAAATTAAAATAACAAGCACACCATGTTACTTTGTTAAAAGGAAGGAATCATTTAATATAGAAGGCTTATTTTTTTTGTTATCATTTGTGTATTTGTTAATGTCAGAGGTCTAAATAGTAACTCTGTGGGAAGTTAATGCATACTTAAAGGTATTATTGTATTAATGCCTAAATTTTCAGAAGATAGCAAAATAAATAACTTTTAAAATCATTCATAACGATTTAAATAAGACTAGAATTACATCTTTATATTTTGTCACGTAGTTGTTCAGGATTTTTAGGTGTATGTGGTTTTACCAAAAAGTCTATAGAGCCTGTAGCCAATAGGGAAAAATAGACAACAGTAAAATTAGTAGCTAAGCATGAGGAAGTATCTTCTTACTAAAAATAATATCAAGTTAAAACTTAGAAGAGCAAGAGAATTTTTGTGAAAATGTTTGATAACCAGATTTGCAGTTAGAAGTGGAATACTATTCGAAAAGTAAAGAATTGCTATTTTAAGATATCGCTTGTATTAACTGAATTTATTATATTTTTATAATATTTTTATTATCACAAAAGATGTTCACATTAGTTTTAAATCATTTTAATATTTAGGTCTCCAAAGATGTTACACCAGGGAAATTTGATTCCTTGCTCCTGCTCTAATGTGCCATCAGATTCTAGAAGAATAGCTTCAACATTCCCATTTCAGGCAGGAGCAAGGAATTAACCTTGCTATGAGAAGGTATATTTCGGAAGGATTATCTTCCAAAAAATTATGATTTTCCTTCAACCTGGGTTAATTAATAGGGGATTGTGTGAAGAAAGAAAAAGCAAAGCCTGACTTACACTGGGCATTGTAATGTCTTAGGATGGGAAAAATGTATACATGATATAGAAAGACGACACATGACATTGCCCCAAACAGGATCATTTTGAGTACATTAATTTCAATTACAGATGGAGAAACTGAGGCAGAGAGCAATTTAGTTAATCTGTACAGACCCAGAGGTCTTATTAAGACACAGATTGCTGGGCCACATGCTCAGAGGTTCTGGTTATGTTTATCTGCTGTGGGGCTCAAAAATTTGCATTTATAATAAGTTTCCAGATGCTGCTGCTGCCGCTGGTCTGGAACCACACTTTTAGAATAACTGGTATGGACTAAAAAGTACTACTTAACGGGTTGTGAATTCTATTTATAATATTGACTCTACTGTTAATTAACTTTATAATTAAAATACATTGTGTAATCTCTTAAAACTATAGTTATCTCACATAGTAAGCAGAGGTTACCTTTGCTCTATTTTTAAAGGACCTAGTGGGCATGAAATAAGATACAGTTAAGCAAGTATACATTGTAGCCATTGTCCAGAAAGGTGTTTGAGCTGACTCTTACACCTAAATCCACTGAATTGATCAAGTTTGAGATAATCATCAATCAACATCATCATAAATCTTTATGACATTCGATTTTAATTTGGTAGAAGATTGGGCAGAAGGAATCAAGAATTTAGAATTATAGTTATCAAATAACTGTTTTTGGTTCCAGGGCAGCCACTGTCTGCTTTTGGGTGGGAGATGGGGAAGACTTCCTTTTAATCTTTTTTTCTATTTTTTTTTTATTGGCTGTATAACTGCTGTGTCACATAAAGTACTTTAGAGTACTTACTTTTATGTTTAAATTCATGTTTTATAGGCAAGGCAGCAAATTTAGAAGAGACATTTCAACAATAATTATAGAGTTAGGATTTCAAATTATAAAAAAATCTAAAAGATTATATATCAACAAAGCTGATATCTGGAATAGTGCCTTAGATGGATTCAGAAATCAAAAGTTTAATCCTTCGTACACAATTGAAGTAGCATATGTTAATGAAAATGATAATTTTGGAAGAGAGCATCCTGGATCAAAGCATGAATTCCTAAGTCTTTTAATGCAGCATCTTGAGAACTCAGCATTGTTTGAAGGGTCCTTGTCAAAGAATTTGTCCCTAAATTCTCAAGGTAATTATTCATTATTGTACATATTTTATACCATATATAAAGAAAGAGATAGCTGGTTAAAATTAATATTCAATACCTGTGGTTGAAATATATAATTTACTTTGTTAATAAAATACTGATAGAATCACAGAAAAGAGGATGTGGGAATGATATTTTTTAAAGTAAATTTTTGTAGTGAAAAATTTTCTTTAAGAATATCTTTGATTTTTTTAAATAATAATATCTTCCTTGAAGTGGTTTCATAATTAACTGTAATTTAAAAATATATTTTCTATTCTAATTTCATTTGAATGAGATGGATGATTGAGCCCTTCTTGTTCGAATATTTGGAATTTGCAGTTGGCATGTTTCTTCACATCCTAGGATTTTTATACCATTTACTAGTCCACATGTAACAGATTTTTTAATGTATCTTTGCTTTCAAGAATTTTCCTTATACAATTATGTTTATGATACTTTTCTGTCTTCTGCTGAGGAGTTAATATGATTAAAATAGGCATCTCAAAACATTGGTTAATTCTCGCATTCTTTTTTAGGAGCTTTTATACCACTTTTGCTGTAATAGGAAATTCGAAAGAGTGAGAAGACTTATTTCATTCCATTTGAATTTCCTCCTATATGTTCCTTAGAACTTCCTCACCGTTGCCTGAAGCATCATTGAAATAATTGAGAAACTACCAAGGATCATTTGTACTCTATACAGTACACACAGTTTAATTCTAAACTTCCTTAAAAAACAACAACAACAAAAAAAACACACACACACTCAAATAATAAGTAATGTTAACTCAAGGGAGTTTTAGTACAGTAGAAAGTACATGAATTTAAATTACAAAATCTGAATTTAGTTTGTACACATCACTTAAAGTAGCTTTGTATCCTTAGATTAATTATGTAGCCTCTTTGGATCTCAGTTTCTTCATCTGTAATATGTGACTACTAATACATAGTTTATAAAGTTACTGTTGAGATTTTATTATTAGTTCAAGTATTGTTAATGTTAATAAGTTTTGAACAATTCTTAGAAAAAATAAAGGAAATTTTACATGGTATCCTTTTGACTTAATCACACTAGCTAAAACATTTTAAATGGCAATTTAAAAAATGCTGAAAGCTGTGATCTGGTATGATGGTAAATTTGTGCCATTTGGAACATAATTTAGCACTGTATATCGACAACCTTTGAACCACTAATAAATACTATATCCTAACCTATACTAATCAAATAATCAGACATAAACATGAGTATGTAAGTAGATGTTGATTATAATATTGTATCTCATACAGTTGAATAATAATTTTGCATAATATAAAGAAATTTTACAATATAGTAAGTGGAAAAAAGCAGAAGTCAAACTATTTGTATACATATTTATATATATACAGATATGCCAAAGTGTGTACACTGGTTATTGTGGTAAGATTATAGGCAACTTATTTGGGGGGTATTTATATTTTTTAGAGAGTATTTACATTTTGTATTTATATTCTTTCTATAATAGGTTATTTATATTTAGGAAAATAGTTTTTATATATTTTAAATGAATCTATTTTATACATAATTATAACTTCGATGAATTAAGTTATTTTACATTTTATCTAATGCTTAGATTTTTGTGGATTTTTAATTTATTATATATGTATTCATTATACATGATGGTTATCTTATAATAATAACAGAAGTATATTTAATGTATTCCTATCTGTATTTACAGCTCTGAAAGAGAATCTTTACTATGAAGCTGGCAAAATGCTTGCCATTTCTTTGGTTCATGGTGGTCCCTCACCTGGTTTCTTTTCTAAAACATTGTTTAACTGCCTTGTTTATGGACCAGAAAATACTGAACCAATTTTAGATGATGTTTCAGACTTTGATGTGGCACAGATTATAATCAGGGTAAGAAATGTACATGTTTATTAAATGTACACTACATTCTTAAGTATATTTACATATAAATGATAGATATACAGAATAGAAAAAGAATACTCTGTGCAGTAGTTAAGGAGTGTCAATATTTCTGTTTACCAGTAGAGTTCATAACCAGTTAAGAGATAGATGTAAAGGTCAGACAGCTAGAGATCAAAGTGCCAGGTTTAATGTTGATCAGACCAGTTGGATAACGTGACTTCAATCTGTGGTGAAAATGGCTTGCTTAACATTCCTCAGAACTACTTGGATATATCTGCCAAGACAATATAAGGCAAGTTCCTTGTAATAACTAGATAGCAGATGAAAGTACACTTTTCTGTGGGCAGGTGGATCTGAAGAAAGCAAAGACTTAGCTTACCAGTCAGGAAAACTACCCTTCTTCCTACGGGGAGATAAAAGTGATAGGTGAATGGAAAGACAGGCTGAATTTCTTCAATATAGAACAGATAAGGAGATTCAGTGTTCCCATCTAAACACAGTTACCAGTTATTGAGCCCTTTACTGTACTGCATGTGTTAGATGTACAAACAATTTAGTTATCAGTTATCATAATGCTGTATGAGATAAGTGTTATTGCCTACATGTTACTGACTTGGAAACTAATTAAGACAACAAAAGCCATCCAACTTTTCTTCCTTTAACCTCCTTCCTACTTAAGCCTACCCTATCCATTGTCTCAGGCAGTTAGTTTAATGGTTAAAAATAAATGCTCAGAAGTCAGATTTTTTTATTGAAATAGCTATAAACTATAAATTGTGTCACTTGGGCAATATAGTTAGGCTTAATCTTGTTAAGCCTAACTTTATCTTCTCTACTTCCTCTTTTCTATGGATTTCTTAGCTTCTTATAGTGAGGCTTCTGTTCCTATCACCACTCTCCCAAGTTAGCTAGCTCATAGCTAATATCCAGGGCTCTAGATCTTCACAAAGGCCTTTTCCCCCTAATTCTTCATCTCTGACTTTGTAATCGCCATTGTCTTCAAATTCCTCTACTGTTCTCTTAAATATTGTACATCCTCCTACCTTTGACTGCTTTGTCTTTTCTAATGTTTTTTCTTCCTACCCCTAAAACTTAGGGATTTTTCAGTGTTGTCTTAACAATCCTCATTCTATACTATTTGGATAGCTTCTCATTGATAACCTTTCTGAATGATTTCCAGACCTGTATTTTTGAACCCCTAGACTTTTAAATGAAGATAAGATCTGGGTCTTGATAGCACATTGATCCCAACATGTTTAAGACAACTAATTTTTTCCCCAAAAAATTTTTTGCCTGATTTTTCTTTTCTCTTCAAGAGATTTCTTATTTATAAGACATTCTGGCAAAGGTGTCATTTTCATTCTTCTACACTCCATCAGTACTCTCAAGTCATCTGTTTCTAAGAGTGACTTACCTTCTGACTTTCCCTTCTTATTTCCAATATGCCCATTATACTAAACTCAAATTATGTCTAGGTGTAAACAATTAGGATATTATTCTAATCTTATTCAAGATGATTTTTTCACAACTACAGTTTTGACCACACTGCTTTCTTCCTCAGGAATCCTCATGGCTTTACCTATTGAACAAAATTCAAGTTCTTCATTATGGTATTTAAGACTTCCACCTCTCCTCATGACTTTACCTATTCCTGTTTCTCTACTCCTATCCAATGTTTGTTCATTTAGTCAACGAATATTTGTACTAGTACTGTTTTATTGGTGAAGATACTTGTGAACCAAAGTCCCTGGCTCCTTAAATTTACGTTTTAGAGGGAAGACAGAAGATTTAAATATGTAATATATAAATGACCCTTGAACAATGCTGGGGTTAGGGATACCTACCCCTGCCCAGTCAAAAATCTTCATAATTTTTTGATTCCCCCAAAACAACTACAGTTGTCGCTTGGTATCTGCAGGGATTGGTTCTAGCCCCCACCCCGCCCCCACCCCTGCCTCCTATCCCCTTCCACAGATACCAAAATCTGCAGATGCTCAACTTTTTTTTATAAAATGGCATAGAACAGTGCATACAGTTGGCCTTTCACATTGCTAATGCAAAACCCATGGATGCAGAGGGCCAGCTGTGCTGGAAAAGTTTGCATGTGAGTGGATCTGCACAGTTAAAACTCGTGTTGTTCAAGGGTCAATTGCACTATTATGTAGTAAAATAATAGAAATAAAACTATAAGAAAAGAGATAAATAATGCTTCAGATATATAATAAGTTAGAGCTTAGGATGAGCTACTATAACAAGAGACCCAAAAAGACCAGGGCTCAAAAAAATGGCAGATATTTATTTCTCTCTAAAATCTGTTGTCTAGATTGTTTTGTAGGGATTGGCAAATTATGGCTGTAGATCAAGTCTGGACTGCTGCCTCTTTTTGTAAATTAAAGTTTTACTGGAACACAACCACATGCATGTGTTATGTGTCTGTGACTGTTTTCACACTACAATGGCAGAGTTGAGTAGTTGTGACAGACACCATATGGCCCACAAAGTATAAAATGCTATCTGGCTTTTACGGAAATGACTCCTATTTTAGAGATATTGTTGTGATACATCAAGTCCTCCAGGAAATTGGATTCCTTCCTCTCATTGTTGTGTAATCACTTAGGATAGTGTCTTCATCTAAATGGCTGAAGCTTGCTCTTAAGGGAGAAAGTAGAAATTAGAGTAGGGAAATTTGGCACATTTTTCACTCAACATCCCATTGGACAGCTCTTAGTCACATATGGCCACATCTAGCTGCAAGGAAAGTTTGGCTTTGTGCCCAGCTAAAACTCAGGGTGGTGGGTTTGGAAGGATGAGACAGTACATACCGAACTATTAGTCTGTGACAGAGTGTGAAGTAGATTTCAGCAGAAATCTGAAATGAATGAGAGAATCATGAAACTGGGAGAAGAGTCTTTTGGAAAGAAGAAATAGCAAGGAAGTTTTCATTCTATAAACTATTGACTGCCTCCTATATTTATCTTTCTCCCTCTGTAACTTTGTTCAAGAGCTATATGAAAGTGTCTGGTACATAAGTGGCCAAGTATTTCTTTGTTTATGCTGTTGCAGGAAATATTCTTTTGATTATATTTATCAAGTCTCAGCTGATATTCTTTCTCTTTCATGAAATCTCAGGTCATCTCTCTTGCCTCTGTAGTGCTTTATAACTGTTCTATATCAATTATTGCCTTTTTTATAAATAATTTCCTATATTAAAGTGACATTATACTGTAGATTTCTTAAAGGCAGAAATATACAATGTTTATTAAACTGGATTGACAGATACTTATTCTAGAAAAATAATTCTTGGTATACTTTCACTCCACACTGGTGTATTCAAGAATTGAGAATAAAGTAATGTGTTATTTGAAATGTAAATATCATTCACAAATGAAAGAGAAACTGAGTATATTTTCTTTGTTACAGATAAATACTGCAACAAATGTAGCTGACTTAAACTCAGTTATGAATGAATACTATAACTACTTCGAACTTATTGGATGTCTAAGGCTTATAACATCATTAAGTGATAAATATATATTGGCAAAAGACATACTTGTTTACCATGTAATTAAGAGAGTACAAGCACCTTTTGAAAGGTAAGTTATTTATATGTGAAATATTCTCTCAAATTACAGGTTCTAATTGGTTAATTATCTTATAATGTGAGATATAGTTGATAAAAACAAATGGTATTTTAAAATAATGCTTTAAAACTAACCTGTTAAGGATGATTTCTGTTCTGATCATTCTATATAGAATTGCAAAAATGTATGATGCTTAGGTAGGAAAGTAATTATTATCTCAATTTATAATTATTTTTTTAAATACAAGTTATTTTAAAAATTCTTACAACATAAGCTAACTATTTCATTTCTAGTCATTCATTTAATAACTATATATTGAGCAACTGTCAACCCATGGGTAAAATAGGTACTGGGCATTCTTTGATGAACAGAGTAGATGTGATTCCTGCTCTTTAGCTTGCAACACTGGTCTTTAAACTTTTTGTTCTAATAACACTTGAAAGAAGTTTTTAATAATGGAAAATATAAATATGAAAGTAGGCAGAATGGTACATCATGTAATCATCATCCAGATCTAACAATTATTAATCAACCTGTGGCCAGTCTTGTTAATCCATCCTACCCTTGTTATTATTTTCAGGCAATTACCAGACATCACATTATCTCAAAAATGATCTTTATTTTTTTTAATTTCAGTATCTTTAACTCACAGATTTAATATAATTGTGATTGCATTTGTTAGTTATTATCCTTACTGAAGTTCAAATTGTCTCATCTTTGGCCAATATAAGCCCTTTTATGTTGTTTCTTTGGTTTTTTTTGATGTTGACCCTTAATGGTCATTAATAATAATCTTTCTATATGGTATGACAACATGTTTCAGTCTCTCTTGTCATTCTGGCTTAAAGAACCTTTGTTTCTATGAATGGGAAGTGTATTTCAAAACCACAAGCTGAACGCTAGGGATGCTCATTTCTGCCAGGTTGGTCATTGTTTCTAGGTCTTTTTAGTGGACCAAAACTAGGAACTACCAGGATTTTTGGTTTGATTTGGTTTGATATTTTAAGATAAAATACATCCTAAGTTTATACTGACACTTTAAATTCACTAGTACAAGGTTTTTAACTTTTTCTTTGTTCCATGTTGAGAATCTCAGTTCTCAAAGGCACTGGAGAATTAGATTGTGAAATAATTACTCAATCAACTTAGTCCACATTTTATAAACTATAGTTTCAGAAAAACAATACCAACATTATCACCAATAACAATATTATTGAAAACAGGTATAAATTATTATTTTTTTGTTCTAGGGCCATGTAGTCAAATTACTATGTTTTAAAGTGATTTGTAAGGTTTTTTTCTGTATTACACTACTAACTGGTTCTACATTTTTTTCATTTTTCATTTTTTGTTGTGATTTTTATTAAAATTTGACTTTTAAAAAATGTAAAATATTTTCATGGTTCCAAAGTCAAATCTATAATAAAAGTATATTGAAAGAACTCAGCTCTATGCTAAAGTTGTATTCAAAGAAGTATAGTTTTCATTCTTATGGTATCTGCCTTCTGTCCCTTATGAAGAAATTTTATTGGTTGTTACTGTTTATCCTTCCAATGTGTTTTTAAATGATAGCAGATAAATAAATGAGTATATTTGTACTCATTTCTCTTATTAGATAAGACACCATTCATCCTTTTTTCTACTTATTTTTTATTTTAACAGTATATTCTTGAGATCACTCCATGGTAGTAAAGAAATATAATCAATCTGTTTTAGAGTTCTACAGAACTCCATTGTCCGGATATGTCATTTTTTCAACCAATTTCCTATTGGTGGACATTTGGGATGTTCATGGCACTCTTACAAAGTAAAATATGACACCATAATCTTAAATAGTTTCAGAGGATATAATTTCCAATATATTTTTAATATTGCATTTTAAAATAACTCAATCTTTTAAATGTAGTCAAATGTTCTCCAAGTATAAGACTCTTTAATAAAATTTTCTTATGAATAGAATTGCCATTTATAAGTATGATTAATACACAGAATACACAGAATAATCTAATTTAGTATAAATTTTGATGTGGTTATTTTTAAATTATTTAAAATGCATCTCTTAATGAGGTATACACAATACTTTTTTTCCTTAAGATGTAACTACAGATGGGTTTTTCTTATTGCTAAGTTAGAATTCACCATTGTTTATTTCTTTTATGTTTTGTTTTGTGTTTATAGATATAACTAGTCAGGAAAGGCTTCCCTATTTATATAAGTGGTGTTTAAATTAAAATCAAATGATAAATAGGAGTTTGGCAGATAAGATGAAGAGAACAAGAGAAAAAGCTTAATAATCTCTCCTATGTAAAAGATAAAAAATCATACAGCAAAAGCAATCTTTTAGTTATATATGAGCTCATAGCAAAAGAGTCCTATATATGTCAGAAATAACAAAGAAACCAAAAGCCAAATTACCATAACTGTCATATGAAATCAAAACTCTCAATTTCTCCAAACTTGAGTTGGCATCCTGCATACACCCCAATCTGAAGCAAAGAAATTAACCAAGTAATTGGTTTTAGGATTCATAGCACTTGTACAGTACCAGGCAAAAGCAAATACATAGCAGCTGTGTAAAAAATCTCTACAGCCTGAGACTAATAGAAATACTAGAGAAAAGAGAAATTATAAAAGACAAAACACACAACCATCCAAAAAAGCAAGTATTGAGACTAACACTCAAGTATCTAAATAACAAAAATTGAATGAGTTAAAATATTACTACAGTGATTTAAAAGTGAAAAAGTTGGGGGGAAAAAACAGAAAATGAATCAAATAATACTTCTACATTGAACAATGATCACAGACTTTAGTTCTGGATAACATGGAATGGACACACATCTCTCTATTCCTTCTACTAAGTTAGATTAAAAACCCTGGACATTATGTATAAAACAAACATAAGAAGACTGAGAAGTGAAGAGGTAAAAGCAGACTAGCTGGAGATCTCAAGACCCAAGGAGCAACACAACAGAACAGAAGAAATCTAGACATTCTCATACGAAGTAAAACAGAAAATTTGTCTCTGGCAGACCTGCAACCCTAAAAGAGTACCTATAGGAATCTTCTGAAGCAAAAGGAAATTATTAAGGTTGGAACATCAGGAAGGAAGAAAAAATAAAAAGAATAAAAGCATGTTTCTTTTTCTTGGTTTTTCTAAATTATGTTTGTATTTGAGGCAAAATTATAACATTTTGTAATGTTCACAATGTATGTAGAAGAAATATTTAGGAAATTATGTTATAAACGGAAAGACAAAGAGACTTAAAGGGAGGTAAGGCTTATAAAATTTTGACACTAGTCGACTGTTGTATTTTTTAAAACTACAAAGTAATACACTCACAGCACTATAGATAAAAATAGAATCGGAAAAATTCAAGTAACTCACAAGAAGACAAAAAAAGGAAACAAAAATAATCATGGAACTAAGAATTGGTGATTGTTAAGTGTTAGGCAATTGAAAAGAAAACTAGTGATCTGAAAGAGGAATATGAGGATATACTCCTAACAGAGAAAAAGATTGAAAACAAGAGGTGTCATGAAAGATTAAGTGTACCACACATATATTTAATTAAACAAGATGGAGGCAGGGCAATATCATAGAAAATGCTGCTTGAATAGTTTCTTAGGTTCATGGGGCTTGATGAGCCAAAGTAGTGTACTTTGTGCTAAAACTGCATTCTGAGCAAAAAGACATTGTAAAAAAAAAAGTGTCAGTTATACTGAAGCAGTGTTTTTAGTAACGTCAACAATGAAAATAGCTATGGTAATAACTTCACAGAACTAGTTACATTATCATCCAAGAGTGAGGAGGAATAAAAGACATTTTGGGATGTTTACTTCTAAAGAGATTAATAAAATATATACTTGAAGAAGAAGGAAATTGAACCCAGAAGGGAAAAGTAAGATTCAGGAAGCAGCAGTGCACACAGAAATGGGAAAAACCTGAATAAATAAAAATAAGCATTGGCCATTAATAAAACAACTAAATTTTGGTAAGAAATGGTTAAAATAATTAAAATGTTAGAGAAAAGTTAATGTGTTATTGGATTCATTGTTTTAGGGACTTGTTGAGGTAACACTGGGAAAGCATTAATTAGCTCTAGCTTGTTAAATCAGGTATATACTAAGTGAAAATTCTAAAATAACAGAATTACAGTCTGTAATTTCCAATTTGGTAGGGATTGGAGGAGAAGTAACACATTTAATCTTATACAGGAAATAGACATAAAAGCAAGCACACACATTCAGAGAAAGTACACTATAAAGTAGAAAAATGATCTAAATAGATTGGTGATTATAATCCATGTTAATAGCTTAAACTCTTGTATTAAAAGAAATTGCATTTTAAATAAATGACTTTAAAGCAAAATAAAAAATAATGAGATTCTAATACTCTTTTTTAAAATCTTGTCCTTAAATGATCCTAATAATAGTATTAAAAAGAACAGATTCTTTAGGAACATTAAACAGTCTTGACTCTATTTGTACCTAACAACATAGACTCAAAATATGTAAAGCAACAACTGACAGAATAACCCTGAGAAATAGTTAATTATGTTGTAATAGCAAGATATCTTAAACATAGGTCTCTTAGGAGTTAATGGTTTAATCATACAAATAATTAGGGTCAAAAATAGCACTGAATAAAAGTATCAGTTTTGAAGAGGATTTATAAAAAGAATTAAGGCAAATACAACATTGAAAAAATCTTTAGTGTATCCTGCTAATAGATCAAAGGAGAAAAAATGTATAATCATACAATTTTAGATACAGAAAAAGCATTTGATACATTTATACATAATTTTAAACAATTTGAAGTGCCATTATAAAGAATATCTTCTAAACATTCAGCAAAACATTATTCCTAATGGTGAAATGTTACAGGCATTCCCTTTAAGACCATGACAAGTCGAGGATACACATAATTACCCCTTTCGTTGCCACAGTATACTTGAGGTGCTAGCAGAACAACAGAGAGAAATAGATAAAACAGCAACTAATTAATTGTACAAGATAGAACTAAAATTTTAAGTAGCATAGGAAGAGTGAGAACTGTTAGAGTTTTAAGTGCTATAGGTCTTTCTTTTGTTCAGGAAGAAGGTAAATATAGTAGTCCCCTCCATCCCATTTACAGTTTTACTTTCCTCAGTTTCAGTTACTCTTGGTCAATAGTGGTCCGAAAATATTAAATGAAAAAATTCCAGAAATCATAAGTTTTAAATTGCACATAGTTTTGAGTAGAACAATGAAATTTCACACTACCTAAGGTATGAATCATCCCTTTGTCCAGTGTAACCACACTAAATACACTGCCTGCCTGTTAGTAGCCGTCTTGATTTTCATATGGACTGTCACAGAATTGCAGTGCTTGTGTTCAGGTAACCCTCACTTTACTTAATGGCCTCAAAGTGCAAGAGTAATGATGCTGGCAATTTGGATAAGCTCAGGAGAAGCTATAATGTGCTTTCTTTAAGTGGAAAAGTGAATGTTCTCGATCTTAATAAGGAATAAACAAAAAATCATGGTGAGGTTGCTAAGATCTATAGTAAAAATGAATCTTCTGTGAAATTGTGAAGAAGGAAAAAAGTTGTGGCTAGTTTTGCCATCACACCTCAAACTGCAAAAGTTACATACATAGTGCATGAAAACTACTTAACTGAAATTAAATTTGTGCATGGAAGACATGAACAGAAAACATGTTCTGATTGACAGCAACATGTTACACTACAAAGCATTGAGTCTATACAAAGACTTCAAGCAAGGATCCCCTGAAATGAGTAATACTAAGCCATTTATTGCAAGTGAGGGATAAGGTTATACAGATTCAGGAACAGGTTTGGACTGAAAAATATAAAAATTACTGGAGAGGCTGTGTCTGCCCATGAAGAAACTGCTGCCACATTTCCAGCAGAGTTGAAGTTGACTAGTAAGGAGAAAGGTATTTAAGTATAGGAAAAAACATAGTATATATAAGATTCGATACTGTCCACAGTTTCAGGCATCTGCTGGTAGTCTTGGAACATATCCCCAGAGGATAAGGGGGGACTGTTGTACATTGATTCACTTTAGATTTTAAATATGCCTATTAAAATCTTGAGAAGCTACTATTTAAAAAAATAAGAATTAGTATAACTTTTAAAATAGAAGGATATTGGAATTTTAAAAATAAATACAAAAATCAGCAGGAAGGAATAAAAATATTTTTTGAAGGCAGTACAGTTGCCCAAAATAAAGTTTCCAAACATATAAATTACAAGAAGTGAAACTATAACTCAAAAAAGCAAGTTGCAGAAAAATATAGTATGGTACCACTCATAGAAAGTTTCAAAATAATCACAGCAATTCTAGTTATTATCTAGAGGTACATATATATATAGTGAAACTAAAATGAACTGCAGGCTAAAGTAAAAGTTCAGGATAGTAGTTAAATAACAATTTCAAATAGTTTCGGTTGTAAAAGGAGAGAAGGAAAAGTGATGGGTGGGTAGGATTTAGTTAAATAAAATAATTTTTAAAAAATCTGAGCTAGCATAACAAAACGTTAAGTATCTCTTTAAATATAGTGACAGTTTGTGATTTTGTTATTTCCTGAATTTTTATGTAAGCTTGAAATGTTTCATAATTAAAAGTAAAATTTTAAGAGTGAACTTAAGTTTGGCTAAAATTTGCTTCAAAGGTAAGCTGAAGGTAAAAGTTAAAAAGCAAGAAAGAAAAGCAAGGATGGGATTAATGGAGCACCCTGGAAGCCGTGTTAAAGAGTTTGGATTTGTTTCATGGACAAGAGTATCAATTTCTTTTGGCTGCTGTAAAATATCACAAACTGAGTGGCTTAAAACAGCAGAAATTTATTCTCCTATAGTTTTGGAAGCTCGGAGTCCAAAATCCAGGTGTCAGCAAGGGCTACACTCTTTCTGAAAATTTAGGAGGACAGTCTGTTCTTTGCTTCTTCAGCTTCTTAAGGTTCCTGTCAGTATTTGGCTTGTGGTTGGATAACTCAAATTCTCTAAATCTATATCACATGGCTTTTTCCTCTCTGTGTGTCTCTTGTAAAGACTCCCATCATTAGATTTATAGCCAGCCCAGGTAATCTAGATAGGATATCTCAAGATCTTTATATCTGTTTAGGCCATTTTCTAAATAAGGTAACATTCATAGGTCCTAGAGAATAGGATGTGGACATATCTTTTGGGGGATATCCATTCAACCTACCTCAGGATGAATGATAGTATTAGGATTTATTTCTGGCATATACCTGTGGCTATTAGCATGGAAAATGAACTTTGAAATGAACACATCTGGTACAACAACAGTTCCTCTGCAAGTAGTTTGTAATACAGTGGTAACAGGTATATGAAGAAATGGGCAGATAAAAGAAATTTCAGAGAGGAGGATTCATAGGACTTGTTAATTGGGAAGGGTTAAGGATGACTTTCAGATTTAACTGTACTAATTTGACAGATAATGGAGGCATTTACTGGTTCAGATTTTGGTAGTAAGAATTAGCTTTCTTTTGGATGTAATAAGTTTGGGTGTTTGGCATACGTGGTATCCAGTAGTCTGTTGGATTTATTTCTGGGTTGGAGATAACAGTCACCTGCTAAATAAAGCCATGGAGAAATTGGCATTGTTAGAGATTCATGAGGGAAAAACAGCAATATTTTAGATAAAGTAAAGAAATAAGAAGCTTTTTATAAGTGACTGAAAGATCTGTCTAGAGGAAAAAGGGGAAACCAGGAGACTGGTGCCATAGAAAAGAATATCTATGAACTTCTTAAGGGCAGTTTTTCCTGAGGTGTAGACGTGTGGAGGAAAATGAATAGGAAATTAAGAAATGCAGACAATGAGTGTAGATAAGTCATTCAAGTAGGTTCTCTCAAAGGAAAACAGATGGAATTGAGCGAATTTTTTTCCTTATTCAAGGATGGGGAAAACAAGCACTTCACATGCTCTTGAGGAAGAGCCAATAGAAAGGAAGGTGAATCAGTGTGTAAGGGTACCTGAAAAGGTGGGTAGGGAGTCCAGAACCACAGGCAGGGCTTAGTCTGATAGGCAAAAATGGTACCTTCCTTCCTTTGCTTACTGGTGAAACACATGCCTTTAAAAACAATTTGTTATTTATATTTTGTTAATTTTGTATTCATAGTTTGTTCATTTCCTATTGGATTGTTCTTTTAAAAAATGATTTGCATTTTTGTACATTAGTTTTCTGTTATGTATATAAAATATATTTTCTCACTGTTTTATCTTTAATTTCTTTTTAGCAATACCTAATGTTTAAATTTTTATGTGGCTAGGGTTTATCACTCTTTGCAATTTCTAAGAAACTTCATTTTTATACTAACTAGCTTTAAAGTGTAAAATACTTCAGATATCTACTTTTTTCCTCTTAATAAAAATTAATGGCTTAATTTTAAAACTAAAGCAAAATAATGTCAACATATGTCTTCATATTAATATATTTGCTTGTTACTAATTTGAAAGTATCATATCATGTATAGTATACCCATATTTTTATCTTTTTCTTCATATCTCTTTATATATGGTAGTAAATTAGCTATAAATGTTAATTCCCTTTCGTAATACCAAACACATGTATAAATATTGGCTCATTACCTTTCTTCTCTTAAGTTTTAAGCAGGGTCTGAAAACTCTTGGTGTTTTGGAGAAAATTGAAACTTACCCGGAAGTGTTTTATGGCATCTTCTGTCATAAACCTGAGAATCTTTCTGCAAAAATTCTTAGTGATCTTTTTACAGTACACACATTACCTGATGCACAAGCTTTGGAGTTTTGGAACAGTTATTTACAGGTTGTTGAGGGTATGTGAATGTTTTGTTTTTATCTAACTCTGTTAGGATGTTTATTTCAGGATATTAGTTTACTTTTTTGAGTTTTGTTTTTTGATAAGATTTTCATCTGTTAACTCCATATTTACAAAACATTTCAAACAAGTTTATATGACTGAGTTGAAAGTGATGAGGAAACTTTACAGAGTAGTTATATTTTGCAATTTGTTTTCCTCTAGATAATTTGAGGTTTCGAAAGGCATTCTTCTTAGGAATTTTAAATACATGAGTGATTAACACTGCATAAAATAATCTGAAAGCTAATTGTCTATTTCCTCTTTTTCAAATTAAAATTGAATTATTCTTTGTCCATTGGTTAGGACTATGATAATGATATTCATCATTGAGCATTAGCAGTGTAAAATAATTTTGTTTAATAAAGTGAGAAAAATTTAACTTTCAGTTTAATTTTAACTAGGCTGTTTGGTTGTTTTACACCATTTATTTTTTCCTCTGCATTTGTTGAACTGATCTGTCAAATAGTGATGATCTAGAAGTTGTTTAAAATTGTTTTTAGTATCATATCCCAAAAAGATGGAGTTTCAAAACCTACTGAACCTCTTGGACTCTGTCATAATTTCATATTAGAGAAAGCATTAAAATATACAGTGAGTAGTTCAACTAAATGATTTTTGAGTCCTACTTTGAGATTCAAACAAACATTTGTTGATTATACTGTTTTCCTTACATACTACATTTGACTTAGTGATTCAGTTTGCCCAAAATAAATATGAGAGTCTCTGCTTTTCAACACTCCCAGCCTAGTTGGGGATGAGTCTATGATAGTAGCAATAGATAATGAATTTATTTTTCCTTTTCTTCTTTTGATAAACTTTTTAGATGGTGAAACTGCAACAACAATGGAAGATATTCTTATTTTTGCAACTGGTTGCAATTCTATTCCACCTGCTGGATTTAAACCTACCCCTTCAATTGAGTGCCTTCATGTGGATTTTCCTGTTGGAAATAAATGTAATAACTATTTAGCTCTTCCAATCACCAATACATATAAAGAATTTCAAGAAAAAATGGACTTTTCCATAAGAAACACTCTAAAACTAGAAAAAGAAGAAAGTTCTCACTACATTGAACACTAAGATGTTTTAAACAAAGACATCCTTCTTTAAAAGCTGGTCTTGATCATTTTTGTTTCAAATCTGTCCATCACTTTTGAACAAACTTGTCAGCTTCTTGGGCCAATAAAATTTATGATGGGAACATAAAAGAATGTTTTGGCCATTTAAGCTAAAAAATTTTTTGTTAAGGTGTACCAGTGAAAGTTGATGTTTTTCTATTAATATACATGCTTCATAAACTTCAATATAAATACTTTTAGAATGGCTGTACAGACTTCAAGTATAGTAGCATGGTATATATAAGACAAAACTTATACTCGCTGTTTTTGTAAATCTGGATTAGTTATAGGATGCCACAATTATTTTCTAGCTTTATGCAATTTTCAGATTATTATTTTAAAGTATTAAATAGGAAAGCTAATTGATAAATCCTGTTATATAAATCAAAGACATATATTCTGGGGTATGTGTTGTATGTATCCTTTTCTAGGATGGCATGAAATTCGTTGTTAAAAGTGTTTCTAGATTACTGATTTATATTCAAATAGACCTACACTGCAATTAGATTATGCCTAATGGGAAGTATTACATAAAAACTTATTACATAAATTGCACAAATATTCTATAATCTGTGGATATTCCATAGTCTTAAAAACACTTCTGAGGTGGATAAAATATAGTTGAAAATACCTAAACATGTCTTCTTTAAAGCCTTGGCTTTAATCATAGGAATTTTTCTTTTCGGTATGAAATCACATTATGTCTGATCCATAATTTTTAGGTATCTGATATCTCTGGGTTGCCTATGATAGGTTTGGCTATGTGACAGTTATTTATTGTTAAGATGGTTGTAAGATAGGTAAGTTGGCACCATTGCATTATATAGCTATCTTCTTTGCTCTTGAAAGGTATCTGTTATGATATAGGCAATGTAGAAATATGTAAGAAAGAAATACAGATAGCATGAAAAACCCATTCCGATTTCACCATGCAAAATTAACTACTGTGTTTGTGTGTTTTTCTATAAACTTGTTTCCTTTTTTAACTTTATTAATGTTACTAAAAGTCAAAGAATACCTAAAAGTAACAAGAAATCACATAATAACAATTTGAAGGTATATAGTCCTCTAGTCACACCCTCAATGAGAAAAGACTAATATCCCTAATCTGTTAGCAAATATAAATGGGTTTTCTACCAAAGTAAATCATATGAGAAGTTAACTGATTGGTCGTAACCACATTTTTCTTGATACAAATGCAGGTATCAGCTATCATAATCTTATTCTTCCAAGAAACATCCTTAAGTTAATGATATTTTTAAAACAACAGAATTGATTTGGTACTGGCAATATATCTCAATTTCAAAGGCAAACTAAGACATAATCCTAGTGTAGTTTTCTTTTACTAACAGACCCAACAAATTAAAAGTTTCACTTTCATTTGAAGTTTTTAAGAACATTAAGCAAGGGATTCCTTTGTCTTGTGTTGAATTTAGATTATTGAAAGTAATTAAAGGGCCTATAATATAATGTAATATAAACCCTAATCTTGCCATATAGCTTTTATTCCAAATATGTTGATAAATTGGATATTTTATTTCTTAACTGTCTAGTTTTTATAAAATTTAAAAAGCCATTAAACCAATCTAAATCACAAAACCTAATTTAAGCTATTTTGTGGCTATTCGTAGTTTGTATTAATTTCCTTACAGTGGTTAAATAAAGCTGATGTGCACTCACTTTTTGGGTGGGGAGGGATGGGACGGAGGCAGAGTGCTTGGTTTGGCTATAATTAAAAACAGTATTTCAGTTCTTCATTTCACTTATGGGTAGATAGGGCCTTAGGGATTAGGTGGTATAAATAATAATTTAAGATATTAATGTTTTAAAGTGAAGCATAAATATATCAAAAAATATTTTCTGGTTTTAATGATGTTGCATTAGTATGATTTCTTTAGATTAATCTGTATTGTCAGGACACATCAGAGAAACCTGTAGGTTATTTATTTTCTGCAGTGTTACTATGTCAAATGGTATTGATTGTTCTTTTTCTTTTCATTGTTATAGCCAGTGCACAATTCTTAGTGATGCTGATTTTTAAAAGAATTATGCTATAAACCTTTATAAAATGGGTATATGTATCCCTTAAATATTTCAGTCCTCTGAATGCCATATGTTTCAAGCTTGTTTTTTATTGCTCTCAATATCAAGAAAAACCTGAAATTTGCCTATCATGCATCTACTGTTAATAGTGTTTGGTTAGTTTTATATTGTTTTTAAGTAGTTTTTAAACTTTTTGGAGTGTGAAGTTCATCTGAAAGCCTTTTATACAATTCTCTGCTATTCTTATAGTTAGCTGTTTTAATATTTAAGGTAAAGATTCTTTAAAATAGCATCAGAAACTAGCTTATGATTTTATATTTTGTCATATTTAATTTCTATATTATGAATAAGCCATTTTTGTTTGGGTCAAGTAAAAATCCTTCATTTGATTACTCACCTGAGAAATCACTTTGGTCTCTACTTTATACCAAAACTTTTTATAATTTTTTTCCCCTAACTGTATGGAAGCTAGTGGAACTTTTGTACTCCAAGCTAAATGCTAAGTAGAGTATTATACATGTTTTCTCAGTGACTTCCTTTAGCATTGTCATTATAAGAAAATTATTAGAACAAGTTTCTATTTATAAATATGTGATCTTTATATGGTGATAATCAAGTTTTATTGTTATTTTTATAATAAGCTATTAAACTTGTTTTATGTTTCAAGTAATGCAATATAAAGCATAAGAACACATTGAATGATTGATTACCTGAATGTGTATTACATGTAGTTTAGGAATATTCAGATTGCTTTTAAGAGACGCAATTTTCAAGTTCTCATTTTGGCTTATCTTTTCCAGTTGCCAAACATATTCCAAAACCTACTGTATGCCAGATATTGTGCTAGGTGATAGTTTATATATCAGCATATTTCATCTCTTTTTTTAAAGACATAAGATGTAGCCCAAAAAAATGACACTTATAATGAAGTTTTCTAAATAAATTTTTATGCTACTAAAGGCAAAGTGCTTATACAAGTATCCTACAAGTAACTTGGTAGGATTTAAAAGGGTTAAGGTTCTCACTGTATTAAATAGATACAAGATCCTTTCCACTTCTGAGAGATCCTGTAAACAGCTGTTCTTGATTGACACCTAGGAACCTCTCTTAAATGAACTGTTCTCAAGTATACTGTGTTAAAATTACCTATCCCCCAATGTAAAATAATAGTTTGCCAGAGTAAATTATTTAAGCCAAAAATCTGCATATTAATCAATTAAAAGAGTAGAGAAAATTAACTGACACTCTGAAGCCACAGTTTGTTTTGATCATTTCTGATTCTAATAATCAGATATAACCAAATACCTTAGCCTCAGCCTTACTGTCTTTTTTACTGTCACTGTTTTTTGTGGGACATATTTTCTATACATGTATTGCCCACGCTATTGTCCTTGGTCAGGGCAGTTTTTATTTCATATGTATGTAGTGTATATATATGTTAATCATTTTCTTAGCATTTTAATATGATTCATATAATCTTAGGAAGAAGTCTTTTGGAGCTGAAATGGTGAGATGATAGATTTGCATTTGGAAATAGAAGTATCCAAATAAACAACGTTCAGTTCTCAGATGTTGGAAGGTGGGAAAGTATATGTTTTATATTCCATGGAGACAAAAATGAGGTCGAATCTTCTCATAGGGCAGGAACTGTCATTTCTGTTTAATTACAACACAGCTAGATCATTGGTGATTCCTTCACAATATTGGTTTGTGATAACACTGAGTAAAACAGTATTCCAGTTAATTTCTTAGTGAATAGGCCAGTTAGCTATAAAAATGAGATAATGCAATTCTTAATGTAGGTTCATAACTTTTACAGCCTCTCCCTACTGATCCCAGTTCCCAGCCCCTGGTAACCACTTTTCCGTTGTTTCCATGAGTTGTTAAATTTTTACAATTCCCCATATAAATCATTGCGGTAACAGACTTTCACTTTAAAATGAATAAGGGCTGAGGATCTAGTATATAAATAGCATGGTGACTATAGGTCTGAGGATCTAATATATAACAATTGCATTATATAATTGAAATTTGCTGAGAGTAGAACTTAAATGTTCATATATGTATGGTGATGGATGTGATAACTAGATGGGGGAATCTTCACAACTGTGTATATGTATATATATATATATATAATCATAATGTACATTTTAAATATCTTACAATTTTTATGTGTATCTTACAAATTTATATAATTTGTCAATTATGCTTCCAGAAAGCTGAAAAATAAAAATTGCACAATATAGATTCACTTCTAGGGCATTTCCTAATGGTGTTAAAAATAAGATCATCTGTCTCAAGTTTCATAAAAATAAATGACTTTTGTGAAAGAGAAATTGGTGTTTTTACAGAATTGTGCTTTTTGTATAATTGTTAGGATAACTTTTAACTTCTCATAAATTTGAAAGTTGTTTTCAAAGCAGGTTGAGGCACAGGGTCTATATCATTTCAGAATTTGGTGCATCTTCAGAATGTACACACACAAATGCGAATGCAGTATCATCAGTGAACTGGAACATATGGTAAATGAGTTGTCACTGTGTATCTATTATTGACATCCAATAAAAATCTACGGATTAAATTAGGAATCAGTATTGGATGCATTTTGTCATCACATGGCTTCAAGTGTACATTAAAGCACCAGCCCTACCATTTACTTCCTCTTCCCCAAAGTAACGTTTTCTGATTTTGCAGTTACCAAAGGAACGAAAGAGGAAAAATAAGTTTGTCATTGTGCACCCTTAAACCCCTAAGTATTCTTACTAGTTTAGAGATCTATAAAGGCCCAAACAGTTCAGTATTATGTTAATTCTATACCATGTTCCTACCTACCCTAAGAGCTCAGTTTAAAGCAGCTACCATTTGAGACGCTGTGGCTTGATGAAATAGGAAAAAAAGTGTATTCCGCAGCTGAAAAACACTAACCCGCAGTAGGCCTCAGATATGTGGAGAGTTAAAAGTCCGACCGTCTCCCTGCAGGAGGCGGGATCCAACATTAAAAAACTTCCTTTGGCCCCTCCGCTCCGGGTTTTGCTTCCGGGGCGGTTGCGGCGGCCACGTCATCTTCGGCTTCTGCCAGCCAGTGGATGGTGGGAGCCAAGATGGCGGCGCCTGCAGCAGCTAGCATTCGAGAGAGACAAACAGGTACCTATTTACTTATTACCATCTCCCTACGGTTGTATGCCTGTCGTGGGTATGTCCTTTTCCTATGCTTATCACCCTCATTCAGTCGCAGTGCGTACAGCCGAGAGACGGACCTTCAGGAGTTTTATCCAGTTCCTGGAGCATCGAAAGCTCATCCCCCGTTGAGTTTTTAGGGAAGAGATGCCATTGATTTAAGAACTCAGTCCCCTCGTTACTGGTGCAGGAGAAGGGGTTTCAGGTTGCTATGGTCCTTCCCTTTCCTTTTAGGGCCTCAAAAAGCTATCACCACAAGATCTGGCAGATGACATTTTTTTTCCCTCTGTTGCCACCTATGAGGTCTCGGGACTTGTTTCTATGCATGGTTCAGCCCTCTCCCATTTTAAATGTTAAAAGAGTTTCATTTTCTGGCACTTTCACCGCAGTTACAAAATTTAAATATTTTCAGAGCAGTTTAACGTTCTACCATTTCTCTCCTCTGGACCAGTATTTTGGGGCTATCTGATGAGAAACGCCTGGTGATAAAGATTACCTTCTTTAGCCTGCTGGAATGGGATTGAAGCATGTCAAAACAAATGAATTAATAGTTTTCCGATTTTAGCTGTTTGATAAATTAGTGTTTTAAAATTACATATTTCATCTTCGATAGAGCATAGTTATATAGCTTCCATTTAGACAGTAAAATGTAGTAAAAAAAATTACATATTTGTTCCCTTAAGCTTTGATATTTTTTTCCATCTTAGGTATTTTTAGTTTTGCCTTATTTTTTGTAAACTTCTAATAACAACAGCATTACACCTGTTAGCTACAAACTAATGATTTACACCTGTTAGCTAATTGTCTTGAAAGTTGACACGACGTTCATCCTGAGGAGCTAATAGAAATAAGCCATCAAGAATGTGCATACTTGGAAATTATGTCTCTTGTGATTATGTTCTTTTTGCATATAAATCTGCTTGGAAAATGATAGATTACAGTTAATATAAACTACAGAAGGGATTCTGACTGTGCTTTATTCCTTTGGAATTCAAAGAAAAAATGAACAGACTTCAATCTAATAATGACACAGTGTATACTGAGTTGTGTTCTGCTTTTCCTAATAGGTAATTTAGTATAATCTATCAGATGAAGTCAAACATAACTTACATGAAATATATGAAAGTCCAAATAAGACTTGAGGAGTATCTGCCATTCATGTTATCAGTGCAAATAGAAGTCCCACTTGTCTTTGAGGAATGGTTCTGACAGCTTAATGAAGTTCAGTGAATTAGATATTAAAATACTAAAATAAAGAAAAGATGTGAAGGAAGACTCTGTACCAGTACAAAGTTGCTTTATGAAAAATTAAATTTGGTAGTAATTTTTATATGCAGAAACTTTGTAGAATTTAATTTCGATTTCTATGGAAATAAATTTTATTATAGCAAGATTTCACTTCACTAGATAGGTTATAACAGATTAATTCAACAGCTTATTACTGTTGTCGAATTCTGTCTTATTTCCAGAGAAAGATTAACCCCTTTATATGTGCTATGATAGCAGAAGTAAACACTTCTTTGATGCTTTTGATAATGTCTTGGGAAATAACTCACAATCCATTAGCAAATATTCTAGGTACAAGACAGTGTGTTACAGAGGAGTTTCCAGTCTATTTGGGTAGATAATAGCTGATATATAGTGAGCATTTAGTATTGCCAGGCACTGTTTTAGCTGATTTTTAAATATGTATTATTATCTCCATTTTGCAGATAAGGAATCAAGGTATAGAGGGGTTAACTAGCATGCTTGTTTTTTGCTTTGTCCATCTGAAGAATTTTTATTTATTTTTTAAAGGTCAGTTCAAAAGTCATCTCATTTGTGAAAGTGTTCTAGATCACTCAGTCCCCTCTCTAGTCTTACCTAGAGAATCCTATGTTGCCATTGTCTTTCATGCATGCCTCTCTGTGGGGGTTCTTGCACAACTGCCCCACTTTTCAACATTGGAGAGCTGCAGATCAACTGCTTTCTCTCTTATGATCTCATGTAGCCTATTGGCTTTAGGTACTATATATACGTAAATTCTTATGATCCCCAATTTTATATATATAGCTTGGCCCTCTCTTCTGAACTCAGTGTATACCTCACATCAGTTAATGGCAATGCCATCCTTTTAGTTGCTCAGGTCAGAAACATTAATGTTTTCTTGACTTCTCTCTTTCACATTCTACATCAAATCCATCAGTAAATGTTGTCAGCTCTACTCTGAAAATATTTCCAGGATCCGACTATTGTTGCTATCGCCCAGGTCCAAGCCCACTATGAATCTCTGCCATAACTGCCTATTTGGTCTCTCTGCTTTTACATCCCTGTTCCCCTTCATTTTTCACAGTATTCAAATGTCACATATTTGCTCAAAACTTTCTAGCTGCATCCTGTTTCAATCATTGTAAAAGCCAAAGTGATCTTACAGTAGTCTACAAGGCTCTACATGATCTGATCCCCACTTAACTTTCTGACCTCACTCCCTTCTTTCCTTGAACACACCAGAATATTTCCATCTTAGAGCCTTTTTATTTGTTTCTTTTATCTGGACTATTCTTTCAGAGATATCTGTGGTTCACTCCTTCCCTTCCTTTAGGTCTTCACTCAAATATTACCTTCTCAGGAGGCCTTTTCCTGACTATTTAAAATTTCACCAAAACTCCCCCTTCTCCTTTCCTTTCCTTTTTTTCTTCATAGCACTTATCATGATCTCACATACCACATGTTTTTTCTTATTTTGCTATCTCCCCCAGCTAGAATGAAAGCCACTTGAGGATAGGTAATTTTTATTCAGTCCATTTTGTTTAGTGCCAACATCTAGAACAGTGAGAGCAGTGTCCGACAGATGGTAAATATTCACTAAACATTTGTTGAATGAACAGTAAATGTAGTTGTGTGTATAGAGAATGAGTGAAGAAAACATTCCAGGTAAGGATGAAACTACATTAACCAACTTTAAGACTGTAGGTAGTATGTTTAGGGCCAATAAAGAAAACTAGTTTGTCATTTCAGTTAAAAGCACTGATTTAAGCCTTTAAGGAGTTACCCTGATGAAAGTAAAATTACATTCTTGCATGTTATTTGAACACAGGCCTTATACTTTATTAACAAATCCACCTTGTCAAAATCCCTATTAAGTCAGCCAACGGTCAAAGTTGGGGATATTCTGCATGGGGCTGCCATTACTGGCCTCTTTCATTTAGCTAAGGCCTACCTCTGGAGAACACTGTACACCTGGGGCTCACATGCAACTCAGGCTATGGTTCTTCCTACTTGTCCTGTGTCAAGAGTGTGAACAGCTGTTCCTAGAAACAAGCTTTTCTCTCTCAGGTCACAAGTGCCAGGGTAATAGTAGCTTTATCACCTGGAGGTGGGTGGAAGTGCTCTTCTAAAGCACGGGGGAATGTTAATCCTGGAGCACCTTTGCCTTCTGTGTTCTTTCAGTTTAAAGTACCAAAAAGTTTTTTGTTTGTGTATTTTTTTTTATATAATACCATAAGACCTGTGAGTTTCTGCAGTAGGTGTAAATTATTGGCTAGGCATTAGGGACTAACATTTTACCAAAATATTATGTCTGTGTGTACACACACACAAATATACAAATAAATCACTGAAGTGCAATTTCTTAACCATTTTACCTGCCTCAAGAAACAAGCATTTAATAGAAGTTTTTTTTCTGGTGAGTGAATTAATATGCTATAAGTTGATACTCAGATGATTCAAGTATTGTATAGTTGGTAGTAGCTGGGCTTGTAGATTATTCTGTATTACTTATCAGAGCCTAACCAAAATGCTTTTTAAAATAACCAAGGAGATTTTAGTGTTTCCAGTCTTTTAAAAATTATATTACGTACTGAGTACCCTCCATTGAATATTTGGCCATCTCAACTTCATAGAGAAGTATATTGAGATTTTTATTTTCCTTAGAAAGTATATTGGAGTCTGCTGTAACACATGAACAGATGAGCAATAAAAAACACAAAATACTATACCATATAGAGTGTAACTAGTGTGATTTTAGAAATTGTATATTTTTTAGTAGGAAGTCTCAGTTATCTACCGTATCTATGGGAAATTCTCACTTTTTCCATGGGGCATATATATTAAGCAATATAACTTTTCAATGAATCTGACAAGATAAATTGGTCCTAAAATGTACTACTCCAAGATAACTAAAAAATAGAACTGCTAAATGAAGATTTTGTATATTAACAAAGTAAATATAGAAAATGTTTGTTTTTAGAAAAATTGATCTTTATGGTTTCAGTCATATAATAGATAACAGCATCAGTTATCTGTTGAGGCCACTGCAAGTTCATGATTAACAAAATTTCTTTTGTATCTGTATAAAATGTAGTGTGGGCTCATTAGGAGAAATGCAAAAAGCTTCTTTCTGAACATTTTCATATTTTCATTGAGGAACAGATGATTATGTATTTTAGAAAATCCCAAACACATGCCAGTTAGCTGGTATGCTCTTACAGAGTCTGACCCTGTTTCTACATATCCAGTCATTTGATTGATCAGGTTTACTAGTGTGATTTGTGCATTTTGTTTTGAAGTAGTACATAATGTGCGGGAAAAGTGAAATCCTTAGAAAATGGTGGTATTGTTATAATGAGATTTTTTTCATTTCCAGTGGCTTTGAAACGTATGTTGAATTTCAATGAGACTCATGTTAAAAACAGTACTGGAGAACCAGTATGGAAGGTAAGAGAGTTTATTTTAATGGGGAACTATTTTCTTTTTCTCAGCTCTAATTCGTAGTAATTGGACAGTTTCTCGTTAATACTCTACAGTAGCACATTTTAGTTGTAATGCATGAATATTTTATTTTTATTTAACATGGCTTCTTAATGTGAATCTTTTTGATAAACATTTTATGGGGTGAGACAGACAATGATAGTAATATTCATCTAGGAAATCTAGCTGATCTCTTGGTTGGGGCCTCACTGATAGGTCTTCACTCTGGGTGATGATTTTTGTTCCTTAGCTTTTCAGGCTCAAAATTAGAAAATTGCAAGCTTATTCAGGGTTAGTCAAACTCAGGGACTGACTGGTTCATTTTAACCAACTCATGAGAGAGTGATCTGTAAACCAAAATGCTACTTTATTAATTTATCATATATAAAACTATTAGTAAAAGTGTTCATTGGACCAGAGAGCAACTTATAATCTTTCTCCTTTGAGAAATACTAGAAAATTTTAAAAGTTTCTGTTCTGTGAGCCCCTTCATTCAAAATTTCAAGCTCACTCTCACTCTTTCTTCAGAGATAATACAGTTAATTAGGTATAAACTTATTAAAGTTTATAATCACTTTAAACTTCTCTCTTGTTAGGAATTAAATGCAAGTCTACTTGATTACAATTTGGGGTTTTTGAAAACTCATGAGTTCTTATACATCCTTTGGGTTAATTCTAAATGTGGTTAAAGTAATCTATATTGAATTCATAGTTTAAGCTTCAGCATTTCCCTAATTTTTTCTTTCCTTCCTCTTTATTTGTTGGCATCTTCTTATTGCCCCTTGCATAAACTATATTTGCTTATTGTTTCTAAAGCCTATACCAAGCTTTTGAATTATATAACTTGTGAATTTCTTAGACATAGATTTGTGTCAAATTCTTTCCTACCATCACTTCTATATTACAAGATTAATAATACAGATATATTGAGATTTAAAGAGGGAAGGCTTTTGAGGAATGCATCATTCAACCACATACCTAGAACATGAAGATTTTTACCTTTTCTAAAGGAAATGTTGGCATTCAAGAAAACCATGTTTTTATGACAGCGTGTTTCATTCTGTCATTAGCAATTATTGCTCCGTAAATAATAGTTGAGGTAGTTGTTGAAAACACTAGTGAAAGTATCTTATTTGTCTTAACTCTAAAACTCATTTTGAGTTAGAAGTTTTAGTTGGAGTTCTTACTATTCCTCAAAGCTGTTAGTTTTAATACTTTCAGAATGTGAGGAAAGGTATATAATAGAATAAAACAAGCAAGTACTCTTTAGAGACTTAATTTTAAAAATGAATATGTTATTAACCTGCAATGTTTAAATTACTAAATTTTCTTTACAGTCTTGAAACTTATGTTTAAGAAGTTTCCAACTTCTTAAACATAAGTTTCAGAGTAGCTAATTTTTACTCTTCCCTTTTTAGAAAGGACATGTGATCTAGATAAGGGGGTGCATATGAGTTTACTATATGTTCAGAGTCTTTTATTACAGCTAACGATGAAGATGTTATAGTCTAGAGTATGTTTTTTTAACCTAGAAAAAATATATTATAAGAAGGTATTTATATAATTATTAATTTGTTTGAGCCTAAGTAATGCTTTTCCCCCATGATCTGAATGTTTATTTATAATTTTTTATTTATTAGTTTTCAATTAGAATTGACTTTTAATATTATTTTTATTAGTTTCACGTGTACAGCATAGTGATTAGGCATTTATATATGTAATTTATGAAGTGATTCCCCCAATCAGTCTAGTACCCATTTGGCACTATACACAGCTATTACGATATCACTTACTATATCCCCTATGCTGTGCCTTACATCTCCTTGACTGTTCCATACCTACCAATTTGTATTTCTTAATCATTTCACCTTTTTCACCTAGCCCCTCAACCTACTGGCATCCATCAACCATCAATTCGTTCTCTGCATCTATGTCTGTTTCTGCTTTGTTTGTTTTATTTTGTTCCTTACATTCTACATATAAGTGAAATCACATATTTGTCTTTGATTTATTTCACTTAGCATAACAAGTAATAGTGCTTTTAAGAATGGATTGCTATGTGAATAGATATTTTGGTAAAAAATTAAAAATATTAAATTGAGGTAAGTATAAGAATTCATACATAATTTATTAAAATAAAGTGTACTTCAGCATGTCTTAATATGGGTTCTCTATTGACTGTTCACTGATAATGATGTTTAAACACATTTTTTTTAACTAGGTGCTCATTTATGACAGATTTGGCCAAGATATCATCTCTCCTCTGCTATCTGTGAAGGAGCTAAGAGATATGGGAATCACTCTGCATCTGTGAGTTTTAACATATTTCTATAACGGCATTTGTTTTCAAATATATTATTATAGATTTCTTTGGCCACCCTGAAAGCAAATTATTAAGAGACAAAATGTTAGTTAGTTAGACATGAACAACAGGCCAAACTCTGTAACCATAGAAACTTACCTTGAAGACTTTCCTTAAGTACCTCCCAGAAATACCTCCCTTTTAGGGTTATAAATTATCCCAAATTCTAGAACACACAGGCCATAAAAGCTGCTGGCTAACCCAGCTACAAACACTTGTGCAGAATGTAGTACCCACAGCTTCAACCTTATTATACCATCATTATATCATGATGATGGAAGTTTGTGAATCTAATTATAACAGACTGAATTCTGGGTAAGCACATGTGCAGTAGGCAAAATGTTATATAGCAGTCAACTGTCAGTCAAAGTGACCTCACATAGGGATCATCTAGGACCTCCAATCACAGTCCAAATATAAACAGACCTTCTCACCTCTGCTTTGTTACAGCCCTCCTGGCTGGAAACCCACCCTTTCCTTTGAGGCATACTATCTTATCTCTTCAGCTCCCAAATTCCACAGGGCTGCAATCTTCCTTAGCACACAAGTCTCCTTCTAAAATGTACTTTAAATAAATATTACTTTTTCTAAATCTCTCCAATCTGTAATTCTTCGCTGTGTAGGCGGGGAAAAACGGGACAACAAATAACGCCACTGTCCTTTCCACTTCCCCCACACCGCTGGGACGACCCCAGATTTTATATCATCCTAGCAGTGATAGCTTTTTTATACAGAAATTAATGTTAAGTTACAGTACTTGTATAGAACAACATTTTCCCCCTTTTATTCAACTCTTTACTTAAAAATAATCTTCAGTCTGAGGCTTTCTAGTTTCAGAATTTAAATTTTCTCTCTTCTGTCTCTTCCTATTGACTGGTTTACCCTCTTAAAGAACTGGTTGTCTGCAGTTCTCTTTCAGCTCTGAAAATTTTCTGTTCCTTTAATTTAAATATCCTTTTTAAAGGAGGAATATCTAATTTACCATTAATAAGAAAAAATTAAGTAACTCTGAAATAATGACTGTTAATCACCATAGGAGGCTAGCTATAATGTCGTCTTAACTACTGAATTTATTTGATTATATTACTTCTGATATATTTGAAAAATTTAAAAAATTGCGTGTCTCACTCTTTTTTACCAGAATATTGTATATAGAAGGTTATATACAGAATATTGCTTACAGAAGGATGACTAGAATATTATAGAAATAGTGTTAGCAATATTTCCTGATAGAAGCATGGTTAAGTCTTAAAATGAAAAATGAAGATTTTGTGATTTGATATTGGATATTTAAATGAATATACTTGCTGAATTGTAAAAAGAGAAAACTATCAAGTGATAAAAAGTTTTTGAGTTGCTTAGGTGATCTCTTGTACATTTTCTTGTACATTCTCTTATGAAGCAGTAAATACAAAAAATAGTCTTAAAGTTTTAAGGAAACATTTATATAACTTTCATTTAAAATATATTTGATTTATTTATGATTAAAATTTTCATTGCTTCTAAAGACTTTTTTCAGCTTTCTCTTTTCTCTCTCTTGGAGAATTTCACTTTCTTTCTATTTACCTTCCCATGACTACATTTCTATGAAAATGGGAATAAAATGGATTCTCAATGTGCTTTCATTCTCATTCAAGGAGACTTTCTGACCATAAGAGGTATCAAAAGTAAGACAAGTGGAGTAGAAGAAATGAAGACTAAGAAGAGATTAGGATCTTACTAATAGGTAGTATTAACACTGATATAAAGAGAACACTGTGTTAAATAAATAATTACAGCAAGAGCTTTTAGAGTACCAATTACTGTTCTTGAATTGGTGAACTCCTAGTGAGAAATACTGTTTTAAACTATCTTCTTAAGATAAGTGGCTTTAAAAAAAAGTGAACTTTACATACTTTATGTCTTCTAGGCTTTTACACTCTAATCGAGATCCTATTCCAGATGTTCCTGCAGTGTACTTTGTAATGCCAACTGAAGAAAATATTGACAGAATGTGCCAGGTAATGTGAGTTCTTATTTTTCTGACTCTTGAATATAAAAACAGATCTTTTTCAAAAAATTCTAGTGTGAAAAATCAGAAATCCCTTTAACCCAGTTTCCCACTTTGATCTTTGAGACTATCTTTGAATTTTAAATACTAGATTGAAAGATTAAAATATTGGCTGAAGAAGCGTTATATTAAGACTGAGTCAGGCTTCAAAAAAAAACAGAAAACCCAACTATATAGCTTTAAAAATAGGGTTTTATTTTTCCAATAGGAAGCCTCAGAGTAGGCCGTCCAAGCTAGTACCACAGCTCTATAAGGTAATCAAAGACTCAGGCTCCTTATGTCTTTCTGATCTGCCATATTTAGTTTATTGCTTGTCATTGTCTTTCTTGCTGCTTCTTGCAGGCAAGGTGGCAGCTGCAGCTGTAGGCATCACATTTATGTTCAAGGCAAGGGGAAGGGGAAAGGGATATGCTGATGCCAACTGTTCATTTTGATCAGGAAAGCTAAGTTTTTCAAGAAACTCCCAGAAGACTTTCATTTATGTCTCACTGGGTAGAATTGGCTTCAAGGGAGACTGCAAAGATTAATATTTAGATGAGTGTATCGCCACACCAAACAAAATCTGGGTTCTTTAGCAAAGAAGAGGGGAAAATGGATATTTGATAGGTAGCTAACAGTGTCTGCCACAAATCACAAGCATCTTGTTATTGACTGTTGACTCAAGTTACTAATTAAATTATTAATGAAGATCACCTATTTTGTGTCCTATGTAGCTAATGAAGCCTTTCTTTCTCTTTTACACTGCATAAACCCAACTATGCCATTTTTAAAAGAGGTACAATTAGTCCCTTTTTCCTTTTTTAATATAAATAGCTGTATTGAATCGTAATTCACATAGCATAAAATTCACTCAGAGTGTGCAGTGGTTTTCAGTTTATTCACAGAATTGTGCAACCATCACTATAATCAATTTTAGAAAAATTTCAGCTCCTCAACAAATATATCCTCCCATTCCTGAGCTATTTTTTATTTCTATATATTGCATATTCTGGATATTACATATGAATGGAATCATACATGGTCTGTTGTATTTGTCTTCTTTTTTTAGCATAATGTTTTCAAGGTTCGTCCATATTATAGCACATGTCAGTGCTTCATTCCTTTTTATTACTGCATAATATTCCATTATTTGACTATACCAAATTTTCTTTATCCATTTATTGATGGGCATTTGGGTTGCTTCTATCCATTGGCTGTTATGAATAATGCTAATATGATCATTTGTGTACATGTTTCTATGTTGACGTGTTTTCATTTCTCTTATATCCATAAATACATAGGAGTGGTATTGCTGGGTCAAATGATAACTTCATGGTTAATCTTTTAAGGGACTGCCAGACTATTTTCCAAAAGTGGTTGTATCATTTTATATTCCCTCCAGAATTATATGAGAATTCCAAATTCTCTAGATCCTTGTCATTACTTTTTATTATCTGACATTTTGATTATAGCCATCCTAGTGAGTACAGAGTGATATTTCATTGTGGTTTCAGTTTGCATTTCCCTGATAACTAATGATAATAAGCATATTTTAATGTGCTTATTAGCCATTTGCACGTATTTGGGAAATGTCTTCACATCCCTTGTGCAGTTTTTAATTGAGCAGCCCTTTTATTGTTAAGTAGTTAGAGTACTTTATATATTTTGGATACTAGACCCTTCTCAAATATGTTATTTGCAAATATTTTCTCCCATTTTGTAGATTTTTTTACTTGATGATGTCCTTTGGAGCACAAAAATTTTTTTTTTAACTTAAGTTTATTATTTTTTAGTTGCTTGTACTTTTGGTGTCATATTTAAGAAACCATTGCCAAATCTGTAGATTAATTTGGAGAGTATTGCCATCTTAACAATATTAAATTTTCTGATCCATGAACATGTAATACCTTTGCATTCATTAGATCTTTTTAAAATTATTTCAGTAATGTTTTATAGTGTGCAGAATGTAAGTTTTACATTTTTTTGTTAAATATATTCATATTTTTGATGCTATTGTGAATGGAATTATTTTCTTAATTTTATTTTTAGGATTGCTCATTGCAAGTGTACAGATACCCAACTGACTTTTACATATTGAGCTTATATCTTGAAACTTATTCAACTTCTGTGCCCGTTGGCACAATAAAGATGTTCTAGCCTCATCTTGTACTTTTTCTGTCCTGGCTGAAGATTCAGCCATTTGTCTAAGGAGCCCTGGGTTTCTGTAAAGAAAGGTGTTTGGAAATCAACATCTGGGTATTAGGTGTAATCATTGCTACTAGAGTGTCACAATTCTTAGGCCCTCTCAATGGACAGAGCTAGGAAATATATGTATATACATATACACATACTTTTATATCTATATTTAATTCTATACATCTTCTTACTTTTCTCTCTAGATAGATAACCTCCAAAACCATTTTAGTTCAGAAATATAGGATTTATTCTAGCTTTTCCTTTTTTCCTTCAAAAATTTGTAACTTTTTTCTCTGACAGTGAGAAACATGGCTCTCAATATCCTCAACATGTTTACTTATTTTCTCAGTCCTTTGAATTCTCAATACTTTGATGAATCTCTCAACCTTTGTAGAACCCCCTTCCCCACTCAGGCTCCAACTTCATTTTTTACATTTTAACATCTCTGTAATCAGATGCATCTAAAAATTGATGGTGTGTTACATAGAATTTATTGCCAGCATTAATTCTTAGTATTACATAAAATAATAGTGCCTGTTACAATCAAGAATATCTTAGATTTGAAGAAATATAGTTTAGAGGTCATTGCCTAGAGTTTAAGCAGATAAGTAAATTTGACTTAAGAATTTGTATGATTTTAATGCTACCTTTGGATGATTGAGAAGGAATACTTCTGGAATTGGTCATTGGAATTGTAACATGTCTGCGTAATAACAGAAGTAGTTGTATCATCTGATCAGAGCAGTAGGAGGTAGTGTCTTCTGCCAAATATAGTAAGCACTTTACTATAAGAGCCAATTCTGGATATTTTTAAGAAAATGCAGACATGCTATTTCAAAGCAATTTTGTGAAATACTGTAATTAATAGGATTTTATTGGTAATATAACTAATTATTAAAATAGATATCATTTATATCTGGTAACCAGGTAAACAATACTTCTTCATAACTTTGTTGGGATACTTTTTTTGATTGCCTGTTTTTTAAATGTGTATATTATCCTTCAAAACTTTATTCTAATAGCATCTAAAAGATTTTTATTTGTGATTGTCCGTTATACTAACTATCGTATAAGAATGAAGTATTCATGTATTTATAGGACCTTCGGAATCAACTCTATGAATCATATTATTTAAATTTTATTTCTGCTATTTCAAGAAGTAAACTAGAAGATATTGCAAATGCAGCATTAGCAGCTAGTGCAGTTACACAAGTAGCCAAGGTAAGAGATTTTGGTTGGCTGATGACATTTTGTTAATGGAAAATTTAGTGATAATTCTGAAACCCATTAATTGACATAGGTGTTTTATTTTCAAAGGACCGAAACCACCTAAGAAATATTTAGACTTAATAATTTTAGAAAGTTATGATAATGTAAATTATCTTCAACTTGACCTAAGCGAAATAAACCAAACCAAAGGAACCTATTTAGTCAGGTTCCCTCTTAAAGGAACCTATTCAATGAATTTGAAAGACAAAAATAAAAGGTCGAATCACTTTTTATTTTAGGCTGGGATATGTATAATCCTTTTAGCTCCACTTTGCAATAGTTTGACAGTTGTGTTGTCATAAATTATACTCAAAATATGTTGACATTGTTTTATCTATAATCACTGTATTTCACCATACTCTCTCTAGATCTTTTCTTAATAGAGAGGATCCAAGGAAGCAATGTTGCGTATTATGAAAAAGATGCAATTTATGACAGGCCATCACCTCTACCTCAGAGTGACACATTTAGTTTAGCTATAAATAAATCTGTAAAATATATTCTTGGTTATAGCCTTATTGTGCCCCATGCTTCTTTATTTGGACAAGACATAAATGAAAATTTAGAGAACTGTTATACAGGGCAAATAGAAGACTAACCAACCATGCATTTACTGATTTTTTCCCACTGATAGTCTGCTACTACTTCTGATTAGTTTTTGAGGCTTATATCATAATGTTCCTTCTCTTCCAAAGTTTATTAATTTTACATAAAATAATAGGAATGACTTCCAGTTTGTTTAACTGAATTTAACATATTTCAAGTAGTTTTTTTTTAATTTGTCTCCTAATTTGCACTTCTGGTATAACTTTTCCCCACTTGTCAACATTCATGGTAAAAAAGCAGTCACTGTGACTTTCTTAGGAAGTGTGGTTAAAATGTCTATAAAAATTTTAATTTGCTTTCTCTTCAAAATTGATATTCTTTCCCACAATTAAAAGAACTTTTATACCTTAAGTTTTGTCTTCTAAAAATATTACTCCCCTCCTTCATAATTTATTATCCAAAGGCTATTTTTATTGCTTTTTTATTTTAAAGCCTCATTCTTGCCCAATTAGGCAATCAGCTATGTGGTATAATTTTTAGTTATTGAATATAATTGTTGCCATTTTTGACATGGTAGATTAAATCAAATTAATTATGTTTTAAATATTATAAAATTGATTTGTAAACCTTTTGTTTCTAGGTTTTTGATCAATATCTCAATTTTATTACTTTGGAAGATGACATGTTTGTGTTATGTAATCAAAATAAAGAGCTTGTTTCATATCGTGGTAAGTAAAAATGGAAATATTGTAACTCATTGTTAATAAAATGAATAGTGTACTGTAAAAAAATGAACATGTTCAGGGCACTCCAAAAACAGCTTTGTTTATAGTAGAGCTGTATTTAAGATTTTTTAAAGCACACAAAAAACATAAGCCTCAGACTGAGTTTTGTCACATATAAATAACGTTTCATAAAGCACAATGAAGTCCAGTTCTCTGACCTTTTAGATATTGCACAGCAACTTGAATGAATGGTTCACTCATGGCAAGTAAGACGGTATTTTAGTAAGATTCAGTTAATCTTCTAGTACTTTGACCCTTGAACAAGAACAAGTTACTTTGCTTCTCTGTGCTTTCCTTTCCTTATCTGGAAAATGAGGGTAATAATACTATTTACTACATGGAGTTTTTATGAACATTAAATGGATTAGTGTGTATAAAATGACTCAAAGTTTCTGGCACGTGTTAAGCACTCAGAAAAGGTTGGCTAATATTGCTTTTGAGATCAGACAACATAGTAACACATTTATATACACACTATATAGGCATACACCAAATTTTATTGTCTTATTTAAAAAAAAAAAAAACCTTAACATGAGATCTACCTTCTTTTAATATTTTAAAGTATATAATTGAATATTTTTGACTATAGGTACAATGTTGTATAGCAGATCTCTAGAACCTATTTATCTTGCTTAACAAATTTTATGCCCATTGATTAGTTATGTCGAATATTTTAATGAAAATTTCAGACTGGAAGATATGATTAGCCAGTTTAATGAAATAGTCATTAATTTGCTGCTTAGGGATTGAGATGTTTGGAGATGACTAGAATTTCAGTGATTCTTAAGTGGAGAATATGTCCCCACTTTCAGAAGCATTTGGAAATGTGTAAGGACATTTTTGATCATCAAAATTGGCAGGACTGCTACTAGCTTTAGTGAGCAAGGACTAGGGATACTATATGTTCTGCAATGTATAAACCATGCTCATACAACAAATGATTCTGTCCCAAATGCCAGTGGTAACCTATTATAAAACACTGGACCAGATAATAAGCTACCTGAAAGAAGAAATTAATCTTTTGGTTTCATTCAGCATGCTTGCTTGTTGAAATTAAAGAACATTTTGAAAAGGGTATATTTACAGTTGCCCATGTAAGAGATTTTTCATAATAGTTATTTACAGAAGTCTTTTACAATTAACTGAGTTTTAAATTAACTAGCTACTTAAGTTGCATGTTTAAAACCTACTTTCCTATAAGTCTTTAAACTAAACTTATAAATTTTGTTATATTTATAAATCAGGTTACATAAAAACAAGCACTTTTTCTTTGATCAGTTAACTCAGACTAAACAGTATTTCTCATCAGCCCCATTTAACAAACTAACTCAGCAAGTTTTGTTAAATTTCCTTGAACAGTTTAAAGTGCACTTATTAAATTTTCTTTTTTGAAGTACTTCACATCCCAGCCAGGCAAATTTATAAATCTTAACAAGCAGAACTTGCCCAAATATTTAAATGACTTTAAAAAATAATTAAATTTGTAGTGAGTCCAAGTTCATTAAACATTCTAGTACTTAAAATTTTAATTACACTATTTTTCAACTTTAACAAAATCAGAAGTCTGAAATTATTAAAGTATACATTTAATGTATTAATTTTAAAATATAATCACGTCTTTAATTGCCCAGATATTCAGTAGTATAGTTAAAACAATAATAGATAGCTTTATAAGCATTTTACAATGTAAGCTCATTTACCCCTTAGTAAAATAATGGTATTATTTCCATAGTCCGAATGAAATTGTCACATATATTAACTAACTTGATAAAGAAAAGGCAAAACCAGGGTACTAATTCCAGGGACTTCCTCCAAAGACAGCTGTCTTAACTATTATGTAATTGTGTGCCAAATCTCTCAAACGTTATAAGGCCTTGAACTGATCTTACTCGAAACATCAGATATGATTGGATCTGATGACCTACTCTCCATGGATTGGGAATTTATCTAATAGAGGATTTATTATCTCAGTGAGACTCAGGCTACTATCTCAGACAAACCAGTGAGTCAAGATTATTGATGGATACTTTTCTAATTGTTCAGGTCAGTTCTCAGACTGTGAGACTAGGGTATAGGACTAAAGGGCCAGATACTACCATATGTATTTACCTGCGGCAGTGATTGACAAAATGAGCTGAGTATTTTCCTAGGTTGGTGACCCTTAATTTGCATAATTCACAGTGTATCCCTATGCCATTTCTATTATCTGATTTGGATATGTGGCAGCCTGTACCACCAAGTAGGAGATTCTGTATTGCCTAGATGAACTTTGTGTTCTCTGTCCACTGGACCATACTTTCTTTAAATACTTTGATATATCCAATTGAATTTTGCTGTCCTGTCATGCTAATCCAAGTTATATTGAATTTAATATTTATTTTCACAGGCTGTTGGGAAATTTAAAATATTATATAGATAATATTTTAGTGCAATCTTTTTACAAATAGTTATTGATCATTTACTTGTCAGATACTGGGCCTAGGTATTGTGAGAGCTAGTAAGATGAATAAGGTAAGCTCTTTGATTGTCAAGGACAGCAATGTTTTTTAAAATGTAGCCCTAAGAATCACCTAAAGTGCTTGTCAAAATTGCACCTCAGATTTCTTAGATTATCTCAACTGTATGGAATTGAATCCCTGGGGGAAAGGGCTAAGAATCTCCAATTTTTAAAAGCTTCTGTAGAAATTTCTTTCTCTTTCATATTCCTAGAGTGATTCTTATACCCACTAAAGTTTGGGAACCAATTACCTACCATCTAGTAGTTCCAAATAGAAATTCATACAACTTATTAAAATACAAAAAAAATTATATGTGATGTTGGTCTTGCCATAATTGATTTGCATTGTCCTTTTCTGGCCATAGTTGAAAATTGGTGGTTTCTTGAGGCCATCTAGTGTTTGAATAAATTATGAAATACTATATTTATTTTTCTATATACTTTGGCAAATACTTTGTATGGTCGATGTGTGGTTTTTCCTTATTACTATTCTGATATTGATACTGCTGATTATTAATATTAAGGTGGTATTTATTAGGGATAATATAATTTGTAATAGATACTTATAAAGTTTAAAGCAGAAAAGTTTTACTTGTTTGAGTATTAACAGATGTCATTGAAGTGCGTATTCATTAGGAGTTTAGTAATAATTTTAAGAGTTTAATAAAGGCAAAGCATACATTTTGGTCACTTTTTTTTTTTTTTTTTTTTTTTTTTTTTTTTTTTTTTTTTTTTTTTTTTTTTTTTTTTTTTTTTTTTTTTTTTTTTTGCCTGTGTTATTTTAGCTATTAACAGGCCAGATATCACAGACACAGAAATGGAAACTGTTATGGATACTATTGTTGATAGCCTCTTCTGCTTTTTTGTTACACTGGGTAAGTTTTCAAACCTTTCTGTGCAGGCTCCCTGGTATTTAAGATTTGGCACTCTCAAATTGTTGGGTATTTCTTCAAAGTAAATTAATTATTTGACAACTCATTTTAATATGTTATACTGTAATATCCCCTTTTATCTATCTGGATCTCTATAAGCTCTCTCCATAGGTGGGATAAAATATACATTCCATACTATATAAAACCATAACTCTTCTAATTTGATGTAGTTAATCTTTTTGAGTTAGCATATAGCAGATCTATTGAGTTGATTCCATAGATGTCTTTGGTAATTGTACTTTCTAATGTATTTTTGAATGATTTGATGGTGACTTCACCTATGTGCCTGATAATTTTCTTTCAGTATTTTATTATGAAAAATTTTAAATATACTTCCAAGTAGATTGCTATAGCTTGGTAAACTATTAAACTCCCAAGGCCCCCAAAAACACTAAATTTACATATAATTCCCACTATACACAAAATCTTAAACATTTCCTTAGATTTACTTAAAGCTCCTAAATTTACTTAAAACTACTAAATTTACTTAAAGTTACTAAATCTATTTAAAGCTACATTGTGTTTAATATCTGATGCATGACTTTATGCTTTGCTATTATGTTAATGGATCTGTTTAGAAACATCCTAGTTGCAGTTTTAATTTTGCAGGCACAAAACCTTTTAGTCAAAATAATCCTCACACGAGATTAAAATTTTCATTTCACAAATGAGAAAATTAAGGAAGAGAAAGTTATCATACATAGTTTAGGATGCAAACAAAAGTTTGAGGAGAATATGTACACAAATTTGGGAGTTCTGTCTTCTCAGGGTTTTTTCCCTATAATTTTCAGCCCTAAATGCCAATCTTTGATTCCTCAGTTCAGTAAATCTATCTTCTGCTTGTGCTCTTTTCTCCTGTGTACCATACAAACTGGAAAGTATTTTTTTTTTTAAAAAAAGAACACACGTATACAACTTTTAGTCATTAAACAGACATAATTAATATTTTCGATTTTACCATCTTACACAGTCTCTAAAATTTTGCTGAGTGCTAGTTATTATGGACATTAAGGGTAAATTGTAAATATAAATGAAAACCACTGAAGTATTAGACTCACCTTCATTATGTAGAGTATCAGAAAGTGATTTGTTTCAAAGAAGAAATTGAAATTATTTTTTTTCTGACATAGTTGTCAAAAACAGTTCAATGAAAACAAAATATATAAATAGATTATGTATAGAAAATAACTAAAAAGAATCCATATCTAATTCTTAATGGGGATTACTTTAGGGTGCTAGAATAAAGAAGGTTAACTTTACACATTGTTAATATTTGAATTATTATAACATGCATGAATAACTTGCCATCAAAACAACAAAGTTTAAAAATTTGCTAATAGTTCACATTTTTACTTTTGCAGTAAACTGAGCATGCTTTTTATAGAATCTAAAATGCAACAATTTCAGCATATAAAGATTACAATGTCTTGTTTGTTTTATGAGATTTCCAGTGTAACTGGATTTTTTTATTATTTTAGGATTTTAACCTTTGATAAAACATGAAATAATAGAGAAATAAATAGGTCTAGTGAGTTAGTTTGATATTGAATTGAGGACAGCTTTTAGAAGCATTTTAAATTATGTGAAGAATGTGTTTTCTGTTATCTTTTAGTATTATAAAAAGAATGACTACAATCCTTCATTGTTAATTTGTAAAACAAAAAAATATACCAAACTGTTAAATTAGCCTATCTCTTCATTCTTTTCTTTCAGTCAAATTAAAGTTAATCCTGTGAGTAGTAAGCTCATTCTTTGAAACTGCCTGTGAGGAATCAAAATGCTGATTTCTTCAGTCCATTGAAAAAATCTGGTCACACTGATTGGCCAACACTACATTAAGAGTCTTTTTCTCAGTCCTTAATGTTTTCTGTATAAATGGGAAGGTCCATTTCTTAAACCTTGCATTTACTCTTGAGATTATAACGTTTTTAGCCTGAAATTCTATACACCTATTATTTATTTTTTGATACTAATGGGTTTTATAAGTATTTTTTTAAGAGCTTAAAGCATTGCTAACATCTATTGTTAAAACAGGTGCTGTTCCTATAATCAGATGTTCAAGAGGAACAGCAGCAGAAATGGTAGCAGTGGTAAGTTCATGCAGATATCTGTTGGGGATAAATAATATTGTGTCAACTGTTTTCCATAAGTACTTCAAGTGTTTTTTGTTCATTTTACATATATGATTGCTGTGGGTTATATATTAAGCACTAAAGGCAAATATTTTTATTTTATAACATTGGGATTCCACCAAAAATAAAAAACAATCATTGTGTACATCTGTATGAGGAGTAAAATGATTTACTCCAACTTGCTATTCCAGTCCAATTTTTTGTTACTAAAATATATATTACTCAGCCTTGTTTAAGTAATATTTTATACCTATTTGATCTCCTCAGTCATATTTAACTTTATTTAGCAAATATTCATTAATAATAAACCATTTTTAAAATAGTGAGGTGCATTTTGTTATCCCACTATATTGGAGTAAAATATTCAGTATATCTTGAGCATTCAAAAATTTACTTTTAAGATTATAGAAATTACAGAATGACTAAAAAGGAAAGAGTAGCACAGAAAGATGAAGGAACATATGCTAACATTTTTGAGTTTTATTGGCCCAAATGAATCATTGGTGGAGGGCTGTTTTCTTTCACATATTCCATTTCTGTTGTGGAGCTTCTTAAAGCCACTACTATATAGACACCTTCCTTGGTATAACAATCATACTTAGGTCATTACTGCAAAGTGCTTTCTGTACTTAAAATAGTCATGGAAAATTGATTGTTAAATCAGGCCTGGGTCATAGTAGAAAAGGCATTGATCTTTTGAAGTCCAAGTTGTGATAATATTGAATAGCAAAGAAACTAAAATATTTAGATTTTTAGAATTGCTATTTCATAAAGAAATTTCAAATTTCTTAGTAATGAAACCAAGAATCTATTATGTAGTACCCTATATAAAGTTTGTGAAACTATTCAAGAGTTAATATAAAATTTACTTTTTTCAGAAACTAGACAAGAAACTTCGGGAAAATCTAAGAGATGCAAGAAACAGTCTTTTTACGGGTGACACACTTGGAGCTGGCCAGTTCAGGTATTGCATGAGTTAATGTACTTTCTAGGACTTGAAAATTAAACATTTGTAGAGTTTTGGGATTTTTTTTTTTTTTTGTCTAATAGAATAACCTAATAATTGAAATTTCTTTCTTTTTAAAAATGAGGTAATCAGAATCTGAGTTTCAACTCAAATTGTTTTTGAAATAGTAATAGAATATTTTATTTCATTTACCTTCTTTTGTTACAAATTTTTGTTTTCCATTTTTATCTATTCGAGAAACTTTTCTGTTTATATGGCTTTGAAGATCAAAAGCTCTTCCCTTTAAATTCTCGTTAAGCTTCTTGGTAATAAAAAAAAGTGAAAAACTTGTGATGCCTCTTTTTCTCTATGTATTAACTAGTTTCCATTTTTACACTTAAATACTTTACTAATAGCTTAAATTTGCTAATTATTTTTGTCTTTGTTCGCATGTCTAGCATGAGTAATTAATTCCAAAGTTACTACTGGGTGTTCAATTATTATAGAGTAGGAATACTTTTAAAAACTTTATGTTGTAGTACCTTTAACATTTGATTATTAAAAACAATGGACATCATGGGGGTGAAGAAGCAAAGAAATCTACACAAATGGCTGAGAATTATTTCAGAGGAATAGTATTTTAGAAAATTCTTACCCCCACTTTAGATGAATAAATAAATAAAGTCTGTGGGGAAAAAAGTTGATACCAAGTATAACTGCCCTCTAGAAATAATAATTTTATGGTAACTTTTCAAAGACTTCATTCAAATCAATTTTGATGGCTCCTATAGTCTCAAGCACTATTTTTATAATTTGGCGTTAACACTAACATTATGTTTCACTTGTTTGTTTAACTCTCTCGGCTCCTACGTTATTGTTCTATACTCTAGTAATGTTTTATGATTTCATTGGTGGTCTTAAATATTCTTCAGTGTTTCTCCTTAAGTGGAACAGAAACATCAATTTCTCACATGATTTTATTTTCAACAGAAGCAGCCACTCTGTCATACCTTCCTTAATAATTCTTTTTTTTTTATAGTGCCAATATAAAGGCACTGTTTTATTCAGATAATTTTAAAAACTTTATTCATATTATTATAATATAGTTGTCTTATTTTTAATTTGTTGGTCACCTTTCTAAATTATTTTACTTAGGGTCAGCTTCCTTGATGGACCGCCATTAAATACATCTGAATCCAATTGTAGGTTAATGATTTTCAGAGAATTTGGTATTGTCAGCAGACACGTTTGGTTGTCACAACTGGGTAGATGCTACTAGAATCTAATAAGCTGCATTATCAGATGCTGCTAAACATCCTACAGTGCACAGGACAACTCCCCATAATGAGGAATTATTCAGCTCCAAATGTCAATAGTGCTGAGTTATGAAATTGTGCCATAGGCCGTCCTCCCTTGTGTTCCACTTAGCTACAGAGTAAAAAATGATAGTAGGTGTTAAAGGTGCCCCTCCTAATTTTTATTACTAGCCTTATGATCAGCGCAGTTGGGAGAGTCCACTGTCTGACACCCATTAGGGTATAATAAGTTACTAAAATGGTCAGAAGTTTCTTGCAGAAGAAAGTATGTATAGTTAATAAAATCACATAGCAATGCCTTTTGAAAATTGATATGTACTCCTGACACAGTAGTGCCTCTAAAGCAAATCTCTACAACTTTTGGAGACACATGGTAACCAAATGACTTTGTGCTTCAATTTGCTTTAAGTCTAGTCTGTTTCTCATCTAAATTGTAATAATGGAGTGAAGCAGTAAATGAAGTGTCTGGTAAGTGAATAATTATATAATTAAGTACCGTTGTGGCATGATGTTTTATTTTTATATATTATAATGAGATAGGGTTTCCTGAGGCTCTTCTCTAGAGCCTGTTTTTTTGAATTTGTATTTACAGAAAAAAATATAACATCATTTATAATTTGTGAAACTCAAGCATATGTGTACATTTATAAGATCTTGCTCTTTGTTTTCTGTGAAGCTAATAATGGCTTTTCCTTTATTTTTTTCAAAAATGTGAAATATAAATATGATTAGAGACTTACTCTTTGATAACTGTAATACTCTATAAAAGTATTTGTATAAATTTTTTTCTTTAAGAAAAAAATCTTAAGTTCTCTAAGTAAGACTTATAATCTAGCATTATACACAGGCTCTAAGTAAGTATCCAAAGCATTACTTGACTGACTAAACTAGAATAGTTTTTAAAACACAAAGTACTATGGAATATCAATGTTAGTATGCTTTCTGTTCATATCAAAATGACATACTGGAAAGTATTAGAAAAATGTAGGTGTATACACTGGTATCAAGATTTATATAATTTTTTTAATATATTTACAGCTTCCAAAGGCCTTTGTTAGTCCTTGTTGACAGAAACATAGATTTGGCAACTCCTTTACACCATACTTGGACATATCAAGCCTTGGTGCATGATGTACTGGTAAGAGGCTACATATACCGCTTTTTTACTGTAATGTAACAATTAGTGGTCCCCATAATTTGAAATTAGCATCATGGCTACAGAAACACAGATGAGAAGGATGGAGCTAAGATATATGAACAAAAAAAGTGATGGGCTTTGGTATCACTGAATGGATGCTGGAGAATAGTGAAGCATTGAGGTTTAAAGTTCCAAATTTATGATTTTTGATTATAGGATAAATCAGAGATATTTTTGGTAGTAATGGTAAAAAAAAAAAAAAAGAATGGAGCAAAATGAATTGAATACACACACACACACACACACACACACACATACACATACACACACATGCGCACGCGCGGTCTCGGTCTATCTGTCTGTCTGTCTCTCTCTCTCTCTCTCTCAAAAAATAATATGTTCTTCATAAGAAGAAAAGTTATAATTTCTCCCATTTTCTGGGAGCAGTTAAGCATATATCATGTGTATTACACCATGTTTTTGGAAGTAATTCCATGTATGAAATTTCATGCTTAAAATAAAAGTCTGTATCCTTGCATGTATTAATCTACTAGATATTGCGTATAGCATGTGATATACAGAGATAAATAAAACACAACCCCAATTTGCAAAGGCAATGGAATAAAAATATGTACACAAATAATTTCTGTACAAGATACTATGTAATGGGCCAGAGTAGTTTCCATTTGATAAAAGAATTGAGACACAGACGTTAAGGGATTTGAACCCAAATAATTGGCTCTGCTAAGACTAGCACTCTAATTTACTAACTCCTAGCTTAAGCCTCTGGGGATTATAGTATACAGTAGTATATTATTGCAAAGATTCCCTGAAATGTTATATGAAAGGGAAATGAAAGACATGCAACAGATGGTTTTGGTTTAATGGCTTATTTCTTTAAAACCCATATTTAGCTTTAAAGTATTTCTTTTAAAAAATCGGATTTCAGGATTACTGATGGAAACTGGCAGTTCTGCACACTTCTCTGTTCTAGAGTCCCTTGTCATACTAGACTCTAAGATGAGTGTCGATGAAATAGTAGTCAACTCTGATTTAATACAGAGGTCAAAAAAACCAAAGGAACTACCAAATTAAACCCTGAGTAAAGGAACATGGAAGCTAATTTTAGGAAGTTCAGGTAAGAAGCTGAAGAACAGGAATTCGATTCAACCACTGTTGGAGTGCCTACTCTCTGACAGAACATTCTAGACCCTGGTTTTATCAACATATTTTAAAAAATGGAAATATTTCTTCCTGGAGCTTGAATTTTAGTAGGAGAGACAGGCAATATGTAAAATAAAATATATAACATTTCAGGGGTAAAAAATAATTCTGGAGGAGAATTAAGTAGTGGTAAACAGGATTGCAATTTGAAAATAAGGAAGACCTCACTGCAAGAGACATTTGAGGAAAGATTTAAAGGAGGTAAGGTAGTGAATTATGTAGCTATATAGGAGAACAGTGTTCCAGGCAGAAGGATGCCCACTATCAAGGCATTCAAGGTGGCCAGAGCAAAGTAAGGCAAGAGATGTAGTTAAAGGACACAAGAAGCACTATAGCATAGGACATTATAGGCCATTGTAAAGATATTGACTTAATTTAAGGGAAATGGGGAGTCACACAGTTGTGAGTAAAGGAGTCACTTATATACATTTTTTAAGAGTATCACTCTAGCTGCTTTGTTGAAAGCAGACTCCTTAGGAAAAGTCAAGGAGACCAATTAGGAGGCTGTTGCAGTTAATAAGAGATGATGGTAGCTTATACCAGGATGAAAATGGTGAGAGTTGTAATAATCTGTTGAATATAAAGTATAAGATTTGTAGATGAATTGGATGTGGGATCTTTAAATAGAGAAGTCGAAGATCATTCCAAAGATTTGGCCTTTGCAATGGACAGATATTACTTAATAAGATGGGAAAGAAAGGAGCACTTTCAAGTGGAATATCAGACATTGAGTTTTGGCCATGCTAAATGTGAGATACTTATTAAGATATTCAATTGTAGATATCAAATAGGTAGTTAATATATGAGTCTGGAGTTAGGAGAAACATCTGATCTAGAGAAATAAATTTAGAAGTAGTCCAAATGTAGAAGCCATATAAAGCCAAGAGATGAGATCACCAAGGAAATTAGTATAGGTAAAAGAACAGATCCAAGAACTGAACAGATCCAAGATGTTGGGTGATGAGTAGGATCTAGTAGGAGGAAGTGACCAGTGAGGTACGCGAACGAGATCTATATCATTTAGAAGGCCAGAGAATTAAATGTTTCAAAGAGAAGGCAGGGATCAGCTTGGACAAACGCTGAGGACTTAGTCACCATTGCATTTGGCAGTGCCAGGCTTATTAGTGACTTTGGTAAGAGCAGCTCCCATAGTGCAGAGGCAAAACACTGAAGCAGGTTTAAGAAAGATTGGAAGGACAGGCATAAGAGAGTGAATATAGTCAAACCTTAAAAGAGTTTGCTGTATAGGAGAGCTGAAAGGGTTGATTTATGGAAACAAATGTGGGATCAAAAAGGTTTTAAATGACAGAAATTACAGCATGGTTATATAACAATGGGAATGATTAAAAGAGAAACTTCGATGCAGAAGATAAGCGTATCCTGCAGGTCTATGGTAGACATTAGTGGATGTCTGCAACCAGGATTTCTCAACCTTGGCATTGACATTTTGAACTTGATAATTCCTTGTTGTGGAGTGCTATCCTGTGTGTTGTAGGATGTTTAGCAGCATCCTTGGTGCCTACTATCTAAATGCCAGAAACACTCTCCCAGTTGTGACAACCAAAATGTCTTCACACATTGCCAGATATACCCAGGGTGTGGAGAGGGTCAAAATTGCCTCTGATGGAGAATTGTTGTTATAGGCTGATGGAGGGAGTTTCAAAATTGCCATTGTTTTAGGGAGGAGGACAAGTAAAGAGTCTGGGAGTGCCAAGGAAGACCCTTCACCAATCCTGGGTCCAGTAATATGAGATTTGGGACAAATGAAAAAAAAAGGTCACTGTCTAAGAAGGCTACAGGGGATAGCCAGTTGGAGTTCAGTTAGAACAAGAAAGTACCATGGAAGTTTAGAATAGATATTCAGAATAGGAGATTTTGCTGATGACTGAGTATGAGTTCCAGAGGGTATGACAGTAGTGTTTCAGGAGTCGGGTACAAATGAGAGATGGGATCTGAAGGGGTTAGTATAAAGAGACACCCAGGGATTAATGGGCATGATGAGATAATTTTGATAGTCTCAGATTTGGTTGATGAGGCCCTGACTATTGGGACAGGGTCTTAGAAAATATATTCAGGGGTCACTACTCCTGTCAGTGGTATGTGGAAGCATATACAGCGTTGTAATACTGGGATCCTTTCTGATTCCTGAATTTGAAGAGTTCCAGGAAGAAAGAAACGTACATGATGCTTTGCAAGAAATATGACATATATACAAGTAATTGCAATAAAATGAATATGCTTCGAATCCCCATTGTCATAAGAAAAAAACTGGGAAGTATAACTTAGAGTAGAGATTCCCCAAAACCAAGCAAGGCTAATATTGGTCCTTGAGGTTTCCACTGCCAGAGTTTTTATGTGAAATGAGTTTTTCTGACTAATTTTTATAATAATTTTTTTAGTTGTTTACCTTTTATTATCCTTATATCCTTCTGAGATAGAGTAATTTTTACTTCCTACTCTTTGAAGTTAAAATATCCTTTTAAAAATACAAGATGGTAAAAGTAGATGGTAGGATTTTTTTTGGTTTCCTTCTAAGCTTCACTTCACAGAGTAAAAAGTTGGCAACTTTGTGTCTTCAAAGAATTCAATAGGTATTAAGTGTTTACTGTGTATCAGATACTGTGCTAGTCACTGCCATACAAGAAGCAGACGTGATCCCTGCTTCCAAGTTGGGTAGAATAGTATATTCCTATGGCATCTGTATTATTGCTGTTTTTATTTATTTTTTATTACAAATAATGGCACAATGCACATCTCTAGTTAAATTTTTGGATAGATTCTCAGATTTTATATTACCTTTAAGTCTTTTCTCAGCATTATTAGAATATTTAGGTGTTATGAAAATAGTCTTGAGGAGATTGGTTTTAATAGCTACACAACTTATATTAACTTAATCCTGTTCATTAATTATAGTGCAGTTTCTAGATGTGAAAAACTTATCACTGAGATACCATAAATTGTACTGACACCATTTTTTGAGGAATGTTAAAACGGCTGCTTTTGAAATTTCTACTAAGTTTTAAAAATTTTTAATAATTATACCCTTTACCTCCACAAGATGGAGTAGAAGTTCTAGATAGAAACCATTAACTTGAAATTAGAGCTTGCTTTTTATATTAAATGCCTTTACTTAAAAATCTGGAACATTTTGATAATATTTATACATCAGACCATGGACACAAGTATGAAAATTCACACAGCTTCATTATGTGCCAGAAAGATGATTGTTATCATTTAATATAGGAAATACACTCTCTGGTGAAAAACTTTTCAGTGTCATTTCCTTTTATTGAGCTATAAAAAGCAAAATTAGTCATTAGAAAGTCATGATTCCTTATTATTATATCTTGGTTGCAGGAGGGGTAGATTTGATTGTTCAGCTGCAGTGTTATCCTTAGGCAAAGGAATGGATGTTATTCCATCTTAGTATCTTGTCCTTTACTTGGCCTTTCTTTTTTCAAATCTTAGTTTGCCCTTTTTGTACCTTTGGCCCTCTGCCACTGACTCTCGTTATTTGAAACCTTAAATCAGAATTTATGCTAATGCACAGAAGGACTTCAATAAAATTAATTTTTTTTCTCACCACTCAGGAAAAAAGGAAGTGGTTTCCACTTTAAAAAACACTTTTAAAAAGTTATTAGAAAAGCAGTTTAGAAGCACTCATTTTCTTAAAGATGGGTGATTTTAATATAACAAATGCCAAGGTAAGTGTAGTTCAAAGTTTGACAGTTTGAAGATTGATGCTCTATTGATCTTCTAGTCTTTTTTAACACAAAACCTCTTTGACAGCATTTTCAGGCATTTGCCTGAAACTAAATATCTAAGCACAGATTATTCATAACTGAACAAACTTTAGTAGTTTACAGGAAGCTCCTACTAAAGGTATGTAGGCTGTGTATAAGCCCAGAAAACATCCTTGATTTCATTCATTGTTTTAAATGGTATTGTATCAGTATATATCCATATTCACTGCTATTTCCGAACTTGGGTTAAAATTTCATTTAATCTAATGGAAAGAAGTGTATTAATATTTACTAAGCCAGCTTTAGGTGCTACTTTTTTTTGTCCTTAAATCCTAGTTGCTTAGTATGTAAGATTTCAAGACTTTTTAAAATCTGTGTTTATGATGGACCATTTTACAAGAATTTCTTTTTAATTAAATGATCCTTAAGTATATTCGACAGTAGATTTTTCTTTCTTTTTTTGCCTTATGCACATTTTAATAGCAATACAGTACAAGCTACAGATGTGATTTTAGATTTTCTAGTAGTCACATTAACAAGAAAAACAAGTGATGTTTGTTTTAATATATTTTTATATAGTAGTAAGTCTTAAAAATTCAGTATATATTTTATACTTATATCACATCTCGCATCCCAGATACTCAATAGTCACATGTGACTAATGGTAACAGTTACATTTCTAAATCATTAAGGCTCAAATTCTTCACTAGTTTAGAGATTGAATAAATTTATTGGGATATAAATTTGTTGAGATTATCACATGAAGACTGGTAGAATATGTTTGCATTTTGTCAGCAATATATCTGTGGGGAGTTTTCTTGATTCCTAGAGTTATGAGGAATCCTACTTTATTAAGAGCAAACAAGCTTGCCAAGTGTACCTGTTGTTGTCGAATCTGTATAGAATACCTTAGCCTCTGAATGAGAGTAGGTTAGGTTGTGCTGCTTAATCTAAAACAACCCTCAAACCTCAGTGGATTAAAATGACGAATGTTTTTGTTCACAGTATTTTCTTGTTCCTTGTCCACTGTGGGTGGGCAAGGGGAACTCTGCTCATGATAGTCACTCATGAATTCAGGGTGTTGAGGCCCCATCTCAATATGTCTTTTCACAATAACTGGCAAGGGGCAAACAATTATGGGTTGTACTTTAAATCCTGTTTCATTGTTATGAAGAAAACTTTAAGATATTTACTAGGGATATTTCATATAAAAACACAAAGAGAATACTACAATGAACCTCCTTGTGCATCATTTAGCTTCCCAGATAATAACACATCTTACACATCTTATCCCAGGCATTACTTGATCTTATGCATAAATACTTCAGCTTATATCTTTAAAAAAAGGAAGAGGACCATAACTTTATTATCCTACCTACCAAAATTAACCATTTTTCTTTGGTAATATATAATATCATCTTTATATTCATTGTTTCCTAATTGTCTTTTCAGTTGTTTGGTTCAAATAGGGATCCACCTTACATTGCATTGGTTGATATACCTTTTTAGTTTTTCCATTTACAACAGTTCCTCTCTTTCCATTCCTTTTTGTAGCCATTTTTTGGAGTAAAGGAATTGGGTTGTTTTTCTAAAGAATTTTCTGCATTACTGTATTTGGTTGATTGTATCCTTGTGGGGTACAATTTGACATTTCTCTGTTCTGCATATTTTCTGTAAACTGATATAGAGACTTGAGCAGATTTGGTTCTATTCCTTGCCAAAATAAAAGTTTCTTTTATTTTACTTTGCTCCTTTTCTCATGTGAATATAAATCTTAATTCTACATAAATGCACCTATGTTGTCAAAATGTCATTTTGTTTAATTAGTTCTGTCTCGCTATACTGGTCTGCTTTAACTTGTGAAATGAAAATAAGCCTGCTGAAGACTTATCCATGTTTTTAGTTTTTTAGCACTTGCAGATGGAATTTATTTATATCTGGTGATTTGGGACACCATTGTCCAGTCTTTAAAGTCAGGAAAGTGTGAATATCAATAGAAACAGATTAGATTGTACTGTTAAAACTAATTCTGTTGTCTTTTATTTGTATAAATGTTCAGTTTCTTTAACATGATTGAGTATAGCACAGAATGTTCTAATTTCCCACATTTCAAGACTGAAATTACTTTTTCTTATTTGCCTGGCTATTATGCAGACAATGGGAGTGTTCTTGCCATTATTATGTTATTTCTCAAAACTCTTAACATCTTCTATTTATCATTTTCCATTTTAAGTATTTCATCAAAACTTCAGTAATATGCTGTCCTATTTTTAGAGCAGTTAATTTTGCTAACAAATTACATTTAATTTGAATGAGCTGTGTCATCACCATGGAAATAGTACTTCACTAGAAATTCTATTTAAAAAGCTTAACTATTTGAAAATGTTTCTCTTCAGCATCTTTCATTTTGTTAGATAATTTTTAAAAACAAGTGTTCTTCTCAAATGTAGCTATTAGTATATACTTATTTTACTTTTCCTGTGTGGATGATTTGTTATGCAAAATGAAGTTAAGATATGTGAACGGGAAAGTAAGAGGAATTAAATAAGGATACTATTATGTTTACACTGTGATAATATGAGGAGTCTGTAAAAAAAAAAAAACAGTCTTAACAGGTTGAAATATAACATACTATACTCTTGTTACTTACACAACTATGGCCATAATCATCTATATTTTGCACTCTTTTTTGTGTGTTTGTCATAAGGGAAAATAGCAAGGAAAGAAGTTGTTGTAAAGGATTTATTTGAGAAAGTTGCAGTTTATGTTCTAAGAGTCTAGACTCAGTATTGATGGCCTTGTTTTATCAAGTGGAGATTAAATTCCATTCAGTACATTGGGTTTGCTAAGACCTAGAGGCTTAATTGTTAATTAAAAACTTATGTCTTAGAACTAAAATGATTATATCTCAGTCTTACTAATTAATCCATATAATTTCTTGCTTGTTTGTCATTCATTTACTCACTAATTGATAGCCATGTTTCAACTCTAGCACACTATTCAGACTAGAGTTGAACCACAAAAATCTGTAAATGAAGGAACCCACAGGTCTAATGCAAGAAGGAGGAGGAAAGGATCGAAAAAATACTCATATGTGTTTTGTCTTTGTATGTTTGTTTTTGAGAAATGTCAAAAAATCAAGCCCCACAGGAGTAAAAATTCTAGTCAGAAAAATTTAGCATCTACTGCTCTGATTAGCTCTTAGAATTTATCTGAAAGGTAGTGCTGTTATTACTGTAGCTTCTCTTGGAATTTTTAAAAATTCAGTTCATCAATCAACAGGTCAAAATGTTAAGATTGTTTGTTAGAGGAAACAACTAAGCATCAAGAGGCCTGGTTAAATGAGTATATACAGCTAAATATGGGCCACTACATAGACATAATAAAAAAGAAATAGATGTACATATACAGATAAAGAGCTCTAAAACACATTATCAAATGAGAAAAGGTAAAAGTATGTATAATGTGATCTCATTCTTTAAAAGGATATGTGTATACTGGCATATGAATAATATTTTTCTGGAAGGATACTCAAGAACCTGAATGTTTTTATATATTTTTTGAAATTTTAATTTTATACATCTATTATTTTAATTAAAACACAAACATTTAAAAGTAACAAAACATTGGAAGGGGATCTTTTATCCTTGGAAATATTAGAAAAGGCTATAAGAATGTTATTTTCCATGTAGGAAATGTTATGGTTCTTACATTCAGAAAACTATCATTTAAAACAGGATTACTTTTTCCTAGGATTTTCATTTAAACAGAGTTAATTTAGAAGAATCTTCAGGAGCGGAAAATTCTCCAGCTGGTGCTAGACCAAAGAGAAAAAACAAGAAGTCTTATGATTTAACTCCAGTTGATAAATTTTGGCAAAAACATAAAGGAAGGTAAGAAAAACATCATTTAAAGATTTACTCCTTAAAAAGAAATGAAGATGTCATCTGACTTAATGTATTTGATTAAAAAAAAAAATCAAAAAGGTTATGGTAGTTCATCTACACAAGGAGTAAAAACTGTAGTCAATAGATAAGTATCTTTATTGCCTGATTTCTTACTCCTAGGTTGTTTATGTTGGTTGTTTTGTAAGGGCCCTTCTCTTTTCAACAAGCCCTTACCATATGATTTTGTAGATTTTACAGATAGTCTTTCTAAATTTTATTGCTCTCTTCACTGACCTACAAGACTATTTCTGCTTTTTATTAAAATAGGTTTTTGTGATAGGGAAACACTGAAGTATGATTTTCCCTTTTTGTTTCATGTTTGCCTTCATACAAACCCAGTTTTATATATCTGCTATGGAGAATACCTAAATCTAAAAAGCAGATTTATTTAAAGTACATTCGAAATAATAGGTGAAAAAATTGTGAAAATTTGCCATGTGATTTATCATAGGCAGATATACAGTTCCCATGTGTTGCTATGTCCTCTTAAAGTCTAGAGTATTTCATGGGCTCAGCAACTGTTGTAAAAGTTATTTGGTGGTCATTATGGACAGGGAAATTCTAAACAAAAAATTATTCTTCTCAGAGAAAAAAATTGTTGCTCATCAACCATTATGGAAATATGTTATTATTTTGACTATTTGGAGTGTTACTATATCTAATCTGTCTACAGTCTATCTACATGTAGAGAGAGAGGAGAAGGGAAGGAAGGTGAGAGGGGGAGGGTCCTATGTCCTTGAGATGGCTGTTGTATTTAGGCTCCTTTATGTTGAAAGAGAAATAAGATATAAACTTAGTTCAACATGTTGGAATTTTTTGTATGTTTTATCTTTTTGTTATTTATAATGTTAACACTAGAAATCATATTGTTATAGCAAAGATTTTGATTTTTCTACAGAGAAAAGCCACTATCTTTCTCTTTCTATGGCCATTTTGGGTACTTGTTATAGTATGTTTTAAATAATTTGTTTCTCTTTAGAATTCTTTAGCCTATATTTCCTTCCAGAATAGTGAAGCACAAGAAATTACATTTACGTAGGACATTTTAAGTTGACTTTAAAGTTTACATTCCCTAATAGGAAAAAGCTTAAGAAAAAAAATCTTTTCATTCAAATATGGAAGTTTTAAATATTTTCTTTAGACATTATGTTTAGGAACAATCCAAGAGGTCAGGTGAATATTAAGAACTTTAATTTTTCAAAGACACTGGGAGACAGCATGGAGTTAAAAAAGCGACTTAAATCTCTCTGAGCTTTAGTTTCCTCAGCAGTAAAATGTGAGGATAATTCTATCTGTTGCTTTATTTCAGAATGGTGTTATGAAGATCAAGCTTTCAATTGTTAAACAAGGGATAAAACCTAGTCCTGGCAGATCCAGAGTCTCTGGTCTTAATTATTAATAGTGTTGACCTCACCAAGACTATGATCAGGATTAAATGAGAAAATAAAGACAAATTATTAGTAAAGTGTTTTCCATACAGTAAACACTCAGTAAATGTAAGCAGTAATTATTGTCTGTTAGCTCTGAGACCTGAAGATACTAGAGATTTTAAGGATCTTCTAGTTCACCCAGCACATTTTACATGCTTAGTGCTATTTTTGGCCAACATAGACTTGTTGAAGTTGGGCTTAGTGCCTGCTGTTTTCATATAAAACCAGATTATGTTCCTCAAAATTCTTTCAGAACCTCTGTGTTTTCTGTTTTCCATGGATAAAATGTGCTGATCATTAGTGAAATACTATCAAGTGTCAGGGCTGGGGAAAGAGGAAGAGATTTTTGTTTCAATACTAATAAGATGTGACATTTTCTTTCTTGAAGGAGAAAAAGCTTCTGGCCTCCCCTAAGACTGTAAATGAAAAACATTCATGTTAGCAGCCATTTTGTGGTCAACATATATTCATCTAGAATTGTTCACGATTAGTACCAAGCAACAGTTATTCTAGCAGAACTTCTCAGTGATTGCATATCAATTGTGTCAGAAGTTTATGGAAATTACTTCTAAACTGCACTCACCTGGAAGAAGATATCAGGCATTAGACCAATGTAATTACTAGTAGTATTCTAGGATATTAAGCTTACAGAATTAAAAGATTTTTTTCACAACTTACTGGTGTGTAGTATGTTTAAATACTGCCTTTGTAGTTGCATGGACCTGTGATACTATGTGTTAATTAGCTGATAACATTTAATTGATGCTTGATATACCATGACTTTTTTGTTTTTCAGTTACTTAGATTATTTTTTTCTAATAGTTTATAGGTGAAAAGAAAATGTGATATGGTTAATGAAAAGAATAGAAATAAAATTTATATTTGTTTAGATGTATAAGTTTATGATGCACATTTTAAAGAAATAGTATTTGTAATGTGCAGTTGCCCTTGAACAATGCAGGGATTAGAGGCACTGACCTTCCTGCGCAGTCGAAAATCTGAATAACTTTCAACTCCCCAAAAACTTAATTGCAGTGGACTCTCTGCATTCAGGGATTCAACGAACTGCTGTTGTGAATGTGAAAATATTGTTTTTCTTCATGGTTGGTGGAACTGTGGATGTAACACCTGTAGATACTAAGGGCCAACTGTATTTATTGAAAAAAATCAACGTATAAGTGGACCTATGCATTTCAAACCCAAATTGTTCAAGGGTCAACTGTACGTAGACGTAGATATCACAAGAGATATAGTTGTAGTTATTCTAAATGTTGTGTGCATATGCATATAGAAAACAGTCAGATCCAAATAAGTACATTTATAGTAATAAATCCTCATTGTATATATTTCAAAATTTGCACAAGAATCAATCTTTTAATATCATACTCATAGTTTCTTCTATGCAATACTATTTCAGTCCATTCCCAGAAGTTGCAGAATCAGTTCAGCAAGAACTAGAATCTTACAGAGCACAGGAAGATGAAGTTAAACGACTTAAAAGCATTATGGTAAGATTCTGTTTGCTTTCTTGGAATTATAGGGAAGAACATCCAGAGAGAGAAAGAGGTTAACTTTTTTATTCTCCTAAAAATTCAAGGCCATTCATTGCTTTAATAACAGAATTTTAATTTATAGATAAAAGATCTTTTTCAAAAAGAAATCTAAATACTGAGGAATAGACCAACATTTTTTAAAGAGGGTGGGCCAGGCCCCAGTTGTGTGCCGTGAGCATGTGGGAGGAGACGCCCCACCTTCAGAGATCCAGTTTGTAAGGGAAGATGGCAATGTCCGTAGGTCAGAGGTGGAAGTGGGGCAGGAGAGGGGGGAGAGTTAAAAAAAAATTTTTTAAGAATAATGTGAATTTATGGTTTGAAAAAAATATATATAACGTGGCTTAGCTGCTCATTCTGTGCTTTGCTCTAACTTCACATTTCAGCTCTACTGTTTATTACTATGTGACCTGTGGCAAGTTTCTGGCCAGTTTCTTTGCCTGAAAATTCCAGCTGATCCTTTTTTAGTGATGCAACCATTTATTAGTCTGTTGGTGGCTAGAACTTTTCTATAACTATGAAAACGCATACACTTGCTGCTTAAAGGAGATTTATTTTTTTAGGTTACCTAAATCTTTATCAGTGATCTTAGAAATATGTTGAGTATGCTTGGTCTTGGGATTTTTTAGTTGTTGCTGGGACCTTTTTTTCTTTCCAGGGACTAGAAGGGGAAGATGAAGGAGCCATAAGTATGCTTTCTGATAACACTGCTAAGCTAACATCAGCTGTTAGGTAAGTAAGCAGTGTATCCTCTTTGAGGTCTTTCTGTTAATAAGATTTATTTAGGAGGTTAAAAAATTGATTAATACTTTTAATAATAAGAAATAATAGTAATAGCATATACCTTGAAAATTAAAGAACTAAATTGTTTTCAGCATGTTGAAGCTAATTTGTTCCTTCTTCTATATAGCAGATCATATGCTGCTTTCACTAGTTAGAGAATTGTATAATGGAGATAAATTAACAAGAAGATAGTATCGGTGATAAAGTAATGCAAGTTATTAAATCTATTGTTGCTGCTATAAACAGTCAAGCATTTCCTTTTGGACATTTATATGCCATCGAGGAGAGAGGAAATGTGTTTTAGAAATATGGATACAATCATTTCCATTGATCTAGTTTTATTCTAAACCTCCAAAGTTTTCAGTCAGAAAGTGAAATGATATTCGGGAGGCAGATCATTTTAAACTAAGAAGCATTTCTATTAAAATGGTAAATACTGTATGTATTCAAGCCTAGAGATTAAATTCAGTTGATAGACAGTTTAACTTGTCATTTCATTACTGTTTTATTATTTTTAGTTTTTTCAGAGGAAACATCTAGGTATGGTTTTTATTAAGGTCTTTGTCATTTTCTTAGAAAATTTAATGGTTAATTTTTTTCATTTTTTTGATATTTGTAGTTCTTTGCCAGAACTCCTTGAGAAAAAAAGACTTATCGATCTCCATACAAATGTTGCCACTGCTGTTTTAGAACATATAAAGGTAAATTTAATTTTTATCTCTCTCATAATATAATTTTTATTTATATAGAGTTTTATATTTGGTAAGATGCTTTCATATTCATTATCTCATTGAGCCCTCGCTGTAACATTATGACATATAATTATCGAAGGCAGCGTTATTACCTTCATTTTTTGCAAATGAGGAAACTTAAGAATCTAAAAAGACTAATGATTTACCCAAGGTCACAAATTCAGTAAACAGAAGTTAGAATCTGTGATATTTCTATTATGTTGCACTGCGTTAATACTGTCTCTACATATACTACTATATTAACAATAGACCTGTATCTAACCATCAGTAATACAGATTTAGACATTCTTTTACTACCTAAAATATCCATTAATAACATTTTTTATGTAATTTGGTTCTGAACTTTTTAATTTTAGATGAATCTGTTAGCATTAAAGCTTCTTTCTCTCAATTGTACTGTGATTTGGAAACAAATATATTGGATTTTCTATACGTTGTTATCATAGTTCTTTTTTGTCATTATTTACAGTTACCCCATATTAGCTTGACTTATTCAGCTTTTTCAGTGTTCTATAGTTATTTATTCTCTGGACATGGAGCTGAATTCCAACGACAGCTTGATCGTATGCTAAGATGTGGTTATTACTGACTACTGCTTGCCATTTAATATGATACATTTGAAAAAATAATGTAAAAATGAAGCTGAATATGCTTACTGCCTGTCAAAGATGTTGATAACACCTTGGATTTATGGAAAAGGGACTTAAACCTTTCTTTTTTAATTATTTAAAAAGTTACAGAGCATTAGAAATGAGCTAATATAGATAGACAATGAGCATGATGCAGCATTGAATATAAACCTGCATAATTTCTGTTAAACTGACAGCCTAATTTTTTTCTTTGTTCTACATCTTGCTATCTTCTTATACCTACAGAGATAAAAACATAATTGTTCAGCTTTAAATGATTCCGCTGATGATATTTTCCATTTTATATGTAGCATATCCATAAGTGGGAAAAGACTTATAATAGATCTCTTTATATGAAGTCTTTATCTCCTGAGGAAATAATATATATAATCAGGTGAAATACAAAAGAGAGCTATATAGAAAACTTCCTTCAAGAGAAGAGAAAAGACTTTACTTACAAGGCAAAGACCATAATCTAATATAAAAAGTTTTTTGAACTATAAGTATATAATAATGATCTTATGATCTATTCAACAAACATTTTTTGAGTACTTGTTGTATGCCAAGAAGGATGCTAGGTGCTACATGCAAATAAATAGACAATTAAAAACAAATTCTAAGAAGTAATGACAGTTTTGTTTCATTTTTTAAGCTTAGTGAGGTAATAGTGGTTAGTACAATCATATAATTTTCAAGTGTACATTATTATCTGTATATTCTATCAAGTCCCACTTCCTTTAGCTACCATATATCTGATCCCCTTTACCCACTTCACCCTCCCTCTTTCCCCCTATAGTTGACCCCCTTTACCTCATTTACCTCCCTCTTCCTCTCCCACCCCACTAGTAACCACTACTCTGTAGTCCTCTGGTAACCGCTATAGTCCATGTCCATGTGTCTCTGTTTTCCTGCTCATTTGTTGCTTTTAGGTTTATATCCCACATATGTGATATTATGTGATTTTCAACTTTTTTCTGTCTTGCTTATTTTGCTTAGCATGATTATCTCAAGGTCTATCCATGCTGTTGCAAATGGCAGTATTTAGTTATGACAGTTGTTAATAGTTCTATGTGTGCTTTGAGATTTAAGCTGCTCGGTGGATTTCCTTTGACTTATAGGGTTTTAAAAGTTTATTTTTATATTTAACTTTCTGATCTCAGTCCTTAAAGCTATAAACCCAGGAAAATGCCAAGCTCATCTACCAAAATAAGTTGCATAACCCAAAGTAACTAACTATTGTACCTATGGAAAGGGCACAGTTTCATCCTATTCATAAAACTTTACAAACGTTATCCTGCTACAAATGTGTATGAATATATCCTGGGTCAGAGACTAGAGTTTATGGTTTGAGAAAATTCTGGTTAAAGTAATTTACTTATTCAGTCATGTATATTGAGTGGCTTGTGTATATTGTGCTATGCTCCATTCCGTAGCCTCTGTAGCCTCTGTAGTAAACAAGACTTAAGTTCTCTGTTCTCTTGGAGCTAGTTGTAGTAACAATAAACAAAGTAAACAAATTAGAAAACAAGATAACTTCAGGCATTTAGGTAATGTGAAAACTACAAAAACAGAGTGATGTGAGACAATAGAGAATGGCTGAGAGGGCTGCTCTCAGTGGTTAGAAGTAGGTAGATAGGCAAATCACCTTTGATGAGGTGCTATTTTGAATTGAGATCCGAATTACAAGGAGCCAGTTTATGAAAATCACAGGGCCAAACATTCTTTATTAGCAGAAGGACTAATAAGTGCAAAGGCTTTCCACAGGAACAAGTGGGTGTGTTTGAGGACCTAGAAGACAAATGTACTTAGGGTGAGTAGGGAAAGAGTGATAGACTGTGGGGTCAAGAAAAATGGGAATTTCAACATAAGAAGTCATTGGAGATTAATGACATGATCTGATTTATGTTTTAAATGGAGAATGGACAGGAATGTGAGAGTGGTGAGTTCTGGAAGTAAGTGTGGAAATGAAAGAATGGCTGTTATAGCTATCTTGGTGAAAAAATGATGTTTTTTAAGGCAAAACGTACTTAAATTCTTTATGGTATTTATAATTTACACTAATGATTTTATGTGTGTTTACAAATAATTTTGTGCTAATGGAGGCTATCTATTTGAAATACTTATATATGCCACCATGCCTGACCCAAGCAAATTTTACTTTAAGACTTGGTCATTTGGCTCTCTTCATAGAAAAAGTTGTTTCTTCAAGGGCTAATTGGCAAGTATCTTATGCTAAGAAATGAATTTGTCATTCAAGGTGTTAAGTGATTTTATATATAAGCTGCACATTTTGGAAGTTTGTTGTTGTTGTTGTTGTTGTTGTTTTGCTGTAACTTAAGGAAGACACCTGTTCCTAATAGGTTCTGATTTAAAGAAACTGCGCTATAAAGGACATTCATTTGCAGAAGGAAAATAATGTCATGTATGGGATACACTATTCTCATTGGGTTCTAAGAAACTCAGTTAATATCAGCTTTGTTTTTAAATGTCATTGATAAAGCAGCATAGATGTATAAATTATAGTTCCATTTAATAAATCACATACTCTGTTATCCTGATGTAAGAAATTCTATTAGTAGAGAAAAATTGGATTCTTTTCTGTGAAAAGTCCTCTTATAAGGTTGACCATCTCTTTTAAGTAGTTCTTCTCCCTTGTCCCTAGCATATAAACTTTATTATTTCTCATCATTCCTAGTTATAAAATTTCTTCTTATTATTTTATAATTATTAAATTTCTAATTATATAATGTTTACTTTTAAGTGTCACATTTATACCATTCCTACGTTCTACCATCTACCTCTGGTTATGTTATTAGTTAAAGAAGTATTTTTCTCCATGATTTTTTTCATTTGTCACCAGAATTTAACCATCTGAGCTTCACTTATTTGTAAACATTTATTCACATAACCAGTAAATATTTTTTTTATTTTTATTAGCAAGGACATTATGACTTTTTATACAGAGATCTCAGAACACTTCTCTTGATAATTGTCTATATTATAGTTTTGCAATAGGTCATTTTCTGAAACAAAATCCTAGAAGAAATTAATTTCTTTAGAAGTCTTGGCAGTTACCCAGCAATTAATGTTTTGGTAGAAAGTTAAAAACAGGGCAGCAGTTTGCAACAACTATAGCAAATGTTATCACTTAAGTTTATTTAGGTATTCTGAGTATTTTAGTGGCTTGGGTAGTTAACTTTCATCTAATAGATTAAAGAATTCTCATTTTTATTTGAGTAATCCATACCTTTTAAACCTTTTCCTTAGCAGTTCTTTTATTTCTAATACAAATATGACTTACCTCACTTACTGGTTGTTGGAGGAATGGCTTCTGGGATTACTTAATAATTTGTAGCTAAAATTTTAATTTATTTTAGTTATTGTCATTCCACCTGCATAGTCACTGAATTCAGTCCTTTAGCATCAGGTACCTAAGAAAAGTAAAAGAAGTCACAGTATGCTAGAGGTAGAAATGGCATTATGTGCTCTTTCACCTCATGCTCTCACTCGAGAGGAAGAGTTGTAACATCAGAATACTCTTTCCTTTTGTAGCCAGAAAAGAACAAGCTGTTCATAAGCTGTTGTGAATTGAGTTTTCAGTGATGCTGAATCCTCATTTTTGTTCTGCTACTTCTTGTGGAGAAAGTTAAGAGGTACTGAATTAGATTTAAAGATAACATCTGACTATAGCCTTAGGTCTACACTCTGAGCAAGGCTTAGCCCTTGCTAGTAATGCTAGCTTTTAACCACAGTCTCTCCTATGAGTGGAAAAAGAAAATTGTTTCTTCTTACACAACTCAGAAAGACTCAATAAAGATGGTGATTTAATTGTTTAAATTCGTAGGGAGTAAAAAAAAAAAAAAAAGCCATAAAAGATCAAAAAATTCAAAAAATTTTAAAATTACTTTGCAAATCTCTTTAAATCTTTTTGTTCTACTTCAAAGCAACTGAAACTGGAAATCTTAGGTGATTCCTTATAAAGGTATGCTTTATCCAAGAAAGAAAAAAAATTTCAGTCAGTGAACCTTATACCCAAAGGCAAGTTCTTAGACCTACATCAGGATTGACAGACAGTTGGACATTTTAGATCTTAAGTTAAAAGGCAATGTTTAAAACATATACACAACACAGATCCTTTTTTATCATTATTTATATTAACTGACTTTAACTGATCACTATTCTGCTCACAGTGGGGAAGAAATTTTAGTATACTAGGAATCAGAACATTTCTCTGGCTGGATTTTGACTGATCTATTTTAAATAACCTCTTCTCCAGTATATGTACGAAGATAATGTTCTTATGATCTTGGTGTCTTTTCTTCAGAGCAGGGGAAAAATATATTCTGTAGCAGGAAGTCCTCAGTGGATAAGCTATCACCATCTCCTTACCTCTTCCCATCCCAAATAAGATTCGTCAGTATCAAAATGTGAAGTTTTCCTTACTTCAGGTATGACCAGAGAGAGCTCTTGAGAGTAGTCTTTGGTCATACCTGGAGTAAGGAATATTGTTCAACTTCTCACACATTGTAAATATTTGAAGACCGCATCCACTTCTCTCACCGCCCCCGCCCCAAAAAGTAAGAAATTATCATTCTCTAGCTCTGTGTTCTAACTTCTCTGCTATATGCTTTTGTGAAGATGAAGTATTGTCATATAGCAAGACCCATTTAATAGATTTATAAAGGTTAAATTTCAAGAAATAAAGACTTCTCAAAATTTAGTAATAAAATAAACAACCCAGCTTTAAAAATGTCCAAAATATTTGAACAGAGACTTGACTGGAAAAATGTACAGAAGATAAATAAGTTAAACATTCATAGTCGTTAGAAAAATGCATACTAAACCACAATAAAAAAACCACTACCCAGGATAAATGAAAGCATATGTTCATTGTACACAAACATTCATAGCAGCATCTTTGTAATAGCCAAAAACTGAAAACAACCCCCGTGTTCATCAACAGATGAATTGGATAAACAAATCATGATATATCCTTACAACAAAATACTATTCACCAATAAAAAGGAAAGTACTTTTGATACATTATAACAATATAGATGAATCTCTAGAATAAAAGAAGCCACATTTTTTAAGAAGTACATAATCTATGATTACAAAAAATTCATAAATATGAAGCTAGTCTAGTGAAAGAAAGTAAGTCCGTGCTTGCCTTAGGACAGGGAGAAGAGTGCTGGAGGGCCAAAAAGGAAGCATTACAACTAGGAAACTTCTGGGTGATGAATGATATATTCACTCTCTAGATTGTGCTCATGATTTCATAAGTGTATAGATTTGTTAAGATTCTGTATTGTATGTTAGTCACTTCAATTAAAGTGAAAACTTCAAATGGTTTAGTGTTCATTTATCTTAAATCTTTTATAGATTAAAAAAAAAAAAAGGTTTTCATTTGAGTCAAGAAAGCCAATGATTAATGTCGGTATTTTAAACTTTAAGGTTTAGGTTTAAAGTGACCTAGAATAGCAAGAAACAGAGAATATGATACACAGTTTGTGAATAGGTAAGCCTGGGAGATTCGTACAGATTCGTACAGGGCTATGCAAAAGGATAAATGCAGGGAGTAGATGCAAACCTACATGAACAATAAAATGTTTAAAACAAAAGGAGAGGATAGATGCATTCCTTATTTTTTTAATACATTTCTCAGTTTATACCTTGACGACTTCTACAGAATTTGAAGTGGCTTACAATGACAGCACGTAGAATAGCCAAATAGAGAATAATGAGATTCAGGTATGTAAATTAGAGTAGAAAGTCTAAAATCAAACATAGTCATGAAAAAATTCCTCTGTTTTTTGGCCTTCATTTTCCAGAGATCTTCATGAACCTGCCATGGAACTTAGGACTTTCGAGCTAGTAGGAACCTTGGAAAAGAGTTCTAAGTAGATTCCACAAATTAAGAGGGTTCTTTCTTGGTCAAATAAGGTTAAAAATATAATTTACTCTGTTCTCCTCTTGGAGATTGACAATGCAGTGTAATATGTAACAGTCTGGAAGTCATGTCTTAAAAAACTTAACCAGTATTTCTCAAATTCTTTTGACTTTGGAACACTTTTAGGTAATACTTATAACCAACTCTAAGAAGCAGCATTCTGCTGAACATATTTTGTGAAATATTCTTATTTAATAAATGAAGGAACGAAGACACTCCTCTCTTAGCTCCAAAACAAGTTAAATGATTTCTAGTTAATGGTAGAGTTGGAACTCGGACTTGGAACTTTCTGTATTTTGTCTTGTTTTTTTTTTTTTTTTTTTGCCATGACATTTATCATTGTTATTCAGTTTTAGTCCAAATCAGTTTAGTGAAGCCAAGAACGTCTCATTTAAAGAAATGCCTTAAAGAGCTTCACATTCTTTTACCTGACTCTTTCTGATAATGCCATTGTCACTTTAATATATAATTATTGATAACCTACAATGTACAATTCTGTGGCTGGTTCTTATTTTAACCTTAGTGAAAATATTTACACCATAATTATTAAATGAATGCTGGAGCACTTTAAAAATAACATGCATTTTGAGATGTTATATAAATTAGCTTCATTTTACTACAGCGCCTTATAGAGTGCTTTATACTTCACAAATATTTTATGATAAAACATAGCATCCATAGATCATAATCCTAGGCTAATTTAACATAATAGATAATTTCCTCTGTTCTACAGAGGAAAAATGAATCTCAAAGGTATTGAATATTTGACCAACTGCCAGAAATTGAACTTTGGCTTTTGATTTTTAAGTCTCATGCTCTGCCATACTGTAACTAGGATCATAAGTAATTTAAACAAAAAAATAGAGGTAAGTACAGACCCCCGATTGTCTTATTAAAATAAATGATCATTTTGTTTGTTTGTTTCATTCATTTAAAAAATAGTCTGGTGTTTTATGTTCATGAGTGCTTAAATAGAAAATGAAAACTTAGTAGTCAACTGTAATTACGTTTCATAAAACATACACTTTTTAAAACAATGAATTTTTTTTTAAGGTCAGTTATGTTGAAGTACTGATAATCAAATTTCACATTAGGGTTACATAGTTACTGGAAGCAAACATTAATACACACAAACAAATGTATTCTATACTCTGTATTTATTATAAATGTTAGACTGTGTGTATATATAGATGCATGTATGTATGTATATTTTGAAGCACAAGCAAAATAATCTCTAAATTTTTTTGAGTCATTTTATATATACCCATGAAGAAGTAAAAATGGAAGATTTTTATTCAAAACTACAAAAATTTTCCCAAGATTTTGCAGACACACTTTATTAAATGCGACCCTTACTTTGGCTTTCCATTATATACATGCCTTTTTTCAATTTTTTTAAATTAATAGGCTTTATTTTTTAAAGCTGTTTTACATCTGCTGAAAAATAGGTGAAAAGTACAGAGAATTTCCCTATACCCCCGTAGCTAATCACCCCCAGATTCTCCTATTATTAACATCTTGAATTAGTGTGGTACATTTATTAAAATTGATAAGCCAATATAAATACATTATTACTAAAATTCATAGTTTGTGTTAGGATTCACTCTTTGTGTTATACATTCAGTGGGTTTTGACAAATGTATAAGGACATGTTTCCATATTACAGTATCATACAGAATGGTTTCACTGCCCTAAAAATCACCTGTGTTCCACCTATTCATCCCTTCTTCCTTGCCCCCAAATCTCTGACAACCACTGATCTTTTTACTGTCTCCACAGTATTGTCTTCCAGAATATCATAGAGTTGGAATAATATAGTGTGTACCCTGTTCAGATTTTCTTTCACTTAATAATATACACTTGAGATCCTTCCATGTTGGTTGCTTCCAAGTTTTTGACAGTTATGAATGAAAGTGCTATAAACATTCATGTGAAGGTTTTGGTCGGATATAAGTTTTCAACTCTGTTGGCTAACTACTAAAGCAGGTGATTGCTGAATCATATAACAGTATGTTTAGGTTTGTAACAAACTGCTAGCTACCAAACTATTTTCCAAAGTGGTTATTATTATTGCAATCCCACCAGCAACAAATGAGAGTTCCTGTTGCTCCACATTCTTGCTGGCATTTGGTATTGTCAGTATTGGATTTCAGCCATTCTAATAGGTATATATAGATACCTTGTTGTTTTAATTTGCAGGTCTCTAATGACATATGCTGTGGAGCATCTTTTCATATACCATTTACCATCTGTATCTTTGGTGAGGTGTCCATTCAGGTCTTTGGCCCATTTTTTTTAATGGGTTACTTGTTTTCTTATTGTTGTTTTAAGAGTTAAGTCCAGCTCATTGATTATTTTTTTCATGGATTGTGCCTTTAGTATTGTATCTAAAATGTCATCACTATACCCAAGGTCATCTAAATTTTCTCGTAAATTATCCCCTAACAGTTTTATAGTTTTGCATTTTACATTTATCCCCTAACAGTTTTATAGTTTTGCATTTTACATTTTCTCGTAAATTATCCCCTAACAGTTTTATAGTTTTGCATTTTACATTTTATAGTTTTGCATTTTACATTTTCCATTTTTAGTTAATATATGTGAAAGTTGTCTGAGTTCAGATTCATTTTTTTGCGTGTAAATGTCCAGCTGTTCTAGCACAATTTTTTGAAAAGACTGTCTTTTTCCATTGAGTTGTATTTGCTTTTCTGTCAGATCTTTTTACTTTACTTGTGTGGATCTATTTCTCCACTCTTTTCTGTTCCGTTGATATATTTGTATATTTTTTGGCCAGTACCACACGATCTTAATTACTGTAGCTTTATCGTAAGTCTTAACAATCAGGTATTGTCACTCTTACATTTTTTTTTTCTCTTTGAACAGGGATCCTCAAACCCCTGTTAGGAAACAAGCCACACAGCAGGAAGTAAGCAGCAGGCAGGCGAACAGTTTCATCTGTATTTGCAGCCACTCCCCAGTGCTAGCATCATGGTCTCAGATCATCAGGCATAAATTCTCATAGAATCACTAGTCCCTGGTGCCAAAAGGGTTGGAGACCCTTGTCCTTGAATATTACATTGGCTCTTTTGGGTTATACATGTTTTCATATAAACCTTAGAGTTAATTTGTCACTATCTACAAAATGACTTGCTGGAATTTTGATTGGGATTGATTCTGTAGATGAAATTGAGAATTGACATCTTGACAATTTTGAATCTTCCTATTCATAAACATGGAATATCTCTCCATTTATTTCGTTATTCTTTGATTTCTTTCATTGGCATTCTGTAATTTTTGTCATATAGATCTTGTATATATTTCATTAGATTTATAACTTTTATTTATTTGTTTTGAATACTAACAGAAATAGTATTGCTCTTTTAATTTCAAATTTTAATTGTTTATAGATATTGGAAAGCAATTGACTTTTATATATTAACCTTGCTGTAATTACTTATTAGTTTTTTGTTGTTTGTTTGGGGTTTTCTATATACACATGTCATCTATGAACAAAGACAGTATTTTTTTCCCACGCTGTATTCCATTTGTTTTCTTGTCTTATTGCATTTGTTAGTGTGTCCACTATGATGTTGACAAGGAGTGTGAAAATACATCGTTATCTTTTTCCATATGTAGGCTTTGACTTTTATATATTAATCCTGTATCTTGAAATCTTGCTGTAGTCGCTTATTCCAGAAATTTTGTTTCTTTAGCATTTTCTACATTGACAGTCATGTCATCTGCAAACAAAAACAGTTTTATTTCTTCCTTCCCAATGCATAATCCTTTTATTTTATGTTTTTTGTATTAGGTAGGGTTTCCAGTATAATGTTAAATGGAATATGAGAGGGGACATTCTTGCCTTGTTCCCAAAATTAACAGGAGAGCATCTAGTTTCTCATTTGCATTCTATATTCTGGAAGACATAGAGATTTAGTATAATTCCATCCTTCAATGTTTGATAGAATTCTCTAGTGAATCCTTCTAGACCTGATGCTTTCTGTTTGGGAAGGTTATTAATTATTGGTCAATTTCTTTAATAGATATAGGCCAACTTAATTATGTTTCTCCTTTAGTGAGTTTAGGTAGATTGTGTCTTTCAAGGAATTGTTTATGTCATGGACTCAGGTGATGGCCCCTCTTTCATTTCTGGTGTTAGTTGTTTGTGTTCCCTCTCCTTTTTTTCAGAGTTAACCTAGCTAGAGATTTGTCAATTTTATCTATCTTTTCCAAGAACCAGTTTTTGGTTCCAGTGATTTTTTTTCTATTTCTTTTTTTTAATTTCATTGATTTCTGCTTATTTCATTGATTTCTGCTCTGATTTTTATTCTTCTGCTTACTTTGAATTTAATTTTCTCTTCTTTTCCTAGGTGTATCTTTTTAAGAGTTCAACACTTTGGTAGTATAAATGAAAACTAAATGTCCTAGTAAAATAAAACATAATTGTTGACAAGTGTCATGTAAATCTGTTTTTTCCAAAAATATATAGATAAAGCAGTTTTTTGGCATTTCATTATAATAAAGTTGCTAATGTTTGTATTTTTAACACTTGTCATCTATAAAGACCACTTTGTGTACATTTAAAATGTTTATTACATAGATCATATTAGTCAGAATTTAAATATTTTTAGGAGTCAATACATATGATAAATTTATAAATTAGAGTTGTTTCCTTATTCTAAAATAGGTTTAAGGCAGCTTCCAATAAATAGCACATATGACAAAAATAATGAAACAGAAACAGAATAGTTGCTACATAGTTATAATGGTAATTCTCAAATTTGGCTTAGAAATTTCTGAAAACCAAGATAAAAAGTAAGAGGCAATTAAGTTTAAAAATAAACTTCTTACCAGAAAGGAGAATTTCAGTGTTCTAAGCAAAGTGTTCCTTAGCATTGCTTATGTCAGGCATTATCTAGAGTAAAATGAGTGATGTGATGATGCAGTATTTTAATATCAGTTACAGTAATGGTTTGGGTATGGCAACTTCATTGAAAGCCAAACTATAATAATAATGAGGAAATATAATTAAATGAAGGAGGCTTTATAAGTTACCAGGGTAGAAAGGTCTAAGTTTATTGCCTTTTAGTATCTAGAATTAAAGAATTGCACATTCTTTAAATATATTAACACTTTTTTTAAATTGGGCTTTTGATAAGGAATTAGATAATAGAAAAGTTGAAGTTACACATTCTGATTTGGGCCTAGGATGCCAGAATTTCACTGATTTTGGTTGAGAAAAAAATGCATATGTTTAGAAATAAGATAACCAAGTGAAGAGGTTGATGCTTTTGGTAGAAATTGAAGATCCTAACCAATTTCTATACTAGTACACTGTCCCACCTCTGTACAGAAGTAGGTATAGGTATAAGAATGAATTTTATTCAGGATTTCTAAGTCACTCCGACATATGAGCAAGTGCCCCAAAGTAAATATTTCCAGCCACCTGTGTTATAGAACACCTTCAAATATAATTTCATGGATCATCTGGTTTTTTTGCAACATAATTTTTCATGTTGACACACCCATTCAAACCCACTAAAATGAAATGCAACAAAATATACACCAAAATTACTGAAAATATATTAACGTGCTATTTCATTTATTATAAAAAGTCCCTGAGTTTTTGATAATTTCATTCATCGTGCAAGGCACAAGGCATACAATAATGAAAAAGTAGTTAAAAATTTATTCTCTGGTGACATATACACACACAGACTATTATGATACAGGTGCTGTGCACTTGGAGGATGTAATATCCATATACAGCCCTGAAAAATGATAAGTAAACATATGAAGAAGAAATGACAGATGCTAGGGTGTAAATGATCTTCAACTGGGTATGGGGTATATCTTAAAGGTATAATTCTAAGTTCATTTTAGCTTAGGTTATACTTTCCTGTAGATATTATGTGATAGATTCCTATCCTACAAACTATTTAAATTTATAATATGGAATATTCCTAATGTTATGTTGCAACAGAAGGGTTTATCATCGTCCCCTTCTTCCTGTGAGAAGTAGGGGGAAAGGATAGTTGGATTATTAATGGTATAAAGAAGTATAGCTCTCTCACTTTTTTTTTTTTTTTTTTTTTTTTTTTTTACTTTCACTGCTGACTAGTGTGTTAGGGGGTAAAAATCTGGGCTTAGAAAAGAGGGAAGGCCAAGGACACCACTATAGACTTTGTCATCAACCAGTCATTGAAGTGAGAAATGAGAATTTTAGCTAGTCGTGAGTCCCAGAATGGTGGCGTCTATAGCTAGAATGGAGAGAGGAACAGTAAAGAGGAAGAGGACGTACCTCTCAGTTGTTGGAAGGCAAAGGGAGTTCATTTCATCTCCAGTATGGGCCACATGACAGATGTTTTAAATGATTTTCAAAGGGCAAATTGTATGTACTACAGTTGACACTTGAACAATGCAAGGGTTAGAGATGCCATCCACCCCCCACTCAAAATTGAAAATACTGTTTTCAGTCTGGTTGATCGAATCCACAGACAGAAAACCCTAGGGATATGGGGGCTGACTGTATATTTATTAAAATATTCTGCGTATAGGTGGACTCGCACGTTTTAAACCCCTGTTGTTCAAAGGTCCGCTGTACTTATAGATAGATCCTCGATGACTCTTAGGAGTTTTTCATTATTGCAAGGGAAGGGACAGGCTGGTTATTAAGAGTACCCTTTCTTTTCTTTCCAAACCCAGTAGGCTGTCACTAGTCCAAAAAGGTGTGTGTGTGTGTGTGATGTTAATTTAACGCAAATGTTGAGTCAGTGTACTGAAAAGTGAAAAAACATCAGCCTAATTGTCCACTGATAACTCTGAAATTTGGAGAAAAACACTAGACTTTTTAAAAAATCAGATTCCTCTCTTAGCCATTCTAAAGTAATTTTGAGAAATTTTTTCATGACTCTCAGAATTTATGTTCATTAAATATAATTTCTGTTCCATGTATAGTCCTTTGGTTTTCTATAAAATTCCCTTCTTACTCATTTATTCTTAATATTTATTGAAGCCACCAAAAATTTGTTAATCACCTTATTTTTTTTATATTTTTAATTTGTTTTCCATATAACTCTTGTTATCCAAATTGTTTTCTTCTTTAATTCATATTGTATTAAAATAATCTTTGTGATTATAGAAATTGTTTCTCAGTATTATCCCTTATTTCAAGAAATTGAGAAAGGACCTATAGATATTATACCTCTGGCCAAATAACCTTTTGCCATATATACATAAATTATGTGTATTACCAACAAAAACCAAATATGTACTAATTGACAAATATACTTTCTTTCATAAAGCATATACGAAGGAAGCAATAAATTGTACTTGAGGAAAATATAATTTTCCCTGCTCTTTATCTGTGGTAGGCATTGGAATCTGACTTGGATTTGAGTCTCAACTCTCTACTACTTCCTCTCTGCTAACTTTGAATAATAATATTTTTCTCTGTGTCTGTATCTTCATCTTTAAAATGTGACTAATAATTTTTGGCTCATAGTGTTATTTGGAGAATTAAAATGAGATAATATCTAAATTAGTAGTTTTTAAACACTGTTCTCTGGTACCCTAGAGCTCTATAGAGACATTTAATGGGTCACTTGTATCTATTTTATGTTTAGGGTTCTGCGGAAGATTTGGTTTGAGAATGAGGGTCCTCTGTTTTAAACAGGTTCTCTGTTTAAAAACATTGGAAAGCCATAGCTATAAGTAAAGTTCCTTGTCCATAATAGACACTGAGCAGATACTAATTCTCTTAGGCAGGTTAGAAAATCTCTACTCCTTTCCTTCCTTCATTGGACTCCCTCTCAATCAATATATTGAAATGCTAAATTATTTTTATTTAACTGATTTATTGAAGTATAATTCACATGCCATATAATCACTTATTTAAATGCACAATTCATTGTTTTTTAATATATTCACAGGAGTTGTGCAACCACAACCATAAGGTAATTTTATTACATTTTCACCACATCCAAAAGAAACTATCTGCCCATTAGCGATCAAATTAAGTTGCTTTTGAATTTTGTTTCCATTGCTTATTAGAAGTTAAAGTGTAAGTAAATACATCAAGAAAAAATGAATCTATGTCTATAGCTACATAGATCAGTGAACCATGTTTCTTCACTAATTTATGTAGGTACAGACATTAGATTCCATTATGGCAGGTACTTTATATATTAAATCAGTGAAGACTTGTGTTTTTACATTTTTTTTACTTCTAGAAGTTCATTAATCTACTTCCATGACTTTCAAAGATGACTACTTGATCTGTATATGTCCTGCTCTTAGCTTAGAAATTTGACAGATATTTTGTCAAGTACCTGTTCTGAGCCAGGTGCTACATTAATTAGACTCTTTGAGTTAAACATTTCATTAGACACACTCTAGGGAGTTTATACTTTTAGAAGGGTAGCATAGAAACAAAAGAGAATAATATAGTATGATCATAGTTATTATGGAGAAGTGTATAAAGTGCTGTTGGTACACATTTAAGAGAGTAATAAATTCTTTCAGCCAAGGTTAAGACTGGGGGTAGGGAGGGCAAGAAGGGGAAAGAACAGAGATTAAAGAGTTGCAAAGAAGCTAGTCCTTGAAAATTGAGTAGGGCAGGTGATGGACGAGGAATATATCATTAAAAAGCTAAGAATCTTGAAGCCTAAGCCTAGAGGGTTAAAAGAATACACACATTTAATGTAAGGTCATTACATAATGTGTTATTTGATATGACTAAAGGGAATTGATCCTAGCGTATTGTGGCAAAACAAAAAGTTGGCTGGAGCAGATTGTGAGGGCCTGAAATTCAGTGGCTTATTTTATCCCATCCTCCTTCCCCAACCACCCTGTCAATTTCTGGCTTCAATCTACAGATAATTAGCCTTTCCAAATCTAATATTCACATCCACATAGTTCAGTACTACCAGCTTCCTAGCTCCCCAATAGTTAACTTTGACTTTACTACTTTGCTTTCCATATCTATTCTCATGTTAATTATTAAATATTTGTCTCTTTTTTTTTCATTCCCACAGCCACTGTCCTGGTCTCTTAACTAGGATCTCTCTTCTATTTCTTTCGTTCATTTTTAATATTATATTTTTCCATTCCTCGGACTTCACCTCTTCTGTTTTGGTTTTCAGAATAGCTTTATACAGTAGCTGAAACAGCTCCTATAATGGAGTCCAAAGAAGATGAAGGGCCAAAGAGTTTATAAAAAGGAAAACTCTTGTAAAGTTAATTTAATTTATCAAGAGCTCATTGATAAGGAAATTCTTCATGTACTACTGTAGAATATATCATTGAGTGAAGGCAAGGGACAGAAGAATATAGTATATTAATTTTTGTGTCAGAAAATGGAGGAATATTAGGAAATAGACCTTATTTGCTTAAAGAAACTGAAAAACTATGGAAGGAATAAAGTGATCACCCATAGGAATAAATGGAAATGGGGTGTAAACCAACAGTGATGAGGACAGGTCTCAATGTATACCTTTTTATGTTTTGATTCTTCAAATGAATATTTTATTTATTTAAAACTCTGGTCTTGTGTGCCTCTTGAGGCGGTTGGGATTGAGCGCCTCTGACTGATTTCCTTTTGTCTCGTATGAAATCACCCCTTGGCCTACTATCCAGATTTATACAGTCCAATTATGTCTTGTTATGATCCCTTTAACTGACATGAACTCTTATGTTGCTAAATCACTTTCAGAACTTGACTCAAAATTCATCACCCCTCCTCTACAATTGATTAACTATTTCATTCTATCACCTTAGCTTAATATATTTATTTATGTTCTATATTTAGACTTCGATTCTTTATTGGTAATTTATTTCATAGATGGTTTCTATTCTCCCTTAGGTTAATACCTTCAATAGAAAGCATATTCTTTTCTCTCTGTTGTATTATCAGAAGTACAATTCAATAGATAACTTGGTAATGACAATTTTTAATTACTTTGGAGGGTCCTAACATGTTAATTTCATTTGGATAATTTTAAGTTAGAAAAGGTATCATACAGAAAAGCTATTTGACTACTTTTCTGTTATCTAAAACTTCAAAGTATTGAGAATATTAATGAGGAAAAAGTTTTATTTAAAAACCATTGATAATAATTTAATAGGGTAACTTTCTGTCCAGTTAATGTGAAAATATATAGATTTGTACCCTAAAAAAGGTAACCTAACATGACCATTAATTTGCATGAACTAGAATTCTATTTGTGGACTAGTTACTAATTCATATAGTATTTGAGATTTGTGTGATTTTTTATCTTTACTAATATAAATATGACATATAGAATTAATTTTGAATTTACAAGTCAAATATGGTAAACAGAATAGTCTATTTTTTACATTAAGTGCATGATCGAAAATAAACTTTAAATTCTGTTAGAAAATGAACATTTGTTTTTTAAATTGATCATAGAAAATAGAAACTTGTAAGTTGAGAGGCCCTTAGTATGTTTTTATTGATTGAAGTATTTAATATTTATTTTGATACAGGCAAGAAAACTAGATGTATATTTTGAATATGAAGAGAAAATAATGAGCAAAACTACTCTGGATAAATCTCTTCTAGATATAATATCAGACCCTGATGGTATGTATCATGAATTTGAAGTTAATGTAAGTTTCACATCTATTGAACCCAGCATTTTCAATTTGAGTGAAATCTGAATAGAATTATTGTTTTTCTGACAATCTGTCCTAATAGGGAGATAATTAAATGAACTATGTTCTGTTGAGAAGTTTGTAACATAGTAGTTTATAAAGTGAGAAAATGTTTTGTATTTTATTTCACTGAACTTTGATGATGTTTAAGCACTTTTTATATTCATTAATTTAAAGTGATACATCTGAAGCTCAATTTCTGCTAGTTCCAGGAAGATTTGAAGTTATAACATTCAAAGCAGGTGTCTCTAAATGATACTCTATCTAATTATTTTGGTTTAACCCTAACGAGTTTCCTAAAAAGATATATCTAAAACTAAATTCTATTTTAAATATTTAGAGAATTCACTTTTGAAGAAACTTTCTTTGGTCAATTCCTTTATATTTTACATTTATCTGAATGTTTGTATGTTATATTTTCTAAAAACTATTTGTACTTGGAAAATGTAATCTAATTATTGTTTTCAATTATAATGATTGTGAGACCTACATAGGATTTTAGTCTCTAAAAATCTCTAAACCTTCTGAGAAGCCGTAAGTATTGCTCACACTTTTTAAAAGTTAGGTTTGTAGTGAGAATATAACATTTTGAAGGTATTTGCACTTTACAGTGCAGAATATATATAAATCCATTACTTCAGAGCTATTCCTTGTAATTTACAATAACTTTTGAGTAATGTTAAAGCAAATTCATGTGTCAATGAAAAGGCAAACAATCTTTTCTTCCTTTCCCCTTACTTTCTCAAACTATTTTTAAAGATGTTAAGTAATGCAGAGCAAAGTAGGCATTTATGCAAAATGGAAGTCTGGTGTCACTTTAGCCCAGAACAAGATGTTGGAACCTGAGAAGAGTGAGAAGGGCATCTACACGTGGAGTAATGAGAGGGTTAGTGGTCTAGCATGAGGTGTTTGAAGTCCAAGTGAAGTGAAACAGTGTCCACATGTGGAAGCAATCCAGCACAGAGTGTAAGAGCTCTAACAGGTTGCTGCATAGGAGCAACCTAACATCAGCTAAGATGGGGTAAGATCTATGGCCAGGCATATAGGTGGGTTCTTTGCAGGGAATCACAGCCCAAATGGAGTGAGGAAGCTTTCATGCAGGCAAGAAGACAGCAGCAGAAATAGGATATTTGTTCCATACAGAGGACTGGTTAAATCAGTAAATATATCAGATGATATAAAGGGATCCAGGTTTCCCATTGTCAGAGAAGGAAGTTATAAATATGGAAAGGGAGAAAACTAGAAAGATCCCAGTAATGTTGGATTGGAGTTGGAGGTACTGGGTTGGACTTAGTGTTTCACTCCATATTTGTCAGATAGAGAAATAAATATAGATATGCGTGTATGTGTGTATGTACATCTGGAAGCAACAATACCTTAATAGTAAAGATTTAACTTATAAATACCATTTTATGTTAGGACTTATTGGAGAAGTGGGTGATTCTAGGGCTGAGCTAGGGAGAGAAAGTATAAAAGAAGCCTAGAAACTCTGACTTTAAAAGAGAGAGTAGTTATAGTAGAAACTTAGGTGTTATAAAAGAATCCAGGCTATATCTACAGGCTCTAGAGTACTGGCAGTTGTAAAGGATACATTTTTACAATTTCCATTTGGTTCCCCTGTGGTTGCTGTCATTGTAAGCATGAGGGTATTCTATAACCCTTACCATCATATGACTCTTTAAATCCTTAGCAGAGATTTGGGGCATTTATCAACACTATAGCAACTATAAAATATGTTTCTCCTTGAAGAAGAGTGGAAACTGTTTCTTCTCTAAGCAGAATAAGTGCCTAGTATTAGAAAAGGTAATGCTAGATGCCGAGGATATTAAAAGCAACAGCAGAGACCCACAAGCTCCTTAAACTCTGAGGAAGGAGAACCTCTCCTATCTTCGGAGCCATGGTCTCAAGAGGCTAGAGCAAGCCCCTTTCTCTTTTTCCTCTAGCTGCTTAGCCACAGTTGCAGGAAATGCACAATGGAGCAGGATAACTAAAGCCAAAGCATTTTGGCTGGAGAACCAAAAAGGGGAGGACTAAGGGAACTGGGAAGTGTAAGGAAGATTGCAGAGAGGAAGGAGCTGAGGAAAGCAACCCCACAGAGTTGTTTATGAATTCCTGGGCTCACTCCTGAACTGCACATACGTGAATCTGATCTTAAACAAGATACCGAAGACTGAAAAGTAAAGAGCTAGATGACCTCCCAGTTCCCATATTGGCCACCGGGCAGCAAGATAGATTCCAGTAGCACTGCAAAAAGTTTTGAAAATAAAACCTGTAATGGAACCACAACATGCAGAAAAGGTACTAGGAACTTTGGCCTGAACCCAGCCAGGCTAATTACCTGCATAAAACAAAAATATTAGCTTCCTCCTAGGATTTAAACAAGACCTTGAACCTCATAACTTAATATTCAGAATGTCCAAGATGTGATATTTATTTGTAAACATGAGAACTTGGGAAAACTGATTATCAATCTTTGTCATATATAGGGGGTAAGGATAATTTGAGAATGAGTGTCTGAATTCTAACCCATATTTTAAAAAATCAGTGTTTCATCAGTCATGTTTTTTGAAAAACTAGTTTTTATTCTATAATAAAGTATAACAGTTCTGAGTTCTTGAGTATTAGGACACACTTGAAGTGAGAGTACATATTATTTGTTGTGTAGTGAAACTGAGTTAACCTATGACCAATACTTATGACCTTTATTACTGTGCACCAGATACACTCACTAGGAGAGAGAAGAATAAATGAGTTTCTCTGGATAGTTTTGGGCTTTGGATAATAGGAGTAGTAGCTATAAGCACCCCCTGCAAACAAGAAATTTCTTTGAAATCTTATGTTTTATCTTAAAATTTCAAGCAAATATATTTTGCATAATACAGCCGTGTTCATTTTAATATGAATATATTGTTTTTTCAGACCTTATATAAGTAATATAATACCCTTCAGAAAGAGGAAACATGTATATCTAGTGACCCCATTTGTGAAGTTTGACCTCAGGCTCAGCTAGATGATTTTAGCCAGCAAGGTTTCATGCCCTAATTCCTGGGGTAACTATGCAACTGGTTTCCCAGGACAGTCCCATTTTGATACCAGTTGTCCTTACATAATTATTACTAACTTTTCCTTCCCACCTCAATAGTATCCTGTTTTAGAATTGTATGATCACCCACCTATACCTTTCTTCCTTTTTGAGTTTATATATAAAAGGTAAATCTCAACATTATATACAGTTTGGAAGAGAGAATGGAGATACTTCCATATCCCATCCCTTTAATCCCAAAACAGTTCATCTTTTCATATCTATGTATTACATGGTTATAAAGATAGTGCCTATAACCTTAAATCAGCTAAATCAAGGACTATATTTTGTCTACTCACATTTATATATACCTTGAATTTTTAAATACCTTTGTTGATTAAATTCTACCAGAATTTTGAAGGGTATTTTTTTTTTTAATATTCTGTTTTCCCCTACGTAGCAGGAACTCCAGAAGATAAAATGAGGCTGTTTCTTATCTATTACATAAGCGCACAGCAAGCACCTTCTGAGGTATGTCCTGTGTATTCAGTTTTGGGAAGAAGGAGAAACAACTGTTTGTTTCTAAAATAGAAGTAAACATTACTATGGCCAAATAACTACTTCATTCTTTTTTTAAAAGGAAAACAATTTGATGTCCATTACAGAATATAGAGGAGTCACTTGAGAGAAAATATCCAATGTTCCAAAAAGTTCTGTAAATATTATAATTTAATAAGATTAAACTTTAGATTAGTGTCATAAGATTCATATAAAAATGAAGTTGAGATATTTTGTATTGCAACAAAATAACTACTTTTATATCAGAATACATTTCTAAGAATAATTGAAAAATGACAAATTTTTCTACTAGATTATTTTTTCTCACTGAAAGCATGGATTGTGGGTAATTCTGTTTTCTCTAAAGAGCCATCAATTGCTTTTGAGGAAAAAAAATTTTAAGAATATATAGGTAATTAACTTACTGTTAAGGAAAGCAGTGCTATTGGTGTCAGTCTTGTTGCTAGGTTAGAGACCTTTTAACTGAGTATGATTTTACTGGATAAGCAATAATCATAAGAATTTCGGAGATGACATCTGAAATGATATGACTGTTGTAAACTCTTCCTTTGCTGGTAGCATTTATTTTTTTAATAGCCATTATAATCAACATTTCTTTTGATCAAAAATTTTTAGCGTGTTAATGGAGCAAACTAAACCCATTGTTTACTTTAGGCTAATTTGGTTTATCCTAGGAATACATCTGTCGACCTTTATTTTAATTCAGTAAGAAAGTATAGTTTTCTTTTTTGGAATATCTCTGTCATTAATGGGTATATACCTATATTTTAGGGGATTCTAATAGCATATTTACTGAAGAATATGATTTTAAAACTTAATTCAGGATTTTTTAAAGTTAATCACATTATCTTATTTTTATTTATTTTGGGTATTATGTCTTCATAAGTTTAAGTGATTGTTAAGAGGCTTGAAGCAAATTATGACTACTGATGTAAGATTAATAGCCTCTAAAATGCAAAGTAGTATCATTTCTAGTTGAAGTTTAGCTTTAAAGTTTCTCTTATAAAATTTTATAATGGAGTACTATGATAGGCTCCTACAAATTACACAAATTCCACTAGACTTGCTCATCAGGGAGTAAAAAGAACAAGAAAGAGAAAACAACTATTTAAAAAGTGTAAGACACCTCCTTCTCAGTTAATGAATTTGGACCTCTAGAGTGAATATGTGATGAGAAACCTGAATCTACAGTTCCCATCAGTCAGTATCATTCCCCTTGGGTTTCTTGTTTTGAAATACTCTTGGTCAAGCCGGGTCATTCATCTAAGGCTTATCCCAAGGACAGGCAGTCTGTTTCAACAGTAGAGAAAAAATGGACTCTGTTCGACTTACTGATGCATGACAAAATACTGTGTTTTATAGGTGATTTTGGGAGCCTGTCAAAGGTAATTTTTATCATATGTGATTTTTATCTCAGGTGCTCACTTGGATACTCGCTTACGATACAACTCTAATCTACTTGGGAACCTCAAATTTAAACTCATGCCTTTGGTCTAACTTTTCAAATAATCGTATGACTACAAAACAGTTTTCTCTTTAATGAAAGTAAAACTTTTTGTCATGTCATTGTTTGCTTATTTCAGGCTGATTTGGAGCAATACAAAAAAGCTTTAACTGATGCAGGATGCAACCTTAATCCTTTACAATATATCAAACAGTGGAAGTAAGTTTTATTTTCTTTTGTGATTTTTATCATTTAAGAGAGTGCTATGGAAGTTGAGTTTCCAGGAAAATGGGAATGTTACTAAGAAAATTGAACAGCGCCATAGTATTTTTCTTTATTTAATGATATAAATATTCTTATCTGGCCCACCCTCTCCACAACTTAAAATTACATAAAACAGTGATGACTTTCTTTCCTAGACATGTTTATATTTTTGTCTGATAAGTTGAGAAAGTTAAAGAGTGAAGTTTTGGTTCAAAAGTCTCAAAAACATTAAAAGAAAATTTCAATTTCAATAATCAGAGAAGTGAAGATTAACATAATGCAAATATTTAGAAAATATGGTGCCACAGTTACAAGCAAATTAATTGGTCCATTTCTACTCTGCTATAAGAATTATAAACTGCTGCAAGTTTGCTAGATGGTATAAAAAGTTGCTGCTTTTTTTAATAAAATGCCTATGACCTAGCACTTCTAAGGATTCATCCCAAAGAAATAATTAAAGATGTAAAATCTTAGAAGTAATGGTAATAATAAAATTTGGAGAACCAGTGTAAATTTCCAACAATAAGATTGGTAAATGAATTATGACATTTCCATAAGATAAATACAATTGAATTATTAAAAATATTATAGAAGTCTTATTTAAAAACATTAGAAAATGTTCATATTATAAAGTAAAAAGGTAGTTTACCGCACTATTACTTGAATTGTCCGCTAAATATTTCCTTTGTGTCTGTGCTGAGGGACTGACTCTTCTAGACATCAAAAACATCATAGTGAACATGTTATGGAAGGCCCCTACTTTCATTGAATTTCCATTCATGTTGTGGGAACAGTAAATCAGCAAATAAGCTAACAAATGAGCAGAGAGATGTTAAACTGTATTAACTGATATAAAGCAAATAAAACTAAGTGATAACATCTTAACTTGGACTTGGTAGTTAAATTTGTTGAGATAAGGAAAGTCTATGGGTAAGTGATATTCGAGCCAAAACTTAGATGACATTTTTTACACTACAATCCCTCTTATCTCTTCATCTGTGTGTGTAAATGATGTAGACCTAAATGTTAATAGTGACTAACTTTGAGTGATATAATTTTTCTTTTTGAATACTTATCTTTTCCAAATTTTCTACAAATATTACCTTCAAAATAGTTCTTAAAATAATTATTGTAAGACTACAAGATTGAATATGCTATTTCAATTCTAGGCATAGCTTGAGAAATATGCCAAGTTGTTAACAGTGGTTATCTCTGAGTTGTAAGTTTATGAGTGTTTTTTTATTATCTATAATTTTTATCAGATTTTCTTTAATTTGACATGTTCTTATAATTTAAAAAAATCCACAAACCTTTAAAAAGAGAAACTAAAAACTGTCTTTTTCAATTTTTTTAATATATACACTTCTACATTTGACTGCGTGGCATATGTCACTGTTTTTTAATTATGATTTAATAATCAAACATTTGGTGTTATAAGCGGAAAGACATCATTTTCTTGGGCATCATTTTCTATGGTTATAAAATTTTTAATTTCTAATTTGTAAATTTTTTTCCAGTTATGAGTTATAGCAGTTTATTGAAGAAAATTTTAGAAAATTCAAGTATAAAGTTAAAAATATGTTAAGTCCCTTTAACATTTCTTGTAATACTGGTTTGGTGATAATGAACTCCTTTAACTTGTTCTTGTCTGGAAAACTCTATCTCACCTTCAATTCTAAATGATAGCCTTATTGTGTAGAGTAATCTTGGTTGTAGATCCTTGCTTTTCATCACTTTGAATATTTTGTGCCAATCCCTTCTGGCTTGCAAAATTCTTGTTGAAAATTCAGCTAACAGTATTATGGGAGCTTCCTAGTAGATACTGACTGCTTTTCTCTTGCTGCTTTTAAGCTTCTCTCTTTGTCTTTAACCTTTGGCATTTTAATTATGATGCATCTTGGTGTGAGCCTGTTTGGGTTCATCTCGTTTGAGACTGTGCTTCCTGGATGTCTATGTCTGTTTCCCTCACCTGCTTAAAGAAGTTTTCAATCATTATTTCTTCCCTTGCTCTCTCTCTTCTCCTCTGGTAAGAATGTGATATATAATATGAATGTTGTTATGCTCAATGTCCCAGAGATCCCTTAAACTATCCTCATTTTTTAATATTTTTTTTTCTGTTCCAATTAGGTGATTTCTGCTACCTTGTCTTCCATAGTCACTGATTTGAACTTCTGCTTCATCTAGTCTGCTATTAATTCCCTCTAATGTATTATTCCTTTCAGTCATCGTATTCTTCATTTCTGACTGGTTCTTTTTTATGGTTCTGTCTCTTTGTGTATGTTCTTCCCCTAAGTTCATTGAGTGTCTTTATAACCAGTGTTTTGAACTCTTTATTTTATAGATTGCTTGCCTCCATTTTCTTTAGTTCTTTTTCTGGAGTTTTGTCCTGTTCTTTCATGTGGGACATGTTTCTTTATTTCCTCATTTTGGCTGCCCCCTGTGTTTGTTTCTTTGTATTAGTTCGAACTACTGTGTCTCACAATCTTGGCGTGGTGGCCTTAATTAGTAGGTGTCCTGTGGGGCCCAGTGGCACACAGTCTCTCTGTTCACCTGAGCTGGATGCTCCAGGTGTGTCCCTTATGTAGGTTGTGTGTACCCTCCTATTGTAGTTGAGCCTTGATTACTGTTGGCACTTCACTGAGTGGGATTGACCCTCATGCTGACTGGCTATGAAGACTGGCCGTGACAACAGAAGATGGGCTGTTGTGTGGGAGCTGACTCCATGGAGCAGCTGTTGTGTGGGAGCTAACTCCATTCACTAGAGTGGGGCTCTGCCAAGTCCACCCTTTGGGTGGGTAATTTGTGGAGCTAATTGGGTGGTGCTCTGTTGTGGTCTGAAGCTGGCCACCAAAATATGTTGGTTCTGGGGCTTGTTGGGATAGGTTCCAGTGCAGGCCCAGGTTAGCTGCTACCAAGGGCCACCTGCTAGGAGCTACAAAGTGATCTGTAGTTGGTAGCCATCTCTGCAGTGTTCGGAGGCTCCTAGAAGTGGCTATGAGGTAGAATTGAGTCCTGCTGCCACTAGTGCCTCAGGCCACTTAGCAAGAAGTACAGGGCATGCCTCTCCTTGTTTGTGGTTTGTGGACCTTTCAGAGATTTTAGGAAATTCTGTAGCATGGGCCAAAGCTTGCAGCTGTGTGGAACAGCTGCTGAAAGACATTCAGGCTGGTACTCAATTTGGGTGGGGCTTGTTCTCAGGCAACCACCAGAGTGGGGCAAGCAGGTATAACCAAGTTGATGGAGACTCAAACATGGTGCCTGCCTGCACCTGTCAGCTGTGGCTCTGTCAGAGGAGGGTTCAACAAAGGAACAATGGCTCCTGCCAGCACTTCTATCTGGGAGAGAGCTGCCTCTCCAGCCCTCACTCTGAAACCAGACAATTCATTTCCTCCCCATATGTCTTCAGTGCTTTTCAAGTTATTCTCTCTTCTCTGGAGTTTAGGGTGAATATGAGCAAGTGAGTCTGTGCTTGATCTCTTTTAGAGTCTACAGAAGCCCTTTATCTTACCTGGGCAGAATCCTCACTGATTTTCACAGCCAGATGTTGTGGGGACTTCTTCTCCTGGCACTGGTGTTTTAGGATGGGAAGGCCAGTGCGGGGCTGGGATCCTTGCTCCTCAGACAGTTCTCAGCCATATCCCTTTCAATTCTCATGTGGGTGTAAGACCAGCCATTTTTGCATCTCTGCCCCTCCTACCATTCTTGATGTGGTTTAGTTAAAGCAGTTCTGTTCAGCTAGTCTTCAGATGGTTCTCAATGATGGTTCTGTAATTTAGTTTTAATTTTGATGTCATGGGAGGAGCGAGCACAGTGTTTACCTATTCCACTGTCTTGATAAAGTTGTGTATTGTTGTTTTTCAATAACTTTCATTGTACTACTTTTCATTGTGTTAAATAGTCTTCAATGGTAGTGTTTAGTGTTTGCATAATACTCAGCCATATAAATGTACTATTTAATTATTTCTTCTTGTTATTTAGATATAGTCGTTTCTAGTGAAATACAAAATTTTGGTAAAGGCAGAAATTCTAGTCTGCTGCTGAAAACAATTGATTCAATGCTTTCTGAACAAGATTGTGATTTTTGTGTTTGGAATTTCTCTAATAATACCAGTAGATTTTTGCCAGATTGAAATGGAATGTTTTTAGCATTTCAGCTACCACATCTTAGTCCCCTTTTTTTTAATTCTCATAAGATTTTCTTGTTTTTAAGTAGACTTTTTACTTACAAAAGTATTTGAAATAAGAATCATTTAAAAAGTAATGATTCACATCAAAAATGTTTATGGTATGCTACTAAAATATGTTATAGAAAAGTATGTACAATATTTTAATTTTGTTTTAAAAGTATATATTATATATGCGTATGTCCAAAGATTCGAATATACACAAAAATCAGTCATTATCTCAAAACAGTAGGGTTCTTCTGGAAGCATTCTATTTTCTGGATTCTCTACAGTGAACATATTCCCAGAAGGAAAATGTTTTTTAAAAACATCGAAATGCCATCTTTTTCCCCATTCTTCACAAATTTTGTAGTTTAGTTAAAAGAGATTCTGGACATTTAGAAAAGCTTGAAAATAAATGACTATATGCATTTAAGTATAAAAGTGTATGGTGTAGGGTATAGCTAAAAGGAAAAAACATTGGGAAGTAGAATTGGAATACTGTTAATGAATAGTTTTAGTCTTAGCAGGAAATGTACAATTTCTGTTGGAGAAGAGTTAATAAGTTTATACGTCTCAAAGGACAGCATGAACAAAGGCATATGTCTGGAAATAAAGGAATATGGAATATGAGGAACAGTAAAGTGACTAAACTTAATCAGTAAATGATTATGGCAGCAAGTCTGTTTCATGTTAATGATTGGATAGAAACAAAGGAAAAGAGGAAAAATCATGAAGTTTAGGGAATTAATGCATTGCTTTTTAAAGAATTGCAGTGTTTCAGTACTGTGAGTGTACTGTATTTGGACATTATTTTACAAATTACAAATTATATAATCTAGGTTTATATAATTGTTTTTGTGCTAATTGTACTGAAACATTGTATTATATTAGTTGAAAATTCATTTCTTTTCAGAAAATGTCTGCCTAGTAAATATTAAAGTTAGTTAATAGATAATTTAATACCATGATAATTATCAGCTTTTAAATGTAATTTCCTTATGTCATAGAGCTTTTGCCAAGATGGCCTCAGCTCCTGCCAGCTATGGCAACACTACCACTAAACCAATGGGGTAAGTATTTTCAAATAATTCTGATTGGGTAAGTCTGGTACTCCAGACGATAATTAGATTTTCATGCCTTAAAAACACACTGTCTGACACTTTGAGTGCTGAATATTTTTATTGTGATACAGAATAAATGTCAACATGCCTTTGGCTTCCTTAGTTTAAATTCTCATTTTAAAATGTAAGTTAATATTTTTTACATGGTATGAACTATTGGCTTCTTTTGCTTCCTTGTTCTTAAAACATTACAATTTTCATTTGCAGAAAATATATGAAGGTTAAAGCTATTTTTACATCAGTTTTTATAATTCATATAGACTTAAAGCTAAGTAAGCACTCAGGACCTAGCTTCAAGATAGACCCAGGCATATACCACTAAATAATAGGGAAGAAATCCCCAGGATTGGTATGACTTCTGACTCCATAGTATCCAATAAGTATGCATGATTTTCAAATTAAAATCAAAGGTAATTCTAACTACTCTTTTCCATATCACACTAGTTTCACATTCCTAGATTATTTTTTATAGTTTAGAACAAAAATGAAGCCCAGTGGATAACAGGTTTATCCTAGCCCCACCCTGAGCTACCAGTTTTAATGAAAGAATTTCCAAAAACAAAAGCACTTAGCCTAAGGCAGGACCTTGTAAGTGCTTGGCAAAATGAGTCCAGCTGGTCTCACCTTCAGTCTGTGCTCTGCAAGGTTAACATACTCCCTCAGAGTTGCCTGGTGCCAGGGAATTGGCTGAGAACCATCCATTCCAGCAAAGATTATCTTCTTTTGTGTGTTAAAGAAAGGATTTCCATCTTGTCCATTTCCTCATTTCAGAGGGGAGTAGGGACAAGGTATGAAAAAGGAAAATATATTTAGAAAATTACTCTCTTGTATTTAATAAATAGACTGTCCAATTCTGTATCTTAAAATCTTACTGAATATTAAAAGCCTTTTAGATTTCTAATGGATTAAATGTGTTACAGGAAATTTTGGATGGTTCAAAAGCTATCTCTTGCCTTCTGATATAATACAGTTTTACTAGTCTGTCTCAACAAAGCATCTTTTGATTCCAGTTGAAAGACTATTTGAGCTACAAATATAGACCTAATATCGCAAGTCACTCGTGTTATTTTTGATGTTAAAAATTTAGACAAAATTTACTGCGTGTGTTGTGCTTCACATTTTTTATGATTGATTTTATGTATAGTAAACAGTGCAGAAGCAGATCTAGCAGCTGTGATTGAGCATATAGTAACTTTTGACCTCATTAAACTTATAAGCATATATATTTTTAATGTTAGTGTGTTTTGAATTCCTAAAGCAACTTAATTTACTATCTTTAATTTTATTGTTATAGAATTAAGGCAATCAGGAAAGCAGGCAATTCTCTTCAAATTATAATTTGCCTAAAAACTATAGCTAAGGATAAGCAATTAAAATATTTAGAGGGCAGCTCTTTATTTTTATCTTTTATTAATAATTATAGACTTGTCAGAATATTTTATATTTTTTTATTTTTTTAAATTGCAGCAGCGATATCCTTGGAAGTGAAAATTCTCAGGTCACTTCTGTTTTAGTGAAAACAAACATGGTACATACAGAGAGTATCAGCATGTGGTGTGTAATCAGGCAAATATAGTATCTATAACATACTGGAGAGATGATTTATACTTCGTGTGATCCTATTTTCCCTCTAGTCTCTTATCACGAGTCATGAATACAGGATCACAGTTTGTGATGGAAGGAGTGAAGAACCTGGTATTGAAACAGCAAGTAAGTACACTTGTTAGAAAACGTACTGGTAACTTTTAAGCATAAATGTTGACAGGTCAGTTGTTCAGCTAGAGCATCTTCTAGATATATTCAAGTTATAAATATTAGGAATAAAATAAAATCGGGTCTTTTTTGGTGTATTCAAGAATATATGGGTATTTCTACATGTGTAGTTCAGAGCTCTGTCATTGCTAATTTTTTTTTAATTTGCTCATTTTGACTTGGCTGACATTTATTTTCCTTTGACTACTGTCAAGTTTGTGAAAGTACATTAATTGAAAAAAATGAACTGAATCTAAACTACATAATGCATCCAGTTTAAGTTTTAATATAATTTAAGAGACCAAGCTAATGAATGTAGTAGTCTCAAGGCCTGTGTAAATTAGAATAAATAAAATATTTAAAGTAAAATTTATGAATTGGGATAATGAAATAACTTGATTTCACACTTGCTTAGTTTTACACATAGGGCATTTTTTAATGGTCTTTGTATTTCTCTTGTTTTTCTGTTATTCCAATGTATAAATATTCTTCAGAGAGTCATCATTAATTGATCTGGTACTTTTCAAACTGAATTTGATTTTTACTTTATATTATAGAAAGTTTCAAATATACAGTATATCAAACTCTCCTGAACCTTTCACCAAGCTTTAACTCAAGATCCTATCATTCTTGTTTTATATTCTCTACTATATTTTTTTATTCTTACTGAGATACTTTAAGGCAAACCTGAGACATAATATTTCACAAATATACCAGTTTTTAATGAGAAGTATTTTAAATGGCCAAATTAACAAAAGAGATGAAGTTAATTATCAGTTATTCAGATGTGAATATTAAGTGTTTACTTGTTTTGAGAAAAAAATAGATCTTATCTTTCTCTGAACTTCCACCATACTTTTGTCTTTATAATGTTTACATGTGGTATTTTGTATTGACATTTTTATTTTGTATTTTTTCCCAGTTTTATTGGCATATGTTTTACTTCTTGATGCATTCCTTGAGTCCAAGGAATTTTTCCCCATTTTTGAATTTTCTATAGCATTTTGCATAATGTATTTAATTCTTTATTTGAATAAGCAAATAACATTTTTTATAAAAACCATGCAGTATTAATACACAATTGCTTTATTGGAAGACTGATTACTTTTCAAACTTTCTTTCAGATTGCATTATTTCCTAAGTAGTTGGGAATACTTTTAGCTTCATTGTCCTTCTTAGGAATTATTTTCAGTCCCTTCCATTCTCCCTGTCTCTTGGCGAGGAGCTACTACTAAATACTCACTGCACTTTTACTGGTTCATGGTACTTTCTTGTCCATTTATCTTTGCTCCCTTAAGTGGAAAAAGGTGAAAAGGCACAAATATAGGAAGTTGGGCATTAGAGACCAATGTACTGTTTATAGTTAAACCATTTACAGCTTATGTAACACCTCTTTAAAAATTACTCATGACACTATTAAAGAACAGTAAGGCCGACTTTATTCAGGGAGACCATTGCAAAAGATGTTGGGACCACTGCAGTGAGGTTTGCAATGGGAAAGAGATATTGGGCTCAACTCCAGATACATCAAGGAAAAGTGAGAATTTACAGTCAAGGAACAGGGTTGGGTCAGTAGATGGAAGAGAAGTAAACATCTGGGATAAAGGGGGATTCTGGCTAAACCAACCTCACAGGATTCTTGCTGAAGGCAGACCAGTTTGGTCAGACATCACTTGAGGGGTGGTAGAGGATGAGGAACCTGATCAGATATCAAGGATTAAGGATGATTAGATATCAAAAATTGGGAGGTGGGGGGATTTTAGCTAAACTGACTTAGCAGGATTCTTTCTGAAGTTGGAAAATGTAAAGACAGACACAGAAGTTCAAAAGTTGAGGCCCAATTGAAAGAGAGCTACGTGAGCCTGAGCAGAATTTTGTCAAGGAGAGAATCTTTGTCACACCACTCTATTTATCATCAGCTATGGACAGGATGATTTTGTTGCATGAGACAAAAGGGAAACCACCAGTTTCTAAGATAATGTCTGCCTTTTGCTAGATAGACTGGCTATTGTGTAACCACATGTAGTTAAATTTATTTTTATGGAAAATTGCATATGTTTCTTAAGATGCCACTTTTAGAAGGAAATCGCAGTAGTAAGAGTCCCTGAACAAAGTATTCCTTATTACAAATAAGTCATAACATTGAGAAATTACAGCCTTAAATCTTTGGAATTATCATATATATTTTTTGAACTTATTATCTTATAATCACGTATGTGCCCTAATGATGCTATAAGCATTCAACTTAAATATTGTATTACGCTAACACAAAATTTTAAGTTCTTACAGAAATGAATTATCTTCTGTAACCTCAAATTTTTTTTGCTTTTCTTAACATTAAAAATAACAAAACTGCTTTGATATAGGCAGTTTTTCACTTATAAAAGTAAAACTTGAAATGATTGGTGGTTCTCTCTATATAACATTTATGCCACCACTACTGGAAGATCCATGTCATTTTTAGGTGGATATTAATAAGACTTTTTTAGGTTCATATTAAAGGAAATATTTATTTATTTGGGGGTGGAGGTTCCATCCTGAAGTAAAAATAAGTCATAAAACAGCAAGTCCAAGATGATCTTTTATTGTTTCAAAAAACAAGAAAAAAACAGATCCTGAAGGACATACACCTAAGTTTTAACTTTCTTTTTTCTGAGTGAGTATGCATCTCAGCATACTTGCATATGATAAACTCTTAGAATTAGATTAAGGAATCACAAGGGTAAACATTTCTAATTATTCATAATAAATATTGCCAAATTGCCCTCCAGAAAAATTGTATCAATTTGCAGCAACTTATAGTTACTGTTTCTCTGCATCGTTCTCAAACCTCAATGCATATGTTTATAGTCTTTGTCAATTCAATACTTTAATGAGTCTCTTGTTCTAGAAATATTTAAAATAATAGAAATCCATTTCAATAGTTACATTGTCCTGGTGTTCTAAAACATAGAGGTACTGTGTCATTGGAGATTCGGGGCAGTCTGAGAACTAAGAGGAAAGAGATGTCACAGAAGAGACTACTAGAAATTAATTCTATCCATTTCATGCAAAAGTCTGAGTAATTCATGCCTCTTAAATCTCTAAATATTGTTTTGGATTATTTTATCTGAATAAACGTTTGAAGCTATAAGTAAAATAGAATAGGATGTCTCATGTTTCTTGGGCAGCTTAAGTTTTATGCATCATAAGTATCAGCTATCACAAAACCATTTGAATGATATTCACAGATTTGGAATACATTTGTGAGGATAATTGTACAAGAATGTGATGATGAATTATGTAGCGCAAAGTTGCATAATTTAAAAGTCTTCAAGTTCACTTTCCATTGCAAGTAATGAAATTTCAGTAGATTAAAAAAGGCTTAAAAGATCTATTATTTATGACTGTTGTTATGATTTAAACAAGAAAACTTAAAAATAAATAGATGCAACAGGAAAATTTTGACATTGACCTGTATTAAGAAATTATTGTTATTTTAGATGTGGCGAGAGTGTCTTTTTTTTTTTTTTTTTTTAAGATCACTTACATTTTGGAGCTATGTACTGAAATATTTTGGGCTAAAATGATTTAATATTGGGAACGTTTTAAAACAACCTAAGAAAGTGGAGAGTAGTAGGTGAGTGTATAGATGATATAAGATTTGCCATGAGTTGATAATTATTGAAGCCAAATGATAAAGGAGTGAATATCTTTTATTAGGTTGATGTAATTGTTTCCTTGATTTTATTGCCATTGATATGCTATGATTTGGGAAGAAATACCATTTTGTATATTTTTTATTTACTCATCTGTGGATGCTGGATTCACCTATAAATTCATTGCTCTCTTCACTGACAACATTGCACATATCTATCATTAATACATTCCTCATTCCCAGTATATTTCCAGTGTCTGCACACTTCATCTTATTATTTATTTGGCTAATACAGTTTTCAAGGTAAGCATTCTCTTCAAGGAGTCCACATGCTGCTTTTTATTCCCTAGGGCTTTCATAATCAGGAGAGCAGCAACCCTCATCCTAACCTCATTTCTGACTTCAGCATCAGTGTATCATCTCAGGGCTGCAGGGGAGTTAGAAATAGTCACCAGAGATTGGATCACAGTATAGGGCAACAGGTGGCTAATTCTAAGAGAACTAGAAGAGGAAATAATTTTTAACTGTTTTGGATATAAGGCTGTTTTTTTTTTTTAATTTCTGTGTGTATTTTACTTTTGTTTTTGAGCAATTACACCACCTGAGATAAAATTAACACTGTTTTATTTAAACTATTCCAGTGACTAAAATTATAAGACTGTGGTCATAAAACCAGTAAGGTATTAAGAAATGTATTTCTCATTATATTTTTTCCTCCAGGTAAAATTCTAGTTCATGTATTGGAAATATGAAGATTTAGAAATAGTCGTTCTTCATTTAGGATATTCATTTTATATAAAAACTTAGTTACTGAGCTATATACATTAATGTTTTTTATTTTGCTTCTAAAACATCAGTTTCCAAAAACAATGAAAAATATACTTGGGGATTTTTTCAACAATGGGTTTTTCATTTATGTGTCTTTTATTTTTATGAGGTAGACAAATTTTTTGTGTTTCTAAAGATGAGTAAGGTGACAGTCTATTTTTTGAAGAAAATTATATGGTTTTTTCCTGATATTTTATCTCTCCTGGTGTGTTTAGCTGCCACAGTTTAGTTTTTCAATCAATAAAAGTTGATTACTCTTCTACATAAATTATTATTAATATAAAATTGACTTTTAAATGATTAATTCAATTCAAGCCTTCATTTAGGCCAAGAATACAAACTAGGTAGAACATTAGTTGGTGACAGAGTGATCTTAGAGTTGTTTTCTGAAGTACTCTTTCTTCTGCCTTTAAAGACATGTGTTTCCTTTATCATTCTCTACATTTGAAGTTTTCTTTAATCTGTGACAGTATATGAATAATGTATGGGACGGCAGTGATAGATGATTCTTTCAGTGTTATCTGGTTGTAAAGACCAGACAAAAACAAAGAACTGTCTCCAGGCTTATGAACTTCTGAACTATTCTGCTAGAAAGGAATTTCTCTTAGGTTATTTAATGACGTATTCACTGTCAGGCTTGTCTTTAGATATAGCTGAGTCATAAAGTACAATGTAAAATTTAATTGTATCTTTTAGAAAAATCTTATGTATATATACTAAATGAAGATTTACAATAAGACATTGGTATAGTCAAATTTCCCATTTTACAAATATAAAAAATATAGTTTGTGGCTTTATTATAAAATCTTTTCTGAATTTTTCTCCAGTGCACAGATCTAACAGTACAATTCAGGTTTAGCTGTATATAAATAGAGAAATGGCTATGAAATTATTTTTAGTAATAACTAGTAAATTTAATAGTTTATGTTATAATATCATATCATGTTCCCTTGATCCAGGTTGTTGTTTTTTTTCTCATAATGTTGCAAACTACTTCATCATCTTCTGTTAATATTGCTTGGAATAAATAACTGTAGTTTTTTATTTTGGAGAAAGCATCTTTATAGATTTAAATCTGCATCATTATTCTTCAGAGAAAGTCACGGGTTAGACTTAGTCTTACATGAACAAACTCCATCTTATTTGATACAAAACTGAAAAGGCAAAATCTTGTGCTTTTTTTTTTTAATTTTAAATAGTAGAATTCAAGAAGTACATTCAGTCAGCTTGAACATTTGGTGCTTGTGCTTACATTAAAAAGTTCCTGGCCAACACAGATATCAGAGAATAATAAAATAGCTTTAATTTTACTTGTCTGATATCATCTTAAAAGGCTTTAATTTGCCAATCCAGAGAAAGAAAAAGAAAAAAATGCATATTTTCTATCTGCAGCATTTTACTTCATGATAATCCATTTTAATAACAAAAAAAAATATTTATGATCTAAGGAAAGTAAATCTTGTAAAATAGTAATGCATTATCTATAGTTATTGAAATAACCAGATTTATTGTTACCTTTGTTGTACAAAAGCTCTAAGATCTAAAACTAATTTTTCCAGAACATCCTGTGCACAAAAGAAATATCATTTCAAAGTGAGCAGAATGCCACCCCAGTAGGAATGCACTTTGAATAGGCATCATAGTCATGTAGTAAATTTTCTGTATTTCATGTGTTATTTTCGAAATAATGATAAAAATCATCAAACTGAAATATAATAGTAATATTTCTTATCCCAAGGAGTGCATGCACGTCAAAAGGCAGTCTTCTGCCAACACCAGTGTTACACATTTTATGTTCAAAGTGAAATTTGTTCTGTAAGAAGACAGTATAGTATGTCTGAAAATTTGGAATTTATCCCAGGCAAAATTAAAATGATCAGTAAATTTTATTCATTTTTTAAAGAGCACAAGTATCTTTTTGGCTTAGAAGAATATATATTAGAAATTGAAGAACTCTGTTAGGTAATTTAATCTCATTTTCACAAACTTTAAGTTACTGTATTTAAAGAATTCGCAGAAAGGAAATGAAGAAAACAATTGGAATCTTATGTGATTAAAACAAAAGCTTGCAATTACTAGTATTTAAAAGCAAACATCCAACAAAGTAAAAAGCTCAAACATGTATTTATGCTAAAATCTGGATACACACCTACACATTAAAAAGACTTTTTGATTTAGAATTATATTGCCTATGGAAATTTGAGTAGTGCCAAGGGCATTTGCACCTATGACACCATTCACAGAATACTTAATCTTAGAATATGTTTAATTGAAAGGTAAGCATACTTAACTGTACAATAATTAGGTTGTTTTGATAATAGAGAGCTTTAGTTTGTTATTCTTTTGATATTTAACAAAATACTAATCTCTTCCACAGAATCTACCTGTTACTCGTATTTTAGACAATCTCATGGAGATGAAGTCAAACCCTGTGAGTAGCTTATAACATTGTACTTGTAAATTCTGAAATGTATAAAACTGACTAAATGTAAGGCAATGAAATCTGAGTTTATTGTGGGCTTAATCACAGCAGACTACATGTGAGAAAGGAAAGAGCCCTTGTCCTCAGAACCATTTTTAGCCATTACCACAGATAATTGGGAATTGGTTTTCTCAGCTGCTGCTACAACCATTCTAGTCAGCGTTCATCCAAATTAAATGTAGATTATATTCTATATGTATAATTAAATGAAAAATATATTCTAAGGAGCAAGTTTCTGTAAATGAAAAAGACTAGTAAGCATCAGCTGGTATAATATAAAGAGTACCAGACCAATTTAATTTTCTGAAAATTAAATTAGAAAAGGACTACGTAGTGAAATTTTTAAATGCATGTGTTCAGGTGGTACTAAATTCTTTTGGGCTGAAAAGTAAATTGAGAGAGAGAAATTTGAGTGAACAGACAAATGAGTAAATATTGTTAATATTTAATTCAAGAATGGGTTTCCAAGCTATCTGTTTACAATTCAAGAAAGGAATGTAAAAATTACCACAATCTGTTTCATAAAACAGCCCAGCTTGTTACTGTGGCAACTAGAGAGTGGTTATCATCACAACAGTCTGGAATTGAGAAAGGCAGCATGATCCTATTCCCAATAAAACCCTAGTCTGGATTTATATGGATCATTATAGACTTGGCAGCGAGGCTTAGGATCCTAGGATAAGAAAGAGAGCGAGAACAGAATCTTCAAATTAATGTGTGATTTTTTTGTGATTGTTAAAAGTGATTATAATAGTATTAAAGGAAATTAACAAACAATTTTAAACTCTGACCACATGAAAACAGATTATAGTATAATAAATCATCCTTAAAAGTTGCAATTACAGTTATAAAAGGAATGAGAGAATTGTCGACAATATAAAAAGAATTAGATTCTTTCATCTGGCAATTGATATGGAGAAAGTGATATACAGTGTAGATAATAGACTTTATTCCTATATCCTAGAATATATGAAGAAGGAACTCTCTTGAAAAGCCTGTGAAAAGTATACATTTATGACTGATTATTTTAGAGAATACTACTACTTCAGTAGGCAGTAAATATCTGGAAGATGGTATCCCAAAAAATAATAAAGAATAAAAGTATAAACAAATGCATAATTTTAGACAAATGCCACATCTACAAGGGCTTAAGGAAGTTTAGTGTATTATGTTACTGTCCCTGACTTTGAAGATGAGGTGATGAATAATGACAGTAATAATAATAATAATAACATTTATTGCATACTTAGGTGCCAAGAACCATTCAAAACATCTATGTATTATTTAATCCTTATTAGAAGCTTCTAAGAAAAAATACTGTTTGATTATTCTCATTTTATAGATGAGAAAACTGTGGTACAATGAGGTCAATTAATTTGCTCAAGGACCTACAGCTAATAAATGGCAGAGCTTGGCAAGCCACATTTTTTGCCACTATGTTGTATTGATTAAGAACCATAACCTTCATGGAATCACAGAACTTTAGAGTTTAAGAAAACATTAAAAGTAATTTTAACAATGGGAGAGAGGAAACCAAGAAATGTTAAGTGACTTTTCCCAAGTCCACTATTTTAACACAAATCATATTGTATTATTGAAAATCAAAACCTACTACTTCTGTATACTCACCTACTGCTCATACATATGACTTCCACAAAAGTTTTCTCTGTAAGACACTTGGATCACTAAATTATAGGTCTCATTCAGATGTTTCTCCAAGTTGTTTAAATTCATTTATCAGTTCTATTGACTTTCAATGTATAACTGAAAAAACATTACTACAGACATTTTTTATTTAGAAAAAGTAAGTTTTTTATGCTTTGAAAGTTTTTATCTACTAGATGAGGAAATTTAAACTTTCTCTGACCCCTTTTCTATTTGTAGATAGATAAATTGATTTAGAAGCATTGAAGAGATTTGCAAAGTATACTAAATTAAACCTGGCTAGTAATCTTGAATGTAATGTATCTCATCTCAAAGGCTTTCAAATGTTATAAGCTAATTCTAAGTGCATTCTTACCACTTACATTTGTTAATTGTTCTCCTTTGATTTGTCTTTGTTGAATAAATTGAAAGAGATTAAGACAATATCAGATAGGTTTTGTCTTGCCTTGTAAATCTAACTGGTAGTGGTTTCCTAGAGCAAATGTTAAGGGATTCTGACACTATGTTTGGGTTTCCTGAGAGTTCTGTGGTTGTTTAGCACTGTCCACCATTGAGTACAGGACTAGGTAGTGGCAAGACGTGTAGTTTGCCATCAGTCAGGTTTTGGTACGGCCATCCACACTCCAGAAGAGGAGTTCCTGTTTGGGCTATGGAAGGAGAGGGAGGCAGATATTAGGAAGTGATTGCATCATAAGCAGTAAAGCACTACTTTCCAACTCCTTTAACATCAAGCAGCTGGTTTCCAGTTTAGAATAGAGGTCCCTTATCCACCGCTTCTAAAATCCAAAAAGGTCTGAAAATTAAAAGATTTTTGTATAACTCATTTGGTGGCAAAACCTAACCTTCAGTTGAGGTGCTTTACAGCTTTTATTTACCCCACTTCATATTAATATTCATATATTTAGCTGCAGAAATATTAACGTGTTAGATGATGGACTACTGCCCACTGGGAGTGTTACATTATATAGAGTATATGTATGATATTACCTAATTTTTTTCATTCAAAATTCCAAAATTTATTTAACTGCATATGTTTCTATTAAGAACAGTTGTGAATCTGTATTAGGTATTCTGTACATTCAATAAAATCATATACATATAAAGATAATAAAATTCATAAAACAAAAATACTTAAATATATTAGCTTATAAAACATATATTTTCAAAAAGCAGTATAACATAGTGGTTAACTAGACTAACTGGGCTCAAATCCTGGAGTTAACATAGTATTACTAGTCATGTGACCTTAGGAAAGTTATATAACCTCTGCCTACCCTAGCTTGACCATCTGAAAAATAGGGATAACTGCCTCATAGATGTTCCAGGGATTAAGTAATTTCATCTGAAGCACATAGAGTAATGCTTAACTTGTAGAGAGTGCTCAGTAAATGGTGGCATTCTACTAAATCAGTATTTATTAAAATAAGCCAAACTGTAACTTTCTAAAGAGAAATGCTATAGTCATGGTAAAAAAAAATTTTTTCTTTTTGGTAGGAAACAGATGACTATAGATATTTTGATCCCAAAATGCTGCGGGGCAGTGACAGGTAAACAGCTTTTGTCTTGTGTAATTTGTTGTTTTTCCACCCCTGCCAAGAATGGAAATAACTTAATTTTTATAAATAAATAACTGATTATTACTAGAAATTCAAATTATATAGAAAACTGGTAGGTAAACAGTATGTATAATCTCATTACCTTGAGATAAACACTGGTAATTCTATTTCCTTCCAAGTATATCCACACAAAAACATAACTTTTAGGTATTTGTTTTTAGTGAAATGATGGCAGTGTTACAAACTATCTGTGAGAGGAGAATTTGGGTCTTATTGGATCAAATGAAAAGATGGGAGCTTTATGTTAGATACCAGTTGTTTTGTTGGTTTTGTTTTTTATTTAAGTGGTCCATACAATTCAAGCTGCTGTGGACTCCTGTAAATTCTTTATGGCAATGAAACATTCTACAAATAATTTCAATATTTCATGACAAAAATCTTGTGGTATTTGTTTATTTTATTATGGATATTAGTTTTCACGATTCAATTCATGATGGTTTGAAAAATAGTCCGCAATATACGGAGAAATAAAGGTAGAATTAGGAGGGGAAAAGAAAACCTTATGATTGGGTAACACTGGTTTCTTGCCTGTACCTTTGTTTGGGACCTTTAGAACTTTGTCTTTGCTTTACCCAGGCTTTCACATCTTTGAAGGTAGTCTGAATAGATACATCTAATCAGTAGATAATTGATAATTAGATTGTTTTGGGTAATTTAAAGGTTTTTTCTCTTCTGAACTTACTGGAAAATACTACCAAAGTTGCAAAAGAAGCTGCTGATAGCAGCTGCAACTGGCAAGAGAGAATTTGACAAAGAATAAATTATAGAAAGGAGAGAAAGAAGCGTGACAACTAATGGGTATTGGACTTCTTTTGGGGATGATGAAAATGTTCTGAAATTAGACACTGGTGAAGGTTTTTTTAACATATATATAACATATATATTAAAATATATATATATATTTTTTAATATATATATTTATATACATATATAAATATATATATATATTAAAAACCACTAGGTGTATACTTTAAAACAGTGGATTTTACAGCTTGTTTCCTATCTTGATATTCTCCAGCTTACATTTTTTCCTACCTTCCATTTGCATATAGCTAACAAGTAGATATATTTTGCTTCTTAAAAACTTAATGAGGAACTCTTAAACCTACTTGTAGTTTGTGTGATGATGAGGAGGAATATTAGCATTGATAAGACAGAAGAGCTCAGAGTCTCATTTTTAATAGACTCATCCTTCTCCTGAACTATCTCATTGCAATTAGATCTTGGTTATTAATAACTAGTAATACTTTGCTATTTAAGTCTTAGCTCTCTTCATACCATGTCTACTCTTAGAGGAACTTAAAACACTCTGGAAGGGAGTTAAATACTGACGAGATGTTTCAATCAGGTGGGCTTCTGGTCTCTTGTGGAATACTCAGGCCATAGGAAAAGATGCTAGAATTGTAGAATTGGCCTTTGAAGAATTAAGGAAGGTTAGAGTAGCTCTCTTCTCTTGGCTGAGATTTTCAAAAATTGCTTCTGTGGGAAAACCCAAGTTGTCTCTGTACAACCTATTTTTATTTATTTATATATAGAGATAGATAGATATAGATATATAGATATAGATATAGACTCACAAAAGGTTTGAAAAATGTTTTTATTAAAAGACCTCTTTGACACCAAAGAAGTATTTTTAAAATATAAAGATATAAATAAATGTGTGATTTATATATGTAATATATATAAAGAAATAAGCTACAGCAAAATGCAGGTCCCTCCTCTCATCCCCTTTTTTCCTAAATTGTTGTTATCCTTCTCATACATCTGTTCAGTTTTTTGTATAGATACTCAAAAGCTATATCAAGTATGATGAAAATTTTACATCATTTACCACTAAAATATATACTTTATCAACTCACCTTCTGCCTCAATTTTCACTTCTTATAGGCTGCTGCTCAGACTTTTCTTCTCCCTCTCAGTCTTCTCCTAGAATATTATTTTAAAGTCAACAGATTGTCTCATTTCCTTTTAGACATGTACCTCTTCTATCTTCTTCCTCCGCCTCCCAGTTCATTAGCTGGCTACACAAAACTAAAGTACCCACCATCCAAGAAAATGAAGGAGGAAGAATATAACATGTACATCGAAAAGTGTGTTTGCTTTTCCCATGCCTATTTTATCCACCAGAAAAGCCTTGGTGAAATTTTTAGTATGGTTTTGCTTTGTTACAGCTCAGTTCCAAGGAACAAAAATCCATTCCAAGAGGTAAGTTCCATATAAAAATTCTCTCCTCCTGAAAAAGATAAAAAGGTGACCAAGCAGTCCAGAATATCTTTGTCCTAAACATGGCTTTGTTGTGATGTCTTTGTGGCAATCTTCATTTTAAAAAATAATTCTTAGCAACTATATTATTTTATTTAGAAAGCTGCTTATTCTCAGAATTGCTGAAGCTTAAAATAACTGACATTAAGTAATTCATAGAAAAAGAAGTCTAAGATTGCAGTGAAAGTTTTATGTGTGTAGAACTTCTAAAATTGGATTCCATACTCTTGTGAAGATATGACTGTTTTCATTTGAAATACAGTAAAGAACATATATTGAAAATTATATAAATGCTAAGTTTTCTGGTTTTTTTTTTTTTTGCTTACAGTAAATAACTTCAAATGCAAAAATCCTTTTGGAGAAAGCCCTTTGGATTTATTTGCAACTATTTATGTGAATAATGAGGTTTATTTTCCTCTGAATGGTTGCTGAAAAATCTCTTCCTCGTTTACCACTAAGTGATTTACCATACACATTTACCTGAGTAATAGACATTAGACATTTATAAATTATAGACTTTTTAGAAACACATTTCTTTATAATTGAAGTAGCTTTGTCACTTAGGATATGACCAAGTTGTGGAATATGTTCCAGCCTAAAAACCACGATGCTTGCAAGTTAAAATACTATTTCAGCTATTTATTTTAACTTACCTATTTTGTCTGTCTATATTTTTAGGCAATTGTTTTTGTGGTGGGAGGAGGCAACTACATTGAATATCAAAATCTTGTTGACTACATAAAGGTACATGCTAGCCTTTTTATTTTACCATTTGTCATTTCTGTTGTTCTGTCTTTAAAATACTAGACTCTCCTGGTTCTTACGGAACCCTTTTTGTACAAGTAGTTTAAAAATTCTGCTTCTAGGGAAGAATACCCATATGTTCCTTGTTTTTTTATTCCTGTCACATTCATTTCTGGCCTAAAATTATACTTGATCTGGGAAATAATGTATCTTATTGATGTAATGTTCTTTGCAGCTATTTATCCTAAGTCGACTTTAAATGTTTAGAAACCTCAGATAAGCTCCTCTTCCAACAGAGTCTCCCTTAGTTAAATGGTTTACCAAACACATTTACCTGAGTAATAAGCTCTTCTCTCCCACCTTATTTACTAAATCAGCAACATACTTCTAACAAATTTAGAATGTCTGCTTTTTCAGCAAAACAAGAGCTTTAGAGGTATAGCAAATTAGCTGTACAGTACTATTCAAAGCTGACAGCAGCAGAGAGTAACAGAAAACTAAGCAGAAAGGTATGAAGGAAAGGGTGTAACACTGTTTAAAATGCAGGGGCACCAGAATTAGTGATTGTTAAACTGATACTTCATAATCTTTATTTATTCGGTTAACATTAAATAATGACCATTCCTTACATCCTATATTATATGAGGCTTTAATAAAAGAGGTTTGGATACAGCAGGAAGGAAAAAACAAACAGGCAGATGCCATGGAGCCTCGAACTACCAGGCACAACTCCCAGGATCCTATCTCAGTTGCTCAGGATATGCTTCATCTTCAGAATATAAACCACCTAGGTCTATGCAAGGTGCTTTGGTCTCAGGGGAACATCCATCTTATACAAGGAGGGGTCTTTTATAGCCCTCTCTGGTCACATAGCCAAAATCAGGCTGTATGTCCAGGTTCAAAGGCAGAATCCAAGAGAACATAACGGAAACCTGGTACAAACGGTCCATCTGTACAATTGCTGTAAAGAACGCGCTGACAAGCGAGTGCAGATTGTCGCCTGGTCTATCCATGACCCTTGCACAGGACTGTATTAATCACCAGTTGGTCTATTTCATCCAGGTTTGACCAGGGTCAACATGACTAGTTCCAGGTGTTCTCAGAGGTTGCCACAGACCAGGTGAAATTAATCCTGTCCACACACCTGCCTTGGTTAACCTTCGTTACACTTGTCAGCACTCTTCTTTCTACACCTTTATTTTTTTACATTTATAGAACAGAAAAGTATACTAATCATTTTTGTAGTGTAACACTGTAATTTACCAAACATTACACTGTACACTATGACTAGTCAGTCCCACTGCAGATATTTTAATGTCCTTGTAATCTGGCATCTTTCTTACAAATCAGCACTTACATTAATAGTTACACAGAGGTTTTTGACTCTGTTGTTGAGCAAATTCTTTTGTATGCTTTTGGGCGGCAACAGTATCCTAATTTTGCCTCCCAAAAGGGATCCTTTAGGATATATAAAACCTGTAAAAGAAAAAACATTGGAATTATTCTAAGTGTTTATCACTTAGATATTATTAGCATCATTTAGACATGAGTAACTGCAGAGTAAATCTTAAACCTCCCAGGACTTATCTTGGACCTCCAGTTTCAAACAGAGGCAGCAATATGAGGGCATCTGTAAATATAGCTAAGAGTATTATTCTCTTGCTCAGCCTCTTACAAGTTACCAAGATCATGTTAACGTTCCCTTTTCATATAATTCACTTTCTGAGAGTCAAGACTTCATTTGTCATTAATTTTTACCCAGAATGTGGCCGCTAGTTTAGAAGACCATCAGATTCAACAAGAATCTGCTTGCTGTGTCCTCTAATAGTGTTAAAGGTATTTGCTTCATTCAGTCACCAGGTGTACAAATTCCTATCCAAAATGAGTACCTATTCCTGTTTCTGTTCCTGTCCACCTGGAACCATAGGTAAATTCTGAGCAAACATTTTCATTTTTCTTAGGAATATATACCTATGAATGAAATTGCTGGGTCATCATAATTGTTTATTTAACCTGTTTGGAACTGTCAGACTGTTTTGTAAAATGACTGCACCATTTTACATTTCTACCAGCAATGTATGATGATTCTGATTTCTCCACATCATCACAACACTTATCTGACTTTTTGATTCTGGCTATCCTAGTGGATATGAAGTGGTGTCTCATTGTGGTTTTGATTTGCATTTCCCTAATGACTTAGATGGCGAGCATCTTTCATGTGCTTATTGACTTTTGTATATCTTCTTTGGAGAAATGTTTATTCAGATTCTTTGCTCATTATATAGGTTATTTTGCCTTTGCATTGAGTTGCAAGTGTTCTTTACAGAACATTTATCAGATACATGGTTTGCAAATAATTTCTCTCGTTCTGTGAGTTGTCTTTTTCCAAATGGTGTCCTTTAAAGTACCAATGTTGTTTTATTTTTCTGGAATCTAACTTACCTAAGAATTTTTTGCCAAATTCAAGGTCATAAAAATCTATTCCTGTGTTTCTTCTAAAGATTTTATAGTTTTTGCTCCTACATTTTAATTCTTGATCCATTTCAAATATTTGTATATGGTATGATGTAAGATTCATTCTTTTACATATGGCTATATGCAAAAAAAATCCAGTTAAAAAGTTGGCAGAAGATCTGAATAGACATTTTTCCAAAGAAGACATACAGATGGCTAACAGGCACATGAAAGGATGCTCAACATCATTAACCAGGGAGATGCATATCAAAACCACAGCAAGGTGTCACTTCACACTTGTTAGAATGGTCATTACCAAAAAGATAAATAACAAGTATTAGCAAGGATGTGGAGGAAAGAACTCTTGTACACTGTTGATGGGAGTATTAATTGGTGCCACCACTATGGAAAACAGTATGGAGGTTCTGCAAAAAATTAGAACTGTATGAATCAGTAATTCCACATCTGTGTATTTATCTGAAGAAAACTAAAACACTAACTTTAAAGACATACGCATTCCCATGTTCATTGCAGCACTGATTACAGTAGCCAAGATATGGAAACAACCTAATTGCCCATCAGTGGATGAAGAAATTTGTCCAACCCTGAATGAAATGTACTAACTGGTGATTAATTTTGTCCTGTGCTAGTGTCCAAGATAGGCTAGGGGGCAACTTGCACTAGCTTGTCAGCATTATTCAGTAAAAAATGTAAAGATTTATGGTTTGTACCTGTTTTATGTCATGTTTTCTTATTTCTGCTATTGAGCCTGGTCATGATTTTGGCTATATGATCAAAGAGATATAAAATACCTCTCTTTGAACAACACTGGATAACAAAACTAAGAATGTTTTTTTCGGAGTACAGATCTTATGTTGCGACAATGTTGGCCTAAGATTTTATAGATAATTGTTAATATAAAAAATTTGATGACTGCCATATTTTACAGAATTTTCAGTATAAAGGCACCAGCAGTGTGTATTATAATATGTATGTTTTAAAATATGCCACTTCACCCTTTATTCCATGCAATTCACCCTCCCCCCCAAAAAAAATAAAAATAAAAAACCTTTAAGAATAACAAGAAGACTTATTAACTTTAATCCCTTTTCTTAGGGATATTGAAAATATGACCTGTTACTTGTATCTGAGTTCTTTCTCTGATTTTTACAGGGGAAACAAGGCAAACACATTTTATATGGCTGCAGTGAACTTTTTAACGCTACACAGTTCATAAAACAGGTAAAGTGGACCTTTTTAGTTTCTATACTTTTCAAAAGAGCAAGAGAATCTTTATATTCACCTGAATATAATTCAGCTGAAACCATAGGCTATACGAATGTGAGGGTTTGCCATGGACAACTATAAAGAAACTGATAAGTAACAGTATTTCCAGTATCCCAAATCTATGAAAAGATAAATTCAAAAAATATAAAATTAGACTCGTCTACTCAGTCAAAACTCAGGTCATCACTTCCTCACACACTGTCCACATTTCTGAGTTTGCCAAGCATGTCACAAGTCAGGCTGAGAAATCAAGTAATTTTCTTAGGCAGTTACTCAGCTGATGCAATGGAATTTGCATTCACCTTAACAACAGCAGTCGCTGAGGCATAGAGTCAATAAATTTTTTTAGTATTGTTTCTCTCAATGTCCTCAATTATTATATTAACTAGAGCTCCTTTAAAAAGGTTTGAACTGCCTGGGATGCTCAGCAGGTTGACCGATAATGTTCACTCACCTTTGCCTTGATTGCCACAAAAATTATAACTGCACCCTGTACTCATTTTTAGTGACTATCCTAGTATTTTCCAGCACAACTTTTTTTTTACCCCCATTATGTGGTTCGGGTATTTTTAACCTCAATGTAGTGGCCCAGTGGTATTATGAGATTTTCAGATATACAGAAAAGTTAGAGAATTTGCAGTAAAGACATGTACATTCCCTATCAACGTTTTATAAGATACCCATTTATCCATTGTTCATTCTTTTCATCACTCTAATTTTAAATTGTAGATATCAGTACACTTCTCCATTAATACTTCAGTGTCAGTATCATTACCTAGAGTTCATTGTTTAGATTTTAATCTTTTAGAGGTAAAATTTACAACAGTGAAATACACATATCTTAAATGTACATTTCTCAGTTTTGTCAGATGTGTTCACCTGAGTAACCCAAACACCTAACAAGGTATAGAACCATCACCTTTCCCAGTCAGTCCTGGCCCCCAAACAGTATCTCAGTATCTTTCTACTGTAGATTAGTTTTGCTTACCCTAGACTATTTGCATGATGGAATCTTTTTCTTGGTTGGTTAACTGCAGAATTCTCAATTTTGTTCATCTTTTTTTAATGGACCAGATGTTGTTTATGCTTTCTCTATCGTTTGTTTTCTAGTCATTTCCTTTGATTTGAGTACTGTGGGTTTACTTTTTTTTTCCCATAGCTTATGTAATGGGAACATTAAGGCAATAAATTTATAGTTTTTATTTTCTAAAATAAGCATTGAAAGCTATACAATTAAAACTCTTAACAAACACTGCTTTAGTTGCGTTCCACAAATGTTGATATATTTTCATAATCATTTGAAATATTTTTAATTTACCTGGTAGTTTATTCATTAACCCATATGTAATTTAGAGATCTATTGTTGTTTTCAACTATTTGCAGATTTTTCTAGTTATCTTATTTTACTGATTTCTAATTTAATTCCCTGTGATCAGGGAATATTCTCCACATGATTTCATTGTTTCAAAATTTAATTTTCTCATATAGCCCATTATTTGGTCTGGTTTGCTAAGCACTCCATATGATAAAGAATGTGCATTATGCAGAAATTGAGGGAGGGTTCTATAAATATCAGTTTGGTCAGTCAGGTACTAAAAGAATGGTATTAAAATCTCCAACCATGATTGTAGAATTTTCTCTTTCTCTTAAGCTCTGCCTCTAGGTACATACAGATTTATGATTGTTGTATCTCCCTCTGAAACAATCCTTTTGTTGTTCTGCAGTATTCTTCTGTATATCTAATAATGCTTTTTGATGTCTAATATTAATATAGCTACTCTAGCCTTCTGCTTACAGTTTGCTGTTAGATACTTTAAATATAAATTCATAGACAAGCTAAAAGTAAATAAATGGAAAAGTTACATGTTGTAGGTAGTCTATATTTGGATCTTTTAGTATTTTTTTAAACCATTTTGACAGTCTCTGCCTTTTAATCACAGTCTGTTGGTCCATTAACACCTAATATAATTATCGATATGATTGGATTTAGGTCTGCCATTGTACTATTTGCTGTTAGTTTGAAATTATTATTTGAACACTTTTTAGAATTCCATTTTAATTCACCCAGTTTTTTTAGCTATATCTGCATTATTAATTTAGTGGTTGCTGTAGAGATCACAATATATATACTTATTTACCTGTTCATTGACTAGAATTAATGTGTGCCACTCGAAATAAATGCAGAAACCATGCAACTTCATAGACCTATTTCTTCAGCACTTGCACTGTAATTGTCATGTATTTTACATACATCATTAACCTAAGACGGTATACAGTTATTAACACTTGAAATAAATCTTTTGCATTTACAGATAATGGTTTCTAGTACTCTTCATCACTCTTTAGAGTATATTCTAATTATCTGTTGCCTGAAAAACCTTTTTTAGCACTCAGCATAGCTCAGGTATGTTAGCAACGAGTTTTCTTAATTTTATATGAAATGTCCTTATTTCACCTTTATTTTTAAATATTTTTACTGGATAAAGAATTCTGAATTGGTAGTTTTTCAGCATTTTAAAGATTATTCTGCAATCTTCTGCCCCCATTTCTGATAGGAAGTCAGCAGTCATTCAGATGTAATTTCTCCAGCTGCTCTCAAGATTGTCATTACCTTTGGTTTTCAGCACTCTGTCTTATGTAACTTTTTTATGTATTTATCTCATTTGGGGATCATGCATTTTCTGAAGGTATAAGTTTATTTTCAGCTATTATTTTGTTAATGTATTTTTATGCCCAATTTTCTGTCTTCTTCTTTTGAGACTCCATTTATATATATGTTCATTTGTTTATATTGTCCCACAGATCCCTGAGGATTCTGTTCATTAGAGTGTACAATTTTAAGTTGCTGTCTTCATATTCACTAAGTCTTTAAACAGTGAATATTCTCCTGTTTGCATATTTACCAGTTATGAAATATTCATTTTGTTTTTTTAATACTGTTAGTATTTCTACTTAGAGGATAGTTGTGACAGCTGCTTATAAAACCTTGTCTATTATAACACATGGATCATCTCACTGTCAGTCGCCATTGTTTTTCTCCCTAGAGAATCGTTCACATTTTCTTGTTCATATATTGACTAATTTTAGACTGTACCCTTATTATTGTGAATGTTGTTTTAGAAACTGAATCATTTCTCTGAAGAGTGTTGATATGTGGTTATAGCAAGCAGTTAACTTGGTTAGACTCAAATTTTCAAACTCTGTCTTAGACAGTAGCTCAGATCTCATTTAAGCTCTTTAGTTCACAAGTGGCTCAGGATGTCACTGTAGATTTAGAAAAAGTCTATACACAGAGTTTAGGAGTCTCTCGCTCTGGCTTTCTCCTTTCCAGGATTTCCCCCTCACTCCACTGGTACTTCAGGCCAGAAAGACTGCAGACTTTCAGAGTTTTAGCCGCCAATATACCATTAACTATGGCTTTCCTTCAGGCTAAGACCAGGGAACTCAGCTCGTGCTGTTCTTTCCTTCCAAATGTTGACGCTTCCAAAGCCCTCCTGCATTCAGTTGCTCTCCATCACCTTCATGTAGTTGGTTTTGTATTTTGTTTAAAGTTTATAATTGCTGTTTTTGGAGAACTGGTCCAACAGTTTACCCAGCCTTCAAAATTGAAAACTTCTTTAAATGACCTTGTAGAAATATAAATATCTGGAGAAGTGAAATGTCAGCAGTGAAGTCCCCATATTTTTTTTTACATTTTCATACTGAGTTAATATTACTTTCTTCATTCTCAGGGTTTTTGTTTTCCATTAGTTGAATTTATACCTATAATGTTTTATACATTTTCTGCCATGATACTGTTTAAAAATATCTTCAAACCTTAAACATTTGAGTTACTGGTGAACATGAGGAAAATTTCATTCTAGAAATGCAGTGAATTAAAGAGGAAGCCTAAATTCTACCATGATGAAAGTATGCATTTTCAATGTGTTTGAATACATATGTTTCTTTTGTGATTAATTTACATTTATAATTTTGTTTTAGCTATCACAACTTGGACAGAAATAACACAGAAGAACCTTAACCTGAGAATTTACTTGGAACTTAGATAAATGTAAAAAGAGAAGTCAAAAGAGCCAGATGTTTCTCTGTATCAATGTCCTGTCAGTAAAACTTAGTTATTTGTTAATTTTTAAGGAAATTCTATACTTAATATAATGTATACTGATTAAAATAAAGCATTTCAGAAATAAATTTTTAACACTGTACATTCTCTCCTGTTTGTTTGACAAATCAGAAGCACTTTGGGAAAGAAAGCTCTCTGAATTAATGTTGAAATATTAATAACTGATACATTGCTAAGGCTAGTGAAAGTTTGAGACTAATATACAAGTATCATTTGATTGGTTCATAAATTTCCTACTAATATGCATTTTGATTGCAAAATCACCTGCACAGCTTTCCATGTTGCCTTTACATATTAAGTGGAGATTTTAAAGCCACTTTAAGTTAAAGTCACTTCTGCCCCTAGCACACCTATGTATATTTTATCACAAAACCCCTCCTTTGTATAATGGCCACAGTCAAATACTAACAATGTCTAGAACAGACATATACAAAACACCCCATAAAGTTCTAAATGATACATAAAAGTGTTTCAACTTTTGGTTCCAACTTTCCTGGTATTCATATAACTAAAGGCAGCCATAAAAATTAAAAAAAAAAAAAAAAAAGCAAGCCAGTGGCTCCAGAGAAAAAAATATTCCTATTATTAAAGCCAGAGAGCTTTTCCTCCTCATTAGCCTCATCAAGAGGAATCTGTAATTGTCATGTTACAGACAACAGCCTGATAACAGATACAACTTTTAAAGTATGTTTGGGTTGCCATAACAAATTACCATAGCCTGGGTGCTTAAACAACAAACAGATTTCTCACAGTTCTGGAGCCTGGGAAGTCCCAAGATCAAGGTGCCAGCAGATCCGGTGCCTGGGGAGGATCCTCTTCCTGGTTTGCAGACAGCCATCTTCTTGTATCTTCACATGGTGGAGAGAGAGCACTTTAGTCCCTTTTTCCCCTTCTGAGGGCACTAATCTCTTTTTGGGGCCTCTAAGACCTCATGACCTCATCCAAACCCCATACATCCCAAAGCAGCCACTTCCAAATACAATTACTTTGGGGTTTGGGGGTTCAGTGTATGAATCTAGAGGGAGGACACCGAGTCAGTCCACACCACCACATCATCTCTCAAAGTGGTTCATGATCAGGGCTAAAGAAGAGAATGTTATGCAGAGACAAGGCTAATCAAGGTGATAAGCTACAGAGGAGATAAAGCAATGTTCCTGTTTCCTCAATTACAAGAAGTCAGACTAATGTTCAGAAATTTTTTATTAGGTTAAAACTGCATGAAAGACAAATAGCTGGTCTATTGTCATGTTGTCTTTGCATTTAAAAATAATACTCTCAGACTACCAATCAAGATGGCAGAGAAGGTAAAAGCTATATTCACCTCCTCACACAATCACATCAAAATTACAACTAAATTATACACCAGCCATCATTGAGTACCACCTGAACACTAGCTGAACAGAAGTCATGCAGCTAGAGAAGTAGAGAAGCCATGTCATAGGAGGGGTAGGGATGCGGAATGAGCAGGTTCCACACGCACAGTGTGGCTGTTAAGAATCAGGACGGATGTCCCAGCTGCAGAGGTCCCACCCAAAGAGTGAGGGGTCCCAGCCCCACACCAGGTTCGCCAGCCTAGGATACCAATGCCAGGAAGAAAAGTCCCCAAAACATCCAGCTATGAAATCCAGAGGGTATTATGATACGGGGGCGGTGCTGGTTTAGATCTACAGCCGGCACACAGACTCACAAACTCAGCCTGCTCTGGGCTCCAGCACAGAGGCAGCAGCTCAGAAAGTGCCAGGGAAATAAGGGGAGGGACAAAACTGACTAGCTTCAGGACAAGAACTGGAGGGGAAGGGTTCAGGACAGCCCTCTCTAAGATGTATGTGCTGGTAGGCATCACTATTCCTTTGTTGAGCCCTACCCCCAACACAGCCAGCCCAATGCAGGCAGGTGCCAAATCTGAGCTCTCCATTAACCTGGCTAGTGCTGTTGACCCCGCCCTGTTCATTCCCTGATATCTCACCCCACCCTACTTACATGCCTGACCAAACCTCTTCCAGTGGCTCCTCCACACAGGCAGCCTGCCTCAGTTCATGCTGCAGACTTTCATAAAATCTCTCAAAGATCTACAAATCCCAAACAAGTAGCAGATGGCCTCAGTGTGCCCTACACCTCTTGCTAAGCTACCCCAAGCCCAGCAAAACAGCAACCAGTCTCAACTGGCATTGTAACTCCCGTCAGGTAGCCGTAAGCTACCAAGACTGCAGTAACCAGTCTTGGCTTGGAAAGTAGCCTCAACTAAGCAGCCACAAACCCGACACTAGTGGTAGCCAGCCTCCATTCTCAGAATAGCCTCTTCCAAGTCACTCCAGGCCCAGCAACCAACTACGGATCACTTTGTAGTTCCTACCAGACGGCCTCAAGCTGGGCACAAACAGTGGCTGACCTTGATATGCACCAGAGCCCCTCGCAAGAGGCTCCAGAATCAACACATCTGGGGGCCAGTTTCAGAACACACCAGAGCACCACCCAACCAGCTCCACAAATGACATACCCAAAGGGCAAACTCAGCTGCACTAAAGTCCCCTAAAGTGACTCCCACATACCAGGTCATCTGCTATAGTCACAGCAAGCCCTCACAGTCACTCAGCCTGAGGGTCAGTCCCACCCAATGAGATACAAACAGCAACCAAGGCTCAGCTACAACAGGAAGGCACACACAACCCACACAAGGGACACCCCTGGAACACAGAGCTCAGGTAACAAGGGAGACTGCACCACTGGGCCCTACATGATGCCTGCTACACCAGGCCACCCTAGAAGCATAGCAGATCTAACACATGGAAATGAACACAAGGAGGTAGCCAAAATGAGAAAACAAACATCCTAAATGAACAGGACAAAACTCCAGAAAAAGAACTAAACAAAATGGAGGTAAGCAATCTACCAAATGCAGAATTCAAAACACTGTTTATAAGAATGTTCAATGAACTTAGGGGAAGAACAGATGAACTTAGAACTTCAATAAAGACAGAAAACAAAAACGGAGATAGCAAACAAAAGAAATGAAAAAAATACAATAACTGAAATGAGAATAGAAGGAATAACAGCAAATTAAGTGAAGCAGAGGATCGAATCTGCTTCAAATTAGCAGAAAATATCCAATTGGACAGCATAATTTTAAGAAATAAGGATAGTGTAAAGGCCTCTGGGACATCAAGTCTACCAACATTTGCATCATATGGGGTACCAGAGGAGAAGAGAGAGCAAGGGATTTAAAACCTGTTTGAAGAAATAATGACTGAATACTTCCCTATCCTGGCAAAGGAAATCAACATACAAGCCCAGAAAGCATAATCTCAAACAAAATGAACTGTAAAAGGCCCACACCAAGACACATCATAACTAAACTGCCGAAGGTTAAAGACAAATTAAAAACAAAAAGGGAAAAGCAGTTAGTTACCTTACCTACAAGAGAGTTCCCATAAGACCATCGGCTGAATTCTCAACAGAACTTCCAGAAGGCATGAAATATTCAAAGTGATGAAAAGTAAAGACCTACAACCAAGTTTACCCAGCAAGGCTGTCCTTTAAAATTGAAGGTGAGATAAAGAGTTTCCCAGACAAGAAAAAGCTTAAAGGAGTTTATCACCACTAAACCAGTGTTATAAGAAATCTTAAAGGGACTTTAAGAAGAAAAAAATACATACACACATATAAATAAAATGTGAAGAAGAAAACATAAAATTCTCACAGTCAAAGGCAAACAGTAAAAACAGTGGATCAACCAACTATAAAGCTAGTACAAAGGTTAAAAACAAAAGTAGGAAGATCACGTGTAATTACAACAAGAGATACACACAAACACAAAAGAAGTTTAAAATAATAAAAATTGTGGAGGGGTGAGTAAAAATTGTAATTTTAGAATGTGTTTGAACTTAATTAACCATTAACTTAAAACAGACTGCTATAAACATAGCTTGGTATATATGAAGCACATGGTAACCACAAACCAAAAATCTATAAGAGGTACATAGGAATAAAGAGAAAAGAATCCAACCATAACACTACAGAAAGTCATCAACATATCAGAGAAGAGACCAAGAGAATAAGACATAGAAAAGGACTGCAAAAACAACCAGAAAACAATAAAATGGCAAAAACTACATACCTATCAATAATTACTTTAAATGTAAATGGACTAAATGCTCCAAAGGCAAGACCTGTACATATGCTTCCTACAAGAGACCTACTTCAAATCAAAGACACATGGACTGAAAGTAAAGAAGGAAAATATCTCATGGGAATAGAACAGCAAAAAAGCTCTGGTAGCAATACTTGAAAACAAAATAGACTTGAAAACAAAAACAGGAGACAAAGGCATTTCATAATAATAAAAGGATCAATCCAACAAGAGGATATAACTCTTGTAAACATCTACACACCCAACATAGGAGCACCTAAAAATATATATAAAGCAAATACTGGTGAACATAAAGGGAGAAACAGAGTAATAACATTCCACTGATGTCAAAGCATAGAGCATCCAGACAGAAAATTAATACAGGAACAGAGGCCATAAGTGATGTATTAAGCCAGATTGATTTAATTGATATTTTTAGAACATTTCACCCAAAAGCAGAATATACAAGCTTTTAAAATGTACATGGAACATTTTCCAGGATAAACCACGTTAGGCCACAAAGCAAGTCTCAATAAATTTAAGAATGAAATCATATCATGTATCTTCTCTCTCTCTCTCTCTCTCTCTATATATATATATATATATGTATATATATATATATACATATATATATATATATGTATATATATATATATACATATATATATATCTCTAGAAATCAATTATAAGAAGAAAACTGAAAAGCATACAAACACATGAAAGCTAATAATCTGCTACTAAACATTGAATGAGTTAACAATGAGTTCAAGGAAGAAATCAAAAGCTAACTTAAGACAAATGAAAATAAAATACCCTGATGTAAAAATCTATGAGACACAGCCAATGCAATTGTAAGAAGGAAACTCATAGCAATACAGGCCTACCTCAAGAAACAAAAAAATCTCAAGCAATCAAACTTTACATCAAAAGAAACTAGAAAAAGAACAACCATCAAAGCCCAAAGTGAGTAGAAGAAAATAATAAAGACCAAAGTGAGAATAAGTGAAACAGTTTAAAAACACATACACACACAAGATCAATAAAACCAAGATCTGGTTCTTTGAAAAAATAAACAAAATTTATCAAATTTAAAGAAAAATACCTTATGATTTCATTTATATGTGGAATTTAAGGAATAAAATAAACAAAATGAAAACACATAGATACAGAGAACTGGTGATTGCCAGATGGGAGAGAGGTTTTAGGGGGTTGGGTAAAAAATGTAAAGAGATTAAAAAGCACAAATTGGCAGTTATGGTATAGTCACTGGGATATAAAATAAAACCGGTAATATAGTCAACAATATTGTAATAGTTATGCATAGTGCCAGGTGGGTACTAGTCTAATTGTGGGATCACTTCATAAATTATATAAATGTCTAGCCACTATGCTGTACACCTGAAACAAATATTAAATATTGAATAGCAGCTCTAATAGAAAAATAAAAATTAAAAAATAGAAACTTTGAATAAAGCATAGACTTTAGTTAGTGAAGAAAAAAAATTGATAAAACTTTAGCCAGACTCATCAAGAAGAGGACTCAAATAAATAAAATTGGAAATGAAAGGGTAGAAGTGACAGCTGACACCACAGAAATACAAAGGATTATAAGAAAATACTATGAATATGCCAACAAATTGAATAACCTGGAAGAAATGGATAAATTCCTAGAGACATATTTGTCCAAGATTGAATCAGGAAAAAAACAAAATCTGAACAGACCAAAAACTACTACTGAAAATAATACAATAAAAACAACTACCAGCAAACAAGTCCTGGACCAGATGGCTTCACAGGTGAAATTTACCAAGCATTCAAAGAAATATCTATTTTTCTCAAACTATTTCAAAAATTGAAGAGGAGGGAAGGCTCCCAAAATCATTTTACAAGGCAAGCACTACCCTCACCCCAAAACCAGACAAAGACACTACAAAAAAAAAGAGAAAAAAAAAATTATGGCTCAATATTCCTGATGAACAAGGATGCAAAAATCCTTAACAAAATATTAGCAAACAGAATTCAGCAATACATTTAAAAGATCATACACCATGAAAATCCATCATTCATTTATAATAAAAACTCAGCAAAGTGAGAATAGAAGGAACATACCTCAACGTAATAAAGGTCTTATTTGACAAACCTACAGCTAATATCATATTCAATGGGGAAAGGCTTAAAGCATTTTCCTTAAGATCAGGAACCAGACAAGGATGCCCACCCACTTTTACCACTCCTTTTCAACATTGTATTAGGAGTCTTAGCCAAAGCAATAAGACAAGAAAGAGAAATAAAAGGCATCCAAATTGGAAAGGAAGAAGCAAAACTCTCGTTATTTGCCAATAACATGATACTATATAGAGAGAACCCTAAAGAGTCCACCAAAAAACTGTTAGAACTGATCAATTAATTCAGTAAAGTAGCAGGTTACAAAATATATATCAAATGGCATTTTTATATACCAATGATGAACTTTCACAAAGAATAATTTAAAAAACAATCCCATTTACAATTGCATCAAAACTATAAAATACCTGGGAATCAAATTAACCAAGAAGGTAAAAGACCTGTTTTCAGAAAATTGTAAGTCATTGAAAAAAGAAATTGAAGAAAATACAAATAAATGGAAGCATATACCATGTTCATGGATAGAAAGAATCAACATCATTAAATTGGCCATACTACCCAAAGCAATCTATAGGCTCAATGGAATCAAAATACCAATGGCATTTTTTAAGAGAACTAGAACAAATAATCCTAAAATTTATATGGAGCCATAAAAAATCCTGAATAGACAGGGCAATCTTGAGAAAGAAGAGCAAAGTTGGAGGTACCACACTACCTGATCAAACTATACTACAAGGCTACAGTAATCAAAACATCATGGTACTGGCATAAAAACAGATGCATTGATCAATGGAACAGCTAACAGAGAGTCCAGAAAGAAATCCACAGCTATGTGCTCACTTAATATATGATAAAGGAGGTAAGAATATACAATGGAGTAAAGACAGTCTCTTCAATAAATGATGTTGGGAAAATTGGACAGATACATGCAAACAAAAGAAGCTGTATCACCTTCTTACATCATATACAAGAATAGACTCAAAATAGATTAAAGACTTAAATGTAAGACCTGAAACCATAAAACTTCTAGTAGAAAACAGAGGCAGTAAACTCTCTAATATTACTAACAGGAATTTCTTTTCAGATATATCTCCTTGGGCAAGGGAAACAAAAAAATAAATAAACAAATGGGACTAGATAAAACTAAAAAGTTTTGTACAGTAAAGGAAACCATCAACAAAACAAAAAGACAACTGACTGGGAGAAGATATCCACTAATGTTACATCTGATAAGAGATTAATATCCAAAATATATAAAGAACTTATACAACTGAACAACAACAACAACAAAAAAAAACAATCCAATTTAAAAATAAGCTGAAGATACTTCTCCAAAGAGGAAATACAGATAGCTAATAGACATATGAAAAGATGCTCAAGGTCGCTAATCATCAGAGAAATGCAAATTAAAACCACAATGAGATATCACCTCAAACCTGTCAGAATGGCTATCATCAATAAATCAAAAAACTGTTGGCAAGGTTGCAGAGAAAAGGGAACCCTCCCTCATATATTGTTGGTGGGACTGCAAATTGGTACAGCCACTATGGAAAACAGTATGGAAGTTCCTCAAAAAGTTAAAAATGGATATACCTTTTGACTCATCAAAGGCACTCTGGATATTCAAAGAAAACCAAAACAATAATTTATAAAGATCTATGCACCCCAGTACTCATGGCAGCACAATTTACAATAGCCAAGATATGGAAGCAATCTAAATGTCCATCAACAGACAATTGGGTAAAGAAATTATGGTTTAGCTATACATTGGAATATTACTCAGCCATTAAAAAAGTGAAATCCTGCCATTTGCAAAGACATGGATGGACCTAGAGGTTATTATGCTGAGTGAAATAAATCAGAGAAACATAAATACTATATGATTTCACTTATATGCAAAATCTAAGGAACAAAAAGAACAAACTAATCAAAAACAGACTCACAGATATAGTGGACAATTAGGCAACAGACAGAGGGGAGAATCGGGGGCCTGGGAGAATGGGGTGAATGGTTAAGGAAATACAAATTAGTAGCTGATGGATAGTTACAGGGATGGGGAGCACAGCATAAGGAATGTAGTTAGCATTAATGTAATGGCTAGAGAGCCAGAGGAGAGAAAAAGCAATTAGGAGGATCGTTTTATGAACTACATAGATGTCTAATCAATGTACTGTATACATGAAACTAATATAAATAAATTAATGTTTTATTAAAAAGATCATATACCACGAATAAAATTTATTCCTTTGATGCAAGATTGGTTCAATATCAACAAATCAATCAATATGATAAACCACATAAACAAAATATAGGATAAAAATCGTGATCATATCAATGCAGAAAAACATTTGACATTTCACATTTATAGCATCCTTTTATTTAAAAAAAAAAAACTTTCAGCAAAATGGGAATTGAGGAAACATAATAAAGGCCATATATGACAAATCCACAGCTAACATACTCAATGGTAAAAAGCTAAAAGTATTTTCCTTAAGATCAGAAACAAGACAAGGATGTCTACTTTCTCTACTTTTGTTCAAAATAGTTTTAGAAATCCCAGCCACAGCAATCAGACAAAAAATAAAAGGCATCCAAATAGGAAAAGAAAACTGATGTTATCTGCAGATGACCCAATACTTTATATAGAGAACCCTAAAGATTCCACCAAAAAACTATTAGAACTAATAAATGAATTCAGTAAAGTAGCAGGATACAAAACTAATATTCATCAGTTACATTTTTATACACCAATAATGAACTATCAGAAAGAGATATTAACAGTCTCATTTATGATTGCTTCAAAAAAAATAAATAAATAAGGATAAATTAAACCAAGGAGGTAAAAGACTTCTATACTCAGAACTATAAGACGCTGAAGAAAGTTACTGGACACATGAATAAATGGAAGCATATACCATGCTCACATGTGAGAATAATCAACATCATTAAAATGTCCATACTACCCAAAGCAATCTATAGATTCAATGCAATTTCTATAGAAATATTAATGGCATTTTTCACAGAACTAGAATCATCCTAAAAATTATATTGAACTAAAAAAGACTCAAAATAGCCAAAGCAATCTTGAGAAAGAACAACAAAGTTGGAGGTATCACATTACCTGATATCAAGGCTATAATACACTGCCTGATATATTACAAGGCTATAGTAATCAAAAACAGCATGGTACTGGCATTAAAACAGACACATAGATGAATGTAACAGAATACAGAGCCAGAAATATGGCCAATTAATCTATGACAAAGGAGGCAAGAATAATCAATAGGGTAAAGACAGTCTCTTCAATAACTGGCATTGGAAAAACTGGATACACACACACAAAAATGAAACTAGACTACTTTATTACAGCATGTACAAGAATAAACTTAAAATGGATTAAACTGAAATACAATACCTCAAACCATGTAACTCCTAGGAGAAAACATAAGCAGTAAACCCTGTAACATCGCTCCTAGCAATATCTTTTTGGATATGGCTCTTTGGGCAAGGAAAACAAAAGAAAAAACAAGCAAATGGGACTACATCAAAGTAAAAAGTTTCTGCACAGTAAACCATCAACAAAACAAAAATACAACCTACTTAATGGTAGAAGTTATTCACCAATGATATATCCTTATATATATCCCAAATATATAAGGAACTCATATAATTTAACACCAAAAAACAAACAATCCAATTAAAAATGGGCAAAGGACCTAAATAGACATTTCTACAAAATATAGATATACTAATGGCCAATAGACATATGAAAAGATGCTTAACATCACTAATCATCAGGGAAATGTGAATTAAAACCACAATGAGATATCACTTCACACCTGTCAGAATTATCATCATTAATAAATCAAAAAACAAGTGTTGACGAGGATATGGAGAAAAGGGACCCCTCATGTAATGCTGGTGGAATTGTAAGTTGGTGCAGTCACTATGGAAACAGTATGGAGGTTTCTTGAAAAATTAAAACTAGAACCACTTCTGAGTATTTATCTGAAGAAATCCAAAACACTAATTTAAAAAGATGCATGCTCCCCTATGTTCACTGCAGCATTATTTATAAAGCCCAGATATGGAAGCAACCTAAGTGTCCATCGATAGACAAATGGATAAGGAAGAGGTGGTACATATATTCAGTAGAATACTACTTGGCTATAAAAAATGAAATCTTGCAATTTGCCATAACATAGATGAATCTAAAGGGTATTATGCTAAATGATATAAGTTAGACAGAAAATGACAAATACCATATAATTTCACTTATATGTGACATCTAAAAAAATGAACAAACAAAAACAAACATAGATACAGAGAACAAATTGATGGTTGCTAGATGGGAGAGGATTTGGGGGATGGTTGAAAAGGTGAAGGAATTAAGAAGAACAAACTGGCAGCTACAAAATAGTCATGAGGATATAAAGCACAGCATTGGGAATATAGTCAATAATATTGTAATAACTATGTATGGTGTCAGATCAATACTAGACTTACAGGGTAATCACTTCATAGTTATATAAGTGTCTAATCACTATGTCATACACCTGAAACTAATAAAAGGCTGTATGTCAACAGTAACTAAAAAAAAATTTTTGCTTTCACATATACAGTACATTGGTTAGATATTTATATAGTTTATGAAATGAGACCCTTAATTACTCTGTTTTCCTTCTGGCTCTGCACATAGCCATTACCTTACTGCTGACTGCACTCCCTATGTCACGCTCCCCATCCCCGTGACCCTCTATCAACTACTAATTTATATTTCTTTAAACCTTCACTGCTTTCCCCCAGTCTTCCCCCAAATTTATATGCATTCTTTGATGAGAGTATTTCTTCTCGTCAATGAATGTTTATAAATTTTTTAAAAACTTGCCTTAAGTTCACATAAAAGAAGGACATTACCAAGGTTCTGAGAAACTTTTGTGGGACCTATGAAGATTTGAGGCCTTTAAAAAACATTTCTGGGAAACCTTATCCTTTGTCAAACTATCATCCACAGCTCAGCCCTATCTGCTCTGGTGCTGGTTACTTAGCAGGCCATCCACAACATCACCAGGAGCACAGTTGCTGGTGCCTCGGACTAGGCAGCTCAGCAAGCCTGTACCAGCAAGCTTGGCTGATTCAAAAACTAGTTTTGTCTGTCTCCCCAAGGGTGATTCTTGAAGAATTAACTACTTCCCAGAAAAAGCTCAAATCAGGGGCAGAGGTCAATAGAAAAAGGGACTGCTCTACCAGGTTATTTACAAAAGTTATGTTGATTAACCCTCACAATAGCACTGACAGGTAATACAGCTCCAATTTTATAGATGGAAACAAAGTTCAGAGGGTTAAGGACCCTGCTCAAAGTCATATCTGGTACATGATGGAGCCAAAAACCGAATGAGAACGCACACCTGTCTGCAACACATCTGTCCTCTTTCCCTGCTTGAAATTGCCTGTTGAGGAAGCAAGCATGAGGCTTGGAGTCTTGCCAAGCCACTCCTCACAAATCAACCTGAGTGAGTCAGTCATTTTACCTGTTTTTCTGCTGTGTGTGATGAGTTGTACAGAGTAGGGGTATCTATCTTGGGGTCCTCAAGGCATTGCAGCTCACCTAGATCAGCCAGCTCAGGATATTCGACAAAACAAACACCTTACCAGTGAGCTCACACACAAGAACTTAGGCACCTGTCTGAGAGAATTTGAGTAGTTTGGCATAAATATGGGAAAGGCCCATTCCCTTGGCATAGATGGGTCTCTACAATGAAAGGAAAGGCAAAATAAAAAAGGACTGAGAAGAAATTCAAGTCAAAAAAGTTTGCCCTGAAATGGAAGCTTCTACTTCATTGTCCATTATGTAATTTTGTGCCATGACAAATTACAGGACTGATTCACATCCTAGTGTGATCAAAATTGTGAATTTTCAACTCATGCCCTTAAAATTTATTTTGAATATTACTTTACGTAATATTCAAAAGAATATTCAAAAGAAGCTAAAGCTGGGTGTGAACATTTTAATTCATTTAGAAATACCCAGATCAGATTGTGGACATTTGGAGAAAATTTTTCATGATTTTTTTAAATTGCAAGGCTTAGAGCAACCTGACTCCATGGCTTATGAGACTATACTGACGTGAATAAAGAAAACTGGAACTGAATTTCTGGTTTGTTGTAGTGACCACACCAAAATTGACAGACGCAGCAGAGAGAATTGGAAACTAATTCAACTTCACTTTGTTGAATTGCCTTGGGTTCAACAGAATCATGGGATTCCAAAAATTGATATCCAAAAAGATTTCTGATTGTTGATGAGTATATACAAGTCTTTAAATATTTGTAGCTGCTTTTACAATGGAAACCTCAGGATGATTCTAATTTATTAAGCATCAGCGCCATCAACATGGCTCAATTTCAAGGGAAATTGCTGATTGTGCTAAAAGCTAGTTCTATGTAGCAAGATAATATGGTATCCTATGTGAACGCCATGAAGGATTCGGCTAAGCGACTGTAGTAATGTATGTTGATTTGCCTGATAGTATCATCTTCCCCGCTTTTTATCACCCTGAAATCCCTCTTCTTTCACCCATATGTCTCAGGTAGAGCTGATATTATTCCCAATAACAAGAGTCATTGATTAAGAGATAGAGAGTAACCAAATCCAGCCAATGAGAGGCCGTTAGACTCCTGCTGAGGTCATTGCTTGAGAGGCACAGGAGGGCCACTCTCTGTTCTGCTGGATTTCATCTGGAGGTCCTTAAACATGAAGCTGTAGGTATGTATCACCATAAGGCCCCTGAGAACAAAGCCAGTGCAGAGCCAAAATCACATCACTTGAACCACTGGGTCTATCCTTAGTATAACCTGAGTGTTGCAGCCAGAGGCAGACACAGCCTTGGGGGAGATATAAAATTCAATGGATGATTTTAACACCCTAAGAGAGCCAAAGAAATGAAAGACAGACAAAATATAAAAAGCAATGATTTTAAGACATTAGACCTCAGAAAGCACAGGATTCCTAGGAGAAGGAAAACAAAGTAAGCCCCACCATTGCCCCAGCTTACTTCCTGGAGAAAAAAATTTTTTTTCAGACTAAAACACAAGTAGTTCTAGCCAAGAGGCCTCCCTAAATTGCAGACAGAGTTGGGCCTCTGAGGAAGTCAAGGCAACAGAATAATGGAGAGGAGAAAGCAATATAGGAAGAGAGTTCTAGAGGCCTACAGAGTCAGATGAATACTGAGCAATGCATGTGTGTGAGAAGACTGCCCGAGGCTAGGGGAAAAACCAAAAGGATTGTAAGGAAAAGAAACAAGCTTCTTTGCTCATGAAGCCAGGAATAGTCTGTTCCCATCAATCACCTCACAATTCACTGGGGATTGGCAGAGTACTCAAAGAGTTTTGCTTCAGTAATGGGGAAAATTAACCCTAAATGCTATTCTGGTCTTGCCTGATAAACTTTAAAAGCAAGATCCAGAAGGATCAAATAGTATCCAAATAACCATGTACAAGAAAGCTCAAGAATAGCAGAAAAGTTGGTACTTGCAATTAAATCAAAACTTACTAGTTAAGACACAGAACAATAAAGTTCATGAAGAGAAAAATTCTCAATAGAAATAGACCCAGAAATGCCACAAATAATAGACTAAAGACATTAAAACAAGTATTATAATTATATTCCATGTATTTGAGAAGGGAGAAATTGGAACATTTTTAAGATATAGAAAACAGTTTAAAGGCCCAAACTGAACTTCTAGAAATAAAGTTCAATGTCTGAACTAAAAAATTTGCTAAATATGTTTGTAGAGTAATATTTATAAATTGAACTTAAACCATAAGAATTATATTTTTCAGCTTACATTTAATAAACCAAAAGTCAACTTTTTACTTTATGCTTTTAAGTAACATGTTTAATTATAAAAACAATGAATATTCACAGAATATACAGAAAAGTATGACCAATGAAAATAAAGTAACTTAAAATTCTAGACTATCTAGAAATAGCTACTGTTCATGTTTTAGTACATTTTCTTCTATGAGTCTAATGGTTTCTAACATAGTTTTCATTGACAAGACTTATTTTTGACTAATTCTTGAATTTAATGAATGTTCTGAATATTTTTTGTCACAGCCAATAGATTTTAAGCAAAATTATTAGGGAGACACTAAGATAATTTTTGGCAATTGAACATTTAAAATTTGGGCTATAGAATCTTCTAAAATTTCAGATAATATTTATAGTATAAATTTGTTTTTTTATTTTTAGGGGTTTTTAAATTTTCAGTTGCAGTTGAAATTCAATATTTTATTAGTTTCAGGTATACAGCATAGTGGTTAGACATTTATATAATTAATGATGTGATCCCCTCAATTAGTCTAGTGCCTACCTGGCACTATAGTTATTATATTATTATTGACTATATTCTCTATGCTGTACTTTACATCCCCTTGATTATTTCATAACTATCAATTTGTATTTCTTAATCAGTTCACTTTTTTCACCAAGCCTTTGACACCCTTCCCAACCAGCAATTTGGTTTGTTTGTTCACTGTTTTGAACTGTTTTGAACTGTTTTGAACTACTTTTTCTGTTGTTAAAATATGTTTTGAAATGTTAATTCTGTGTAATTTTTAAAATTTCTAAGTTCACACACAAATTTCTAATCATGTATCCTCTACTTAAAAATACTTCTCAGATTCTAAGATTACAGCCAAACTCATAGAAAACCAATTTATAAACCTCTATTCAATTTATTTATAAGTTAACATATGCCAAGAATCAGCAATGATCAATTGCATGGGCCATATCTTATAAGTAAAGAAGAGAAAACGAACAATTGATACTTCTGTTTTCTGACAAAGATGTTAGATGCTCAAAATGTTAGTTCATTTAATCCCAAAGAAATCCTTAAGAAAACAGATATTACAATTCCTGCTTTACAATATAAGGTCAAAGTTCAGCCACTATCCAAAGTCACTCAGTAAGTAGTGAATTTTGAACTGGTTGAATCTAAGTATAGAAACTTTTCTAGTGGAAATGAGGAATTAGAGGACATTAGGGATATAGGAATTAGAAGATAGAAAACTAAAAGATATTTAGATGCTCTGGAGATGCTAGAGTTACAAACATGAAAAGACAGATTTATAACTTTCCCCATTTCCCAAAAGATTGAAGATAGTATCTTGGCTGCTTCTAGCTAATGTATAAGGAGGCACACCATTTGCAGAAATGGAGTCTCTAAATCATAATGCAGGGTGGTAGGTTGTAAGAATGCCCCTCGGAAGCAAGTTCTTATTGCTTTTAATTAGACCTAGTACAGGTATCACTTAACACATGAGTGGACCTCAGCTCTACTTGCTCCAGATAGCTGGCTATGTTACTATCCTGGAAAGAGAAAGCCCTGTCCAGTATCCTTCCCAGATGTTGGTGCTTTTTAAGAGTCAGCTGGAAACATGTCTTTATTAAATAAATTAGAACACATTCATACCATGAAATCCTGTTCATGTGCAAAAGTAATGAGGAAACTTGCTGAGCTGTTATGGGATAGTCTACAAGATTAATTGTTAACAACAAAAAGCAGTGTAGAATACTGCATATAGTATGATAGTCAATGTGAAAAAAAGAAAAGTGTATACACACTTATTTATTGTATATGTACAGAATATCTGAAGAAGGATGTACAATAAATTAGTAATATTGTTTGCTTCCTGAAGAGAGATCTGGGTGCCTGGGGTACAGGAATGGGAGGGAGAACTAGAGCCTTTTCATTGGCTACCTTATATTTTGAATTTAATACCATGTATATATGATCTACTTCATTAAAATTGAGAGAGAAAAAAAGACTTCTTTTGGTATACAAGGAGACAGTAGATAGTTCAGCTCACAAAATCTAACCCCAAGTTTGTGGAATCTTTTAAGTTCCCATCTCACTTTCTCCCTCTGCAGCATTTAACATTATTGTCTACACCCTTCTTGCAATTCTCCTTCTTTGGCCTCCTTGATTTAAAAGTACCAAATTAGAGTCATTTGTTTTGCAGTCTATCCCTGTCATTCCAAAATGCAGACATCCTAGATAAGAATCAAGGGGTAAAAGTGTTATCGAATTTGTCACAGACATAAGGTTCTGTAGATAGCAAAGCAAGATTCTGTGCCCTATTCTGCACTTCTCTCAGCTGCTAAAAGTTGAGGTCAAAGGCGTGACCCTCTTATGTGTTCATAACCATATTCATCCAGTGAAGAAGGTAAGTCTCCCTCACTAGCCTGCGTAGGCAGCAGTTCAAATATCTCCTCTTGGAATACCACAAAATGTCCCAACTTGTCCCCAAGCTGTAGTAACAGGAAGAGAGGGAAATAAGTCAACCAATTTTCTCATTCCACAGATGTCATCTCTGATTTGCTCTGCCTCCCTCCTGGCACAGCATCTGATGTGACCCCCTCGCCCCCGTCGCCGCTACTCCCATGGTCTGCATATGGGTAATGAGTGCCAGCAGCCACCACTCTCTTGGCTGCCCATGTGGCCAAATCTGCCAGTGTCTATACCTCATGTAGCTGCGTTGGCATGGACTCTGAATCCTGACATGGCATCAAGAGCCTTCTGTAGCATTTCAACAAAGGCTGGGATTCAGCCTTACGAGCCCTGGCATTCAGGCTCCCTGAATTCAGAGAAATGTTTGGTGGCCAACAGCCCTGATGCTGACATCAGAGCAGATCCAGCCCCGGAGACAATCTTTTGGCTCCAGAGTACTGGATGCTCAGGTTTTTAATAAACAGCTTTTTTTTTTTTTTTTTTTTTAAGGAGAGTGATCCAAAGGCAAGAGCGAAGAAGACCACTTTGAACCTGAAGCTGGTAAAAATAAGAATAGTTTTCAAAAAGTAGAAATAAGCTCCCACATCAAAGGGACCTTTGTCCTCTTTAGGTGATTGCCCTTCTCACCTGGTGTTTTCTTTCCCCTCTCCAACTCCTCACATACCCACCTTCATATCAGCAGAGAACTCCACAGGTTGATAGATTTATCCCAAATATATCCAGGTAATAGATGCCCAGGGATGAGCAAAATGAAAGCTTTTCCCAACTGCTTTTAAATATTTCAACTTAATTTACCTTCTAATCTGGGTGTCCCCATGCATTCTCATTAAGGAGCTACAGCATCACATTATATGACTTTGGGCTATGTTTCTGCATGTCCAAACTGTTTTCAGAAATTATAATAAAATTTTTCATTTTAAATAAGAGAAAGGGTGGTGATAAGTGAATAGAGAGCATCAGGTGTGGGAGCCACTGTCTTAATATTCTCTTAGATAAAAGCATATGAAACTATAAGATTGGAAAAGCTCAGGATTGAAGAAGGAGCCCAATGACCCAGTCGAATTGCTCAAATGCTTTCTATTAAACCTCCAGCAACCCAGCAGCCCCTACCCGGGGCCAGCAGACCTTCAAGGTCAGGGTTGTACTTTCCTCCTGAGGCAACCAGAGCCTTCCTTGTATAGCTGAGTCAAACCACAAGAAAACTCAGGAAATTTCTTTCATATATATGCACAAGCAAGTCAAACTTCTGACACCATGCGTCATTTCATCACTAGTCAGTTTTGAAGAAAATTCTTATCAGACATCAGAGAGCAAGTAATTCTAGAACTGCTGGTGCACGTTACAAAAGCAGAAGTCTCTCTGCAAAGAGAAGTCTAACTCTCCAAGTCTTTATTTTCACAGAGCCATTGTGGACCCTGGCACCATGGTGATGAGCTCCACTTACTGAAAAGCCTCTCCTCTGGAGAATGACATAGGTATTACTGAATAGGATCCACAAACATATTCACATAACAAATAAGTCTGCTGGAATCCTCCCAGCTGAAAGGCCACTAGGGGAAAACGCTGAGAATGCGGTCAGCACAGGAAAATTCAGGCACCAGACTTAGTCAACCTTCCCTTTGCTTTTTTTGTGTTTTCTCTGGTGCCCCACGTACCTGAAGAAATGGCCTTGTGGTCATCACAGGTTGCAAAGGCCACAAAGGGGTCAGCATTTCATTCAAGTCTTTAAGTTTCCATGGAGATGTGCAGTTGTATACAAAGGAGACCAGAAAGAGAAATCTGAATGCTCTGCAAAACTTCTGCCTACTCGTAACCACAAGGGACAAGGTTGTCAGAAGAAATTCTACCAGCTACATTTACGCGCGTACACACACACACACACACACACACACACACACACACACACAAATAATTGATGAACATCTTTCACTTCCTCCTTAAGAAACGTTGGCCTCATATAAGAATTGTTAAAGCAATAAAAGCTTAACATGGACCACCTAAAAAGCTCTGAAAATACCAAGTATGACAAGCAACCAATAGGAGGGTTTCTTGATGAGATTAGCATTTGAATTGGTGATTTTCAGTAAAGGAGACTGCCTTCCCTAATGTGGGTGGGTATTACCTACACCACTAAAGGCCTGAATTGGACAAAAGGCTTAAGATGGAGAAATTTGCTCCTTTTTCTTCCTGCCTGCTTGGTGTAGCTAGGACTTTGGTCTTTTTCTGTCCTTGAACTGAGATTTACACCATCAGCAGCCCTGGTTCTCAGGCCTCCAGACTCAGACTAGAACTGGCTTTCCAGAATCTCCAGTTTGCTGACTTCTCAGTCCCTGTATTCATGTGAGTCTATTCCTCATAATAAATCTCCCTCTCCCTCTATATATGAATGTATCACATACAAATATATACATGGATACACACACGCACACACATCTCCTAATATTTATTTCCTGTTTTTCTGGGGACCCCTGACTAATACACACAAATGATAGATTTATCTATAGACAGACAGATAGACGAACAGATATAATGAGAGAGTAATAATTTCAAAGCAAGCCTGGGCAGGATTGAAAATAATGGTTGTAACAACCATTGCCTGTCTCCCATATGTGGAGAACTGGCCAAGTACTCTACATACATGGCCTGGGGCTGCATCTGGGCAGGACAGGGGATGTGAAGGCACTGCCTGTGCAGCTAAGCAGCACCCTCGAGAGTCTTCTGGGTGCACAGCACAGCCAAAGGCTCCTTGCCTATATGGAACACCTCCTAGGTCTCCCCTGAGTTACAGGAGAGAAAATCGAATCCATGTCCATAACTTGTACTCTGACATGGGTAATGAACAAAGGCTGAGAGCCAAGAAAAGATGACCATTAAATGGGAAAGAAATACAGGAAAACCAGCTCTCTAGGGACTACCTGGAGGTTCTGGAAAGGAAGCGTTCTGAGGCAAAAATAAAAATAAACTGTGCCACTAAAGCCCAACCCATGCAGCTGGATGTGCCCTGTTCCAAGGTGAGGTAGGTAATGAAAGCTCCCACTGCTTACCTCCCAACTAGAACTGGATGTAAGAGGACAAAGGGATTTTCCTTCTGGTTGGAGAAAAAAGTTCAGTGGGAAGATGACCAGGTGGCTGGGAGAAAGAGACCAAAATAACTGCCATGTTAAAAAAAAAAAAAAATGACGGATTAACAGGAAGTAGCCCAGGTGAGGTGGATGTCAACTTCAAACCCTGCCATGGGACTCCAGAATGACCTCAAGAACAAAGAAGCTTGAGGGTCTGCCAGGTGACATTAGATAAGGCATTAATCAGCAGATCATACATTTTATACTATGCTGGTCAAGTCTGGAACATAAAAGACACATACTTTCCTCTGGCCTCGCTATGATTTCATGAGCTAGGTACTCATATACAGGTGAGGAAAACTGAGGCATAGAGAGGTTCCCCCCAACATCACAGTATAGAAAGGCGATCACAGTTCTGGAATTAGAAGCCAGGACTGTTTTCTTCTTCACCTTGCTTTGCTGCCCATCCACTTATCAGCATTTGGATTATCGTGACTAAGGCTCAGAGGTGCAAGGAGACAGGTAATGTGTTAGTGTGGCCTCTGTGCTATCAGCTTATTTACAAATAGCAGAATGGAGTCTGACATCATGACCATTCTTTATCCTGTGTGTGTGATAAAACTTTATTGCACCCTGGACATGAGATTGTGGCTAGTTGCCTTTCAGTCCCAATGAAACTGCTCCAGCAAGAACCTCCAGGACCCAACTCTTGTTTAGCCCTTCCTGAGAGAGACTGCTGTATTTCCTGGCCCTGCTACTTTGGTCATCAGTAATTAGATTGGAGTGGCATCTCAATCTCTAAACTGGCATGGGGCAATTTCAGCCCAAGGATATCCCAATTGCATGGTAGCTGAACCATAAGATCCATTTTCTTAAAAAGTTTGCAGAAAGAAGGAGCAGTTAGCAACAAGTGGCAATCAAAACAGAAAACTCAGTGGCTAAGTGCAGGTGACAGCAGAGAACTAGAGTTGATTTGGTGAAGTCCTGATACTGCAGGGAGAAGAAAAGACTCTGCCACTAGAGCCTCAAGGCATCCTGGTTAACCTTTTGGAGACTTAACTAGTTTTCAGATTCATGAGGCCTGGCTGCAGGACTGTTCCTGGGTCCCCACGGACCTGGCAATGTGACTGCAATCTGGGTGCATGTGAAGCCACCCATCTCTGAGTTAGTCTGAGTCTCTAATCGGGCAGTTAGCAACCATCAAAAGAATTACTTTGTTAAACCAACAACCGATGGAGTCAGTTTCTATTTCAATAAAAATATTTTGAGAATAGTTACTTCTTCCAATACAACCTTGAAACTCAGCAGTGGCAGAGACAGAAGCAGATAGTAGCTGCAGACAGCACAGTTTATGGAGAAAGCGTCTGGCTTGGCTTTTCTGTGCTGTTGCTGCCTTGTTAGTATTCCCGGTACTCATCCCAAATCTTATGAGCACTTCTCTTTAGCCTTCATATCTCCATCAACTTATCCACACTCATGACCTTGTTTTCTATCTGACAATGAGATTCTGACACTCCTGGGAGCTGGGGAACAAAAAGCACTAATAAAAACTAGTACATTAGCTGGAGCCTTCTACTGCCACCTCTTTCTTGAGAACAATGTCTTTTTTGGCTTTTGTCCACTTCCCTGGGCCAATCAATGACTGAACAAAGGCAATGGTAGCCTGGTCTCCTTTCCAGAAGTTACAGAACAAACCATACTAGTAAAGGTTTGCCACATTCTGATTGTCAGCAAACCTCACTGCTCTCCCATCTCCAAGGCACATTGCTGGCCTTAACTAAGAAAAACAGTTTCATGCATGTCTTACACCTGGGACTTTGGATGGCTATGGGGCTAGGAAAACCTCAGTAACCACTTAGCCTGGATTCTGATTTGTTGCTGTCATTAGGAAGGCCAGAAAAGTTGTCCAATGCCTGATTAGAGACTCACTTCAGACCAACTTAAAGATTTTGAAGAAAATAATGTTTCTCCAGCTGTAAGACTATTTATGCATTATTTCTAAAAGTCTCTCTCCACCCTACCAGATCTTGACAATGCCTGTGTATTAATCTAAGTGATAAAGGTTTGCAATATACAAACCTGCCTACTCATTAAACCATAAAGTATTAACTAAACTGTGAGACCTTCTAGTTTAGTGTCAAAGTTTTATTTGTCTCAGTCTCCCTACCATTTAAGATATGCCTGATTTATGAAAAAGGCTCAGAAATGATGGGATGAAGGAGGGCAGAAGAAAGGGAATTGGAGAGGGGGTTAAATGAATAAATCTTAAGACCATACATCAAAACTGAGAATTTCATATTATGAAATCTCCTGAACACACCCACCACCAAGTGAGGAGATGAAGCAAAAAATTGCCTATCTTAGTTCTGACTTATCCTGATCACCAGTCTTCTTTCAGGTCCAATTATCCTTTGAACATATAAATCATCAATCATCAATCATCAAAGTCCTCAGTCCCCACACAGGGCCAGACCTGACTTGTTTGTGTCCATAACAATGTGGCTATTCTCTGCATGTTTTTAAAAAAATGTTTGGAGAATTTACTGGCTTGAGTGGTCTTACTGGGTATCTTCTAAATGCCCCCTACTGAGCTACCCTGGCTATAATAAGCACATGAATTACTTTTAAGCTAAAAATTAAATGTTAAATTATGTAGCTGAAACTACTAAAATAAATGACTCTTACTAGCCAAACAAACTCTATTTTAAGAATTGGCAACATCATTATCTATTTTTTCCAACGTGGTTGAAACTTTGTACATACTGCACTTTCAACTATTTCATTGAAGTTCAAAATCAACATTATTAATGTGCAAAATAAAAGCGACTTCTTATTGAGAAGATTTCCACAGAAGTCAGATGTCTCTGAACTTGGTTTCCTGCAGAAATAACCTTGATGAGGTGTATTTGGAGAACCTTATGCGTGATGGCTAATAGCAGGATGACATTAGGTAGGTAAAGTCATCTCTAAGTTGGCAGAAGGCCAATACAGTTTACATTGAGAAGGATACCAATTCCTCACAAGTGAAGGAGATCACCCTCGTGGAGTTTATATTATAGAGAGGAATTAGAAAATTAAGTACAAATTTAAAAAATTTATCTATTGTGTTAAGTTTATAAATTCTGTTGGAAAAAGAAAATCACTGCAAGGTCAGGGGTGGGGAGTATGTTAGGAAGAGGAGTATTAAGGAGTCCAGGGCTGGCTTTGTTGAAAAGGCCACAGTTGAGCAAAGACTTGAAGAAGATGAAGCATTGCAGAAATGCTGTGAAATTTCTTCATAAGAGGAGTCTTGTCACCATGATCTGGGCTTACAGGATAAAGTGGCTCTCAGGATTCCAGTAGCAATACTGGTGGTAATGACAAGAAGAAAGGCAAATGATCCTTGCATGGCTCCACTCCTCGTCAGGTTAAGATGCTGGCCCTGATTTTGCATCAACTATTTTGCAATGTTCCCAGTCATGCCCTTCAGAGTTGTCAGTGAGCTGGGATGCAAACAGATGTTCTAATGACAAAGTTCCCTTGCTTTGCTCTGCCCTAGGCTGCCTCTCTAGTATTTTGGGGTCCCTAGCATCATCCTCCATGACAATTATAAAAGAAGCTTTATAGCAGATTCACTCTTATTAAATAAAATTCCTGTATCCATATTTGGGGAAATGGATACCGGGACGTGTTTCCATATTCACAAAACTGAACTTTGATCTGAGAATTTTCTCATTGAACAGACTTAAATCATACCAACAATTGATAGTGGTAAGTAGACTGAGTGATCATCCTACACTATATGTATTAGTCAATTTGAGATAACCACAGAATGGTGTCTTAAACAACACACACTTATTTCTCACTGTTCTGGAGTCTGGAAAGTCTGAGATCAAAAAGCCAGTAGATTTGGTATCTCGTGAGGGCCCACTTCTTGGTTTGGCGGTGGCCATCTTCTCCTTGTATCTTCATATGGTAGAGAGAGAGAAAGCAAGCTCTCTCAAATCTTTCCTTATAAGGGCACTAATCTCATTCATGAGGGACCCACCCTTATGAACTAATCACCTCCCCAAAGCCCCACCTACTAATGCTATCACATAGGAGGTTAGGATTTCAATATATTAAGGTGGGGAGAGAGATTAGACACAAACATTCAGTCTATTAAACAAAAAAAAAATTATATTTAACCATATTGTAAACCTGGATTGACAGTAAGTCTATAAATGTCTATATACTTTGGGTTTTATTATATTACGTATCATTTGGACACTGCTTGCACTTTCAAATATTAAAAACCCTCTATAATGTTCTCCCTTCTCTTTGGGTGCCCATCAGCACTGCCAGATCTGGGTAACTCTGGCCCAAACCCCAATGCCATCAGCTAAAAGAGTCAAAACCTTCCAATTCTCTCTAGGTGTTCTTGCTGCTTGCTTCTTCTCACTGATTCCACATTCCCCTGTCAGCCCTGGCTGCCCTCTTCAAGCCATGTGCATTCAAAGCCCAGTCCCCAAATTGTGTGTGTGTGTGTGTGTGTGTGTGTGTGTAGTAAAATACAGAACATAAAACCTACCATTTTAAAGTGTACAATTCAGTGACACTAAGTACATTCACAGTGTTGTGAAACTGTCACTACTGTCTCGTTCCAGAACTTTTTCATCACACCAAACAGAAACCTCACTGCCATTAAGCAGTCACCCTGCATTACACACTAGCAACTACCAATGTGCTTTTATCTCTATGGCTTTGCCTAGTCTGGATATTTCATATAAATGGAATGATACAAAATGTGATCTTTTGTGTCTGACTTCTTTCATTTAACATAGTGTTTTAATGGTTCATCCATATTGTAACATATAAGAGTACTTCATTCCTTTCAATGGCTAAATAATATCTCCTTGTATAGATGTACCATATTTTATTTTTCCATTCATCCATTTATGGCTATTTGGGTTATTTCACTTTTTGGCTACACTAATTTTTTTTCTTTTTTAAAACCACTCATTCCAAGCATTATTTGAAGTTGGTAAGCTTACTGAATATGGGGTGATTTTAAGGAGGAGTGAAGAGGGGTCACATTACAAAGTAAGCAGCCTTCCATATTCTCTGTGGCTCCAGATCCTCGGTCCCCTGCAGGGGTTACAGACAAATATCCCATATTTTCACTCATATTTGTTCTCTTCCCAATGAGGTCCCTTGAGGTCCTGGTTTTTGTTTTTGTTTTGTTTTTTACCTCAAGAAAGTTTGTCAAAGAAATTCTTCTAAACAAAACTTCCCTCTTGCTGAAAGCAATTCTGCTGACTATAATTTTCTTCATCTTGTTACATAAGGACCTTTGCAGAATTGGCATGGGACAATAAAGTGATAAACTCAAGAAGCCAGAAAGCACACACCAACATGGGTTTCCTATGATGAGGAAAAAGTTACTGGCAGCACAGGTATCTAATTTCTGCCTCTCGGGTAACTCATCAGTTAACTGTGTACTAACAGTCAAAGAAATTAGGATCTAAATTTTTTTTAAAAATGTATCAATGGGCATAATGACACCCACAACAACAACAAAAAAATATCTTTAAGAAATCTGACATAAATAGAAAGTAATAGAGCATAAAGCTCCCAAACAAAACAAAGCAGTGTGATATTCTAGTTGTTTAAGGCCCAAGTTCTCAACTTATTTACACATTAACATCTATACTGTCCTTGTCTTTTCCTATAGAACACCAAGAGATAGGACAAGATCACCAGAAAATCTAGAATCTAGCTAGATTCAAAATGGATGAGTTACACAGCTTGACACAGCTACTGAAATAGGAATGTTCCAATAATTTAACATTCAACTACAGATAATCTGAACAATGGCTGTAATAGCAAGAAAAAGGGCAGAATGACTTTCCTGTTGAGTTTAATACAATGAACTTGTTGATTCCTACTATATGCCGAACACTGTATGATGCACCAAGAATACACTAATGGATCAGACTTGGTCCATCTCTCAAAGGATGCCCATTTAGTAGAGAGAGATATTCAAACAAGTGATTTAAGGTTATGTGATGTGAGACTGAACAGATGTTAACAGAGAAGGTAGAGAAGTACAAGCATGATGGAAGAACAAGTATGTGATTACCACAGGACACTGTTGATTATACATAAACCTTTTTGAGTCCATTTCTTCCATCATCTTTGTTGTACCCCTACTCTAAGCCCTCTTATCTGGTCTGAATTTATTTACTAACTGGCCTTACAGCCTCTTAGGTTCTCCTTCCTATTGGCTACCCTGCACTCTGTCACCAAACTCAGTCACATAAAATTTAAATCTAATAATAATGACCACTCACTGAGTATTTTCCATGGGTAAGAAATTGTGTTAAGCCTTTTACATACATGATTTCATTCAATCCTTATCTTACGAATGAGGAAAATAAATTACAGAGTTAAATAACTTGTTCAAGGTCTCCTAGCTAGTAAAGTTAGTGATAAGGTAAGTGGTAGAGCTGGGATTCAAAACCAATTGCATCTGAACTCTGTTCTGTTTGTCTTTAACAACTACCATTCATCACCTTCTCCATCAGCCAAAATTCTTACTTGTGTAGAACTGACTTAAAAATACAAGGAGTTTATTAAAAGAATATTAAGTGTAGTTCTGCTTCCACTTAAAGCATAGGAAACCACAAGACATCCTAACAATATAGAAAACTAAATAATGTAGTGTACAAAATTTTAACTTTTGTTGAGCCTATCAGATCAGGTAGAGGACATACACTGAGAAAAGTCCTCCAGAATCCTGGGTCATTCATTAAGCAAAAGATAACAATAGCCCACCAACAGAGGAATTTGAAGTCTGGTGCACTGTAGGTAACTATAGAAACAACAAATATCAAACTCATCTAAACTACTGACTAGATTAACTTTACTCTCCACAGTAAAGGCCTGACAACCAAAAGTGTGCCCATTTCTGATTTACCTTGTTCTCTACTGTTCTATACACAGTGTCCAACATCCACTAAAAAAATTATGAATATTACAAACTATTACAAGAAAACACAACCCATTTTCTAGATACAAAGCAGTAAACAGATCCAGATCTATAAATGAAGATGTTAAAACTATCAGAAAAGAATTTTAAAATAGCTACCATTATTAAATTGTACACATGAAACCTTTATAATTTCATTAACCAATGTCACCCCAATAAATTTAATGAAATAAAAATACAATTTAGAAAAAGAACTATTGGAAAAGGTGAACAACATGCATAAACAGATGGAGAATTTCAGAGATGGACATTAATTTTAAAAATTAGATGAAAATTCTAGAAATAAAAACATAATACCAGAGATGAACTATTCCTTTAATAGGTTTATCGGCAGATTAAACACAGCAGAGAAAAGAATTAGTGAACTCAAAATTAGGTAAACAAATTATGCAAACTGAAACACAAGGAGAAAAAAGAAAAAAAAGATCATTCAAGATATCATGGAATAATATCTAATAAGAGTGATTAAGAGGCAAAAGGAGAGTAATGGATCAGAAGAAATATTTAAAGAGATTATAATCACAGTTTCCAAAATTAATGAACCACAGAACCAAAGAGCTCATAGACACCCAAACAGACTTTAATACATACACACACACACACACACACACACACACACACACACACACACACACACACTGACACATTAAAGTCAAACTGCTGGAAATCAGTATTAAAGAGAAAAACTAGACAGCAGCCAGAGAAATTAGAAACCATACATAATAAGAAACAAAGAAAAGATATACTGAAAACTTTCTGTCAGAAAATATAAAAACCAGAAGATAACAGAAGTCACATTGTTTATGTACTGAAAGCCAATAAAAAAAGTCAACTCATAATGTTACACTCAGAAATCTTTAAAAAATGACAATTAAATAAAGACTTTTCAGACTAACAAAAACAGAAACAGAGAACTCATTGCCAGCTCTGATGCATTATGAATGCTAAAGGATGTTCTCTAGGCAGAAAGACTGAAATCAGATGGAAATTTGAATTTATACAAGAATTGAAGAGTCTTAAAGATGGTTAAAAATAAAGATGAAACAAACTTTTTAGAGTTTTTTCCTTACTTTTAATCTTTTTAAAAGATTATCAAATAATAAATAATAATTAGGTATTATGAGGTTAATAACATATGCAGAAGCAAAAAGTAAAATAGCACAAAGTGTGAAAAAGAAAAAAATCCAAGTATACTGTTTATGTTATTTGAAGGTTAAGTGTAAAAAGTTAATGATACATATTGTAAACTCAAGAGCAAAACCTTTTTTAAAAATGCAAGTAACTTATGAGTGGATACAAATGGAAATTCACATTAACAGATATTAAAAATACTCAACAAATACTCAAAAAAACATAGAAAACAGGAATAAAAACAAAGATAAGATGGAACAAGTGGAAAACAAGTAGCAAGATGGTAGATGTAAAACAACCATATCAATGATTACATAAACTATAAATGGTCTAATACAATTAAAAGTTAGAGAGAGTCAGACTTAAAGAAAAAAACAATCTACAAGGATGCTACTTTAAATATAAAGACAAATGTCTTAAAAGTAAAATAACAAGAAAGATGTTATATTTGTGAACCTACTCAAAAGAAGTTTTATTAATGTCAAACAAGATAAACTTCAGAATATTTCCAGAAGAGAAGCATTACCTATTAAAAAATGGATCAATTCATCAAGAAGACATGACATTCCTAAATATCTTCACACTTAATAACAGAACCTTCAAAATACATAAGGGATAACTGACAGACTAAAAGGAATAATAGAGAAATTCACAACTATATATGGAGACTTCAAGACACTCTTCTCTTAGTATTTGATAGATCAAGTACAAAAAAAAAAAAGAAAAGCAATGTTGGAGATGATTTGAACAGCATCATCAACTAACTTGACCTAATTAATATTAATACTACACACAGAAGTAGCAGAATAAAAATTTTTTCAAGTGAATATGAAACATTAATCAGGATAGACTACATTTTCTGCATAGATTAAAATTAAGTGAGAAATCGGTAACAGAAAGATATCTGGAAGATCCTTGAAAGATTTGGAAATGAAACAGTACACTCCAAGATAACCTTTGAGTCAAAGAAAAAAATCACAAGAGAAATTAAACATTTTGAATGGAATAAAAATGCAACATATCATTTGGAGAGAAATTTATAGCATTGAATGATTGTATTAGAAAAGAAGAAGAGCCTTAAATCAATTAGCTAAGATTTTACATTAAAAAAAAAAACTAGAAAAAGAGCAGATTACATAAAAAATAAGCAGAAAGAAACAAATGATAAAAAGTAGAAACAAATGAAATAGAAGAGAAAAATTAATACAGAAAAATCATGAAATTAAAAGCTAGTTCTTTGAAAAGTTCAATAAGATGTATAAACCTTTAGCCAGACTAATCTAGCAAAAAGAAATATTAAGCATGAAAGAAGACATGTCACTACAGATCTTAAAGATATTACAAGCAATAATAAGGAAAAAATAGGAATAACTTCAGACCAATAAATTTGATAACTTAGATAAAATGGATGATTTGTTTGAAAACAAACTACCAACCAAAACTCATTTTTAAAAAAAGGTAACCTGAGTAAGCCTATATTTATTAAAGAAATTGGAGCCCTAGTTTTTAAGTTTTCACAAAGAAAACTTCATGCTCAGATTACTTCACTGATAAATTCTACTAAACATTTAAGGAAGAAATAATACTTCTACACAATCTCTTTCCAGTTCATTATGAGGCCAGCATTACCTTGATACCAAAACCAGACAAAGACATTACAGGAAAATAAAACTAAATATAAAAAATCCTCAACAAAAAATATTAGCAAATTGCATCCAGCAATATAAATAATAATAATACATTATGACCAAGTAGTGTCAATGCAAACTTAGCTAAACATTTAAAAATCAATGTAATTCACATTAACAGAAAGCAACAAAAATCCCATAATTATCTCAATAGAAGCAGGAAAAAAAAACATGGCAACATTCAGCATGCATTAATGATAAAACTCTCAGGAAACTAGTATAAATGGCAGGCTCAAAAGTGGTAAAGGACACATATGAAAACTTACAGTTAGCATCATATATGGTGGGGAGAGACTAAATGCTTTCCCTTTAAAATTAAGTCTGTTCTCACTGCTTCCATTCAACCACCATCAAGTAAAGCAATAAGATAAATAAAAAGCATCAGATTATAAAGGAGTAAATATAACTATTTTTATTCTCAGATGACAAGATTATCTGTACAGGAATTCCAAAAAATGTATCAAAAAGAGCTACAAAAATTACTAGGTAAGTTTGTAAGGTTGCAAGGTACAGAGTCAATACACAAAAAGCCATTGTATATACTATCCACAAACCAATGGAAACTAAAATTTTAAAATAATGTCATTTACAAACTCATTATAAAATGCAAAAAAATAAAACTACTATGAGACACCACTACATACCTACTTGAATGACTAAAATTAATGTAACTGGCAATGTCAAGTATTATCAAGGATGCAAATGAAGCACCTGGAACTTTGGTTGTACATTTAGCTCTTGCATCAGCATTTTGAAAAACAGTGCAGCAGTTTCTTATAAAGTTTACCAAGTATTAACCATATGACTGAGTGATCTTATTACTAGATATTTACCTAAAAAAAATAAAAATGCATGCCCACACAGGACTTCTACATGAATGTTCACAGTGGCTTTATATATAACAACCAAAAACTAGAAATAAACCAAATATTCATCAACTGGTGAACAGATAAATTGATATAACCAAATATTATTTGAATATTATTCAACGATAAAAAGGAATGAACTGATGCACACAACACGGATGGGTCTCAAAAACATTATACTAAGTGGGGAAAAAGAGCTGCATACTGTATGATTCATTTATATGAGTTTGGAAAAGGCAAAACTTCAAAGACAAAAAGATGAGACCAGGGCTGGGAATAGGGAGAGGAGATTGACTACAAAGCAGCACAAGAGAACCTTTGGGGGTGATGGAAACAGTCTATCTCATGGTATTGGTTACACAACTGCATCCACTAGAAAAAAAAACATTGAACTATAAACTTTAATAAGGTGTATCTTACTATCCATTAAGTGGAAGGAGCCGGAAGGAGACAGGAGGAGGGATGGAAGGATCCAGTGAGGAAGAGAAGAGGGAGGGACCCTTGACAGCTCACAGTATCTCTTGGAGAGCTGAGAACCAGGTTTGTAGGCTATGCAGCAAGCAGCAATGCTCAAAATTATGCTGAGGGGACAGCGAGGTAAAGATTCAGTGTTTCTGATGGGCAGAGACACCACAGACAGCTTCCACCATCACCCAGAACCACTGGACACTTGGCGCTGACCCTTAGGGGCTTGCCCCTGCTGCTTCCGTCTCCAGAAACAGACCTTCCCTGAGGTCCCAGCTTCTTTCTGTCACTATTTAATGTCTGGAATGGGAACATCTGATGGGCAGAACCTAGGTCATGTTCCCTTGCATTACTTAACTGCAAGTGAAACTAGAATAGAGTGCGTAACATTTCTGCTTCCACAACAGAGTAGGCTCTGCATCATGAGGTTGGGAATCTCTCTAAGGCAGGTCCCCTACTATCTCTCCAGCAAAGCACTTTGCTGGGTAGTCAAGAAGATTTTAAAATGTTCACTACACCTCCCATATCATGACTCTGATTAAGAATGTTAGAAGAATTTTAGTGCTTATAGGATAAAATCTGAATGCCCTACTTGTGTTCAAAACCGGACCCTGGTCTGTCATCCTAACCTCAATGCCTCCTCTAGCCCTACCACCTGACTGGCTTTACTCACTTGAAAAGTGTCACTGCCCCTCTCAAATCTTTCATTTGCAAGGCTTTGGGATTCTGCTATGTTTGAAATGTCCTCCCCCCATCTCCACCTGAAGAGTTCCCTACTTCAGGAAAACCTGGCCCAAATCTGTGGCAACATGAACCAGGCCCTCTCTACACTCTGCTCTATGGTAGTATTTAGTAGATACTAAATATTTGGTGGGTGAGAATTGTCTTCCAAAATCAAAGAAAAGAAATATGAACTTTAAGGATAAAATAAATAAAAATTTAAAACTACTCATAGTCAAATGCAACAAAATTTTTAATGTTTCCAGAAATTCTGAACCAACAGATGACCATTGGCCAATATCTTTCCTGTGTCCTGAAGATTCTCTCCGAACAAATGAGTAAAGACACATCTGAAAATTCTAAGCCAAGAAACACAACCCTCAGATCCCAAAGGGGCCCAAGACAAGGTCCAACTAAGCCTGGAGTTTAGATGGAAACATGACATGTAGTGGATATTTGTTGTGAAATGCTTCTTACTGATAACTAGCAAAGTCAACAATTAGACTGGAGACTCTAAATTACTCCCTGCAGAACAAATGAAATATAGCTAATAGATACAGCTGAACTGAAACTGAAAAAACTGCCTTGGTCATATTTCTGTCCACACTGATTGACCCAGGCAACTATGTGAGACGTGAAGAGGGGGAGTTCCAGGGCTGAACATTCTAGAGCTGATGCCCACCGGGTGCCCATGAATCCCTGGCATGGAAGATGGATGCCACTGCCCCCTACATTTCACACTTTCATTCTCTGTCACTGGTACTTGGGTTAGGTGAGAGTTCACTGACTGATCAACTCCATTTCACCTGGACCTCAAGTCAGCCTTGTATTCATCTTTGTATTTGGATATTCTTCTCTCTACAAAGATCCCTTCAAAATAATTTATTCTGCCTTCCTTGTTTAAGATGGCAGTGTGCCCTTTGTTCTCTTTCATCTTTGCTTTTCCCTCTACAGTAGCCTTCTGAACACATAAGATTTTTGAATCTCTTCTTTGTGGATTTTTAAATTTTAAAGGCTTCTCAGAGTCTGTAATGAAGTCCCTCACTCCAACACATATTGTATGCTGTCCTGCTTCCAGGCCTCAGTAATGCTGATTTCAAATAATTGATAGGTTACTACTGAAAGCTGATGGCCAAGCAGAAGAAAATCTGAAAGAGAAATGTGTTCGGCCCTAGTTAAATGAGTCACGATGGACATCCAGAGAGGCCAGAAGCACCAGATTAGGAACTGCAGGAGCTGTGGCAACTTCTTTGCCATATCTCGACCCTCCTTCGACAAAGAGGCTCAGTGGTAACCACCTTGCCCATCCAACCCAAAGGATCTGAGAACAGCTCTTAGGCACCAGAGAGATGATCCAGCTTATACAGCTCCCAACAACCATTCCTAAAAACATTAGGGCAGAATGTCTCCACAAGGGAGAAAGGCTGAAGTCATTAGCAAAGGAAAATCACAGGAGATATCATTGCTTTCCCAAACAACCTCTCTAGGCTTGGGAACATCTATCATACTCATTTTGTACCCAGGGAGAAAACTTTTTATAACCTTACAAAAAAGTTACATAAACAACACTATCCCCTTTGTTGGTTTCTTTTTTTTTTTTTTTTAAGGATTGTTTTGAAAAAAGATAATTTTACTGATCCAGGAGCCAAGAATTGTTGCTCTGTCTTAAAGAGCTATTGGATGCCCCTTCTAGAAGGATTGTTTGTTTGACTAAGATTATGCATGCTTGCTTGAGGACATAAAAATGAGCTGGTCCAGGAGCTGGGGGTTGAACAGAGCTGCACCTGTGTGGGGCTTGCGGGCCCCAGCTCTCAAGGAGCACTAGCCTGCTCTCTCATCCCTCACCACACTCAGAATATCCTCAAATCAAAGTGCTTCCTTATTAAAGGTACAAAGATGGGAGTAGAAGGTTAAGAATGTCTTTTCAGGCAAGATGACCAAAATGATACACAGCAGGGAAAGAAGAAAGAAAAGGTAAACTGTCAGGTAAAGCACACCAAGACAGAACTAATTCTCTTGAGGCAATTATTTCCAGTAAAATGACATACCAGAAAAAGAAGAAAACTCCAGGAGAACAATGCTCTCACACAGGTACACTCCACAGGAACCTGCTTTGCTTAAGTCCACTTCTGCCTTCCCTACCAGTCTCAAAGGAAATGTTTCAGATTAACCTGAGGAAATAGCCACAGAGTCAATGCTGTTCTGAGGATAGTTACTCTTATGCAAAATAATAGCATACAAACTAGAGGGAAAGGGCCTTGAAGCTTTGCTTTGTGTTTGTAAATGTGATTGACATGTAAGTAAAGAAATTCTACCAATGTATTCTCCTCAATCCAAAAACACAAAACAAGCAACTCTGAGAGAGAGGACCAAAGTTAAACTTCCTTCTAATAAAAATTCATTCCACGAATGTTCTTTGTGAGCAAGTATATGAAAAAATTCTCCAGCTACAATCACACGTCTCTGTGGTTTAAGTTTTTTCTCTTTAATCGTGACTACCCAGAATAGTAATTTTGATATTAAATGTTCTTCCTCAACAACAAAAAAAAAATGATAAGCAAATCTTTGGGAATATATTCTGTATAATGCCACAGAATATTTTTGAACCCACGCTTTCAGTGTTCAATTTTCTACATAATACCACCTCAGAAATAACAAATTTCCTCCCTTAAATACCGAAGCTTCTCAAGGGGTTAAAGACTTGTTCGTTGCTCTGAACCCAGTAACCACAGGCTCATAGTGGTGTTCAATAAATATTGGTTATCATTAATACAAATAAGCATACACAAAGTTACAACTATCCATTTCCACTTTCTGAACAATGCCCTTCCTACAAACACTGGCAGCAGAGTAATTTTCTTAGCAAAGGAGAATGTTTTAAAATTGACACATCAACATTTAAAGAATGAGCTGAGGTTCTGTGCTTGTTGATTTACAAAAACACATCGATTTTACTTGTTTTGAGCTGAGAATCAGCTTGGGAACATGAGAGGAGGCAGAAATGTGGGCATGTTGATTCTTTAGAGACCCTGCCAGTCAGCAACTCCTGTTACAACCTCAAAACAAGTGCATTTTTTGCTATTTTTCTTGGAAAACTATGAGAGTGTGCAATGAGTATGTCTTATCAGCTTCCAGGTGTAGGCAGTCCACCCAGCCACTTCAAACAGAGAGATGGGAGGGGGAGGGACACCCGAGTAATGGGACCCAGGATGTGCCTGCTGCGCGAGAGCCTTTCAGCTACAATCTCCAGATTCTTTCCATGTCACCTGGGCTTCGCACTGCTCCCCTTGATTTTTAAAAAGAACCTTAGTAATACACATAAGGAAGGGTTTTGTTTACTATTATAGAGGAAATAACTAAAAACAAAACAAAAAAACAGGCTATAATACTTCTCACTCTATCAAGCCTATGTTAACCCTCTGTGATCACATCGATTGAAACTACAACAACCACACCGAAGGGAAAAAAAATCATTCCTCAATCTAAAGCAGATGTACCTTCTATGAGGATTTTATACTTACACTGTGTTTAAAAGGCTATTTTACACTGAAATCTTTTACATCTGAAATCATCCACCTCTTTCTTCTCTAGTGTTCAGGATTCACATTTTCTTCTTGTGTCTGGTCACATGCAGTAAATTGGCTGGGGAAGGAAGGCACGTTTATGACTATTCCCTGTCCTCTCATATTTGTTTTGGTCCTTATGTCTTCTGTCATTGTCACTGATGCATTGGCTTCCCCTAGGGACTGCTCTTCTGAATAAGTATTTTTTTTCTGACACCCTTAAGTGCTGTGCCCTTTCAAGAAAAAACTGGTGAAAGCCCTTCTCACCCACAGCTTCCAAATCTGTGGCAACCTTCTGAAAATATTTTCCTTAATAAGTCAATAGGGTAGAATCTAGCAGCGGTTCACATATGTACTGAATCTTGAGCTGATGATTTCCATGTGTGTTGCTGCCGGATTTTACTCTCTTTAGTTCTCAGAACTACTGTGCTATTTTCTGCAGTGTTGAGATGTGTAGCCCTCTTTCAATGTCAGTTACATTCTCAGAATGCACTGGAAATCATGCTCCTTTCCTCTCTAAAGTCTCAGGAAAATGTCTCTTTGATTAGTTCCTCAGTGTCAGTGGTTGAGAAACATTCTATAGCTTCAGACTACAAAATCTTTGCTGCATAACACATAAAGTTGCAAGGAACCATATCAAGACTTTATGGAAATTTTTAACACAATTTTCAGAACTAGATTTTGAGAGCTACTAATTAAATTTGTTTGTTCATTTGTTCACACATCTATTCGCACATATTTTGGGTGCATATTCATTGTTATACTTTGTGTTAGAGGCTTAGGGAACATGATTCACTGCCAGCATAAAAATCTTTCCCAGCATTGTCGAAGTGCATGGGTGAAATTTACAGTGTTCTAACTTCATCAATACAACACTGTGATATAATAGATTTAATAGATGTTATGCCATCTCCCTTGGGAGTACATTTCCAGACACCAGGGAAACACCTTTCTCCTTAAGCTACTGAGATTGTCAAGACACTCTGAAACTGACCTATTTTGTTGACTATATACAGACAGGAATAGAAACCACTGCTTTAGACCCCTTTGGTCAGTCAGCATGGTAACAAGGACAGAAGTCTAAGGCCAATATGGTTACATGACACCCAGCTCACATAAGGACTCACCGGCATGCTTTCTGGTAGCACAGCTAAATGCTGCCATTAAACTCTGCTACACAGGCATTAGTGTCCAAAACACATGGGTCATCCAAAAACTATGAGGTCAAATTAAGAAGACCAGAATACCCTCTGAAAGGCCAGCAGACAGCATGGCGCCAACATGACATCTAGCTCCAGACCAACATCAACTTTTATAAATCAGTGGTGGCATCTAACCTCTTCTGGTGCAGTGTAAAACTTGGACCTACCACAGATGCCACATCTGACTTCTTTGGCATTTCTACCAGTGTCACCTTTCAGCACTCCTAAGTATTAAACTACCAGGACAGACACAAAGTCACTTAAGTCCCGGGATGTAACTACCAAAATTGAAGCCACGTTTATTACTGTAAGCCCACCGACTGGACAGCCACAACACCAAATCATGCCAGCAGTAACCTCTGGGGGGTTACTGGCTAGGACAGGGCAGGAGAAAGCCTTCTAGGTGGTGGTTACAGAAGTGATACACACATGTGTGCAATGTCTAACCGAGCATCACTTTCCATGTTGTTTCTTAGAACCATGAAGTTTGGGTGGGGTTTCTTGGTAGATTTTTCTTTTGGGGGTGGTGGTGGACAAATCCTAATATTTTATTCTACTGAATACCATCATTCTACTAAATATTCACCCCATCCTCCTCTTCTACACCTCTCTGAAACCACTGATGAGTCAAAGCAAATCCTGAGCCAAACCAATAACAGTATGATCAAATCATGTGGACAAGAGCTTAAGAGCATATCTCAGCTATATGATGTTTTTTTCCCTGAAGTAACTGAGAAATAGTCACACACTTACTGTAACAGAGTGAGAACTCCTTCCAACTTTCCAGGTCTTCCACCCAAAGGCACTTCTGCTATATAAGGGTGAAGGAAAGAGATAAAAAATAAGCCAGACTGAACTATTTTACTGACGAGGCATTCTCAGTAAAGCCTGCAACCTATAACATTTAATTGAGTTGCAAACTGGAAAATTAAGAACTTTCAACTCAGTGTTGGGAGTGGGAGAGAAAGCATATACTTACTAATTAAGACATAATACCCAATTATATTTAGGTGCTCTATTTAGGATTCACAGTCTTTAATCAAAAGTCAGGAGAGGGAATGAGGGGGTTATTTTTTTTTAATCATTCCAACAGAAGAAGTACCATACAGAAAAGAGATGGGAAAGTGGAAAACCAAGTTCACAAGTTTGGTGCTTTCAATCTATACTGAAGTCGTAATTTAAAAAAAAAAAAAGTATGATATTCATTATATAAACCCCAAAATAACAATGTTAATAAATAAGTTCATAATAAAAAAAAGTCCAAAGGTAATGGTGAGCTGTAAATTCCATTAAAATTCACCTAGTTTATCCACCCCAACTTTACAGTTGAAAAAAAACAGAAGTCATATCTGCGAATGAGTGTAAACCACAGGCAACATAGAGCTGCTCTCAAACACAGCAACCCTACTGCTGCCCCAAGTGCCGGGATCTCTGAGACACCCCCTGCCCCCACTGGCTTTACTATCTTTCCAAAACTACATTTGGTTTGTGGAAGACTTCTCTTCCAGAGAAGAGAACAAAAGTTCCTGAAGAATGGAAAGAGGGGCCTCAAACAAAGATGAGAAACAAATGGAAAAAGAGCAAAGAATCCTGTATATGATGATGTTACTGGGTTATGGTTTCTCTGACATCGCCATAGGGTAAAGATATTGGCTCTCTATACATGTAAGGAATTTTGTAATCAACTTAACTATTTTTAAGTGTATAGTTCAAAACACTTAAATACTTCAGTATTTAAGTTTAAAACACTTAAATACTTAAGTATATTCACATTGTTGTGCTGCCATCACTACCATCCAACCACATCTTGCAAAATTAAAACTGTATCCATTAAATAATAACTCCCATTACCCCCTCTCTCCCAGGGCCTTGGCAACTACCATTCTACCCTCTATCCTATGAGTGACTACTGTAGGTACCTCACATACGTAGAATCACACAGTGTTTGTCCTTTTGTGACTGGCTTACTTCACTTAGAAAAATGTCTTCAAGCTAAGGATTACAGGCGTACCTCTGAGATATTGCAGGTTCAGTTCCAGACCACTGCAATGAAGCGTGTTGTAATCTCTTTGCTAGTGGAGGCTCTTGCCTTTAATTTGTAAGATACACAACATGTGTGAAGCGCAATAAGGCAAAGCAGAGGTGTGTCTCTATTTCTTAAGACAGAATTTAACAAGTATTAGCTGAGGATGAAGACCAGCTGTTTTTCCATCTTCATAAGAACAGAGAAAACAAGGAAAAATGAGTTTAAATGACTGTCAGATGCTGAAATACAAACTCCTAAAGAAAAACTGTGCCTTTAGCACTTACAAAAGTACTATAAACAATGTGTTAATACATATAGTTGACTTATTTCCTTATGATAAGATCTCTTAAAATTATGAAATCAGCTCAAGAAGCCTTAATCAAGCCTTTTATTATAACGACGTAGGGACTACTAAAGAAATAGAACATATTGTGCTTCTCCTTGAAAAATACAATTTCCTCTAGGAAACAATATAACTTTCTTCACGTTCTTACAGTACTTAACCATTTTCACCATAAACCAGGGATGGCAAATAGCTTTCAACTGAAACAGCAACTCTTATAAACTGTTAAAGACTGCCTAAAGCCCTGTTATGAATTCTGAGTCCAAGACTGGGCACACAACAGACTTCTGGTTAGTTATTGTTGTTTGTCACGGGCCCAGAAGGGACAAGCAAGGTAAGAGTGTCATATTCAGGCTATTCCTGTCAAAACTCCTGTAGTTTGTTATGCATTATTAATTGCTTAGCACTGATCAATATTCATTTTACGTTTGTCTCTCCAGCTAAAATTGGCTTCACAATAGTCATCAATACTTCTACTTATTTAGCATTTCTGCAAAATAGCACAGTACTAGGAACTGTATATACCCACAATAATGTGACAGGAACCACTTAGGAAGAAGCCTTCTCGGAAGATGGGAGAGTAGGGAGCACCAAGAACACCTCCACAACTAGACAACTACTCCACTGGGCAGAATCAGTCTGACATAACTAGTTTGGGACTCTAGAGTCTATTGAAGACTTAGATAGTAAATCTTGGTTAATTTCAGTCCGTTCCAGCTCTTACCACAGAAACAACTACACATCCTCTACCCTCAGCAATGTACCAGTCAGATGTGCATTCCTGGAGCAGCCTGCATACTGCTTTCAGGCCTGCATACTGCTTTCAGGAGTTTGGGTAGGCAAAAATATCAGGGATCTGTGCTCTGATGGCTGACTGCTGTTTCTGATCACACAGGTGCAGATGAAGAGGCAAGAAGCCATTGTTTTGGTACCTTCCCCAACTGTTGCAAGCCCCTTTCTTTTTCTTAAATTTATTGGGGTAATATTGGTTAATAAAATTCTATAAGTTTCAAATATACACTTCTAGAATACATCATCTGTATATTGCATTGTGTGTTTACCACCCAAAGTCAAGTCTCCTTCTGTCACCATATATTTGACTCCTTTACCCTCTTCTATCTCTTCCTCATCCTCCTTTCCCTCTGGTAACCACCATACTACTGTCTGTGTTTACAAGCTGTTGTTTGTTTGTCTTCTTTGTTCATGTTGCTTTCAGTTTTATATCCCACATATGAATGAAATCATATAGTTCTTGACTTTTTCCATCTGACTTATCTGCAGCAGGTGATTCCCAGAGGGACTTAAAAGGTTGGTGCCCTTCCCTTATCTCAAACATCTTTCTCTTTTAACCCTTTGGGAGTCAAACATTGCAAACTAGAATATTCAAAAATAATTGCATATATAGGAAAAATTAGAAAGTGACTACATGTGCCCAAGAATGGGCTCAGAAAAGACGTGAAAAGACCCTGAGAGAATGAGAGAATATTCGAACATGTATTTGCTGAGAACTCCCTAAATTTGTTGAGATACATGAATATAAACATCTAAGAAGCTCAATGAACTACAAGTAAAATGAACTCAAAAGACCCATACCAAGACTCATTATAATCAAATTTTGAAAGACAAAGAGAGAATCTTGAAAGCAGCAAGAGAGAAGCACTGATCACATTCAAGGGATTCTCATTAAGATTATAAGCAGATATCTCATCAGAAACATTAGAAGCCAGAAGACAGTGGGCCCATATATTCAAAATGCTTAAAGAAAAACTCAACCAAGAATCCTATATCTGACATAACTATTCTTCAAAAATGAGAAAGAAATTAAGACATCCCCAGATAAACAAAAGCTGAAGGAGTTCATTACCACTAGCCATGCCCTGAAAGACAGGCTCAATGATGTCCTGTAGGGTGAAATGAAATAATAGTGGCATATCTTGAAGCCATAGGAAAAAATGAAGATTTCAATAAAGGTAAATACAATGGCAATTATAAAAATTAATATTATTGTAACAATGTTTGTAACTCTATCTTTTCTTTCCTGCATGATTTAAGAGATTAATACATTTTTAAAAGTTATTTGTCTAAAGCTAGTATTATTGTAACTCGATTTGTACCTCCATGTTTGTTTTCTACATGTTTTAAGAGGCTAATGCATTTAAAATAATTATTAGTTTATGTTTTGGGGCATGCAACATATAAAGATGTAATTCTGTGGGATCAGCAACTGAAAGGGGTGGGGATGGAGCTGTGCAGGAGCAGCATTTTTGTGTGTTATTGAAGTGAGGCTGGTGTAAAAACAAATTAGAATGTTATAACTTTAGAACATTAAATATAACCCTCATGGAACCACAAAAAAATAACTATAATATATACACAAAAGTAAATGAGAAATAAATTTAAATATTTCATTAGCAAAAAAAAAAAAATCACCTAAACACAAAAAGAGATAAGGGACAAAAAGCTCTAGGCATATAGGAAACAAATAGTAAAATGACAAGTCAGTCCTTTCTTATCAGGAATTACTTTAAAAGAGTTAAGCTCTCCATTCAAAAGACAGAGATTATCAGAAGGGATAAAAACACATGATACAACCTGATATGCTGTCTATAAGAAACTCACTTGAGATCCAAAGATACAAATAGATTGAAAATGAAAAAATGGAAAAAAGGTATTCCATGTGAATAGTAACCAAAAGAGAACAGAAGTGATTGTACTAAGATCAGACAAAATAGACTTTAAATCTAAAAAGTTAACAAAGGACATTATATATATTAATAAAAGGTTCAATACAGCAAGAAGCTATAACAATTAGAAACATTTATACACAAACCATTTTTGACAAGGGTGCCAGAATCAGTCGACGGGGAAATGACATTCTTTTCAACAAGTAGTGCTAGTAAAACTTGGTATCCACAAACAAAATAATACGTCTAATGTTTCACCTAACGCCATACACGAATATTAACTCAAAAAGGATCAAGACCTACCCAAGACCTAAAATTATTAAACTCTTCGAAGAAAACAGGGCAAAACTTCATGACATTGAATTTGTCGATAATTTCTTAGATATGACATTGAAGGCACAGGCAACAAAAGAAAAAATAGACAACTTTGACTTCATGAAAATTTTTCCGTGTTATACATTGAGAGACACTACCAACAGAATAAAAAGGCAATCCACAGAATGGAAGAAACTATTTTCAAATCATATATCTGCTATGAGATTAAGATGTAGAATTAATTATCATTTACTAATTGAGACTATTATCAATTAATAGTAATTTTCAATTAATATTAATATTCATAATATCAATAATATTAATATTCAGAATTTTCACAATTATTATGAACTCCTAAAACTAAACAACAATAAAATGCAATTCAAAAACACTTAAATAGACATTTCTCCAAAGAATATATATAAATGGCCAATAAGTACATGAAAAGACACTAATCGTTAGGGAAATATAAATCAAAACTACCATGAGATATTACCTCATACCCACTAGGATGGCTACTATCAACAAAAATGACAAGCGTTGACAAGTTTTATAACATCCGTGCACTATTGATGTGAATAGAAAAGAGTACAGCCACTGTAGAAAATGGTATGGTGGTTCCTCAAAATATTAAAAATAGAATTATCATATGACCCAGTAAGTCCACATCTGGGCATATACCCAAAAGAGTTGAAAGTAGGGTCTAAAGAGATAGTTGTGCACCCATGTCCATAGCAGCATTATTCATAGTAGCTAAAATGTGCAAGTAACCCAAGAGTCCATAAAGCAAAATATGATATCTATGTACAGTAAAATATTATTAACCTTTAGAAAGTAAGGGAATTCTAACATATTTTACAACATAGATGAACCTTGAGGACATTATGCTAAGTAAAACAAGCCTATAACAAAAAGACAAATACTGTAATGATTCCACTTATGTGACATAAAGTAGTCAAAATCATAAAGGTAGAAAGTAAATAATGGTTTCCAGGGCCTGGGAGGAGAGAGGGATAGGGAGTTATTGTTTAATGGATGAAGAGTTTCTGTTTCACAAGATAAAAAGAATTATATAAATGGTGGTACTGACATTGTACAGCATTCTGAATGTATTTAATACCATTGAACTGCACACTTAAAAATGATTATGATGGTATATTTTATGTTACATGTATTTTATGTCAATTTTTTAAAAATGGGGGTGTGTGGGGAGAAAGAGGTACCAAGGCAATTAGCTCATCCATTACTCATTCATTTATCTGTTCTCTGGATCACATTCTCCACTCTATCCTTTAGGTCTTTACTCCATCAGTATTCCTTCTCTTTCCTGTATCTTCACCTGTTCCTTGTTCAGTGACTTTCTCCAAAGCACATGCTTTGTCTCTTCCATAAGTAAAAAACAGCTACCATTCCTAGGCCTGTTAGATCTCAACTTCTAGGCTATTTTTTCTTCTCTTGTCTTTCATAGTTAAACATGGAGAAAGAGTGGTCTAAAATGGCTTCCTACAGAGCCTCATCTCCCACTCCCATTTGGAGGTCTACAGTCTGGGCTTTTCCTTTATGCAGCCTCTTGAAACTGTTTTTGCATTGATCACTAGTTATCAATTACTGGCCAAATCCAATGAACTCTTTTAGTTCCTTTAGAGATTGCCCTCTCTGGAATATCAGACTCCCTTAATATAATATCAGACTCCTAAGAAAGACTCTCCATCTTTCTTAGAATTATTTCACCCTTTGATTTTGTTTATTATACCTCCTGATTATTTCTCTTTCTTCTCTTACTGCTCATGCTGACCACAATTTAAATGTCTGTGTCCCCAGGGATTAGTATCTCTTCTTTCCTCACCATACAAACTCTTTCTGAGTGTTCTCTTCAACAACCATAATTTATATCTGATGATACAACTGTCTCCTGCATGAGCCAACTGAATAACCCCAGTGCACCTCTATCTCAACATATCCAAAATTAAGCTAATTGTCTTTCTTCCCATTGTCCTCCCTCCCCACATCCATCCCTCCACAAACACGTACCTTATTCCATACATTGATTAGCACCTTCACCCATACAGCTGCCCAAGCCAGAAACTGGGAATCATCCAGATTTCTTCTTTCTCTTATTCTCCATATCCAGTCACTCTCTGTCACTGCTAGTTCTTCCTCTTTAATTTCTTTCATGTATTTTCCCTTCTCTCCATTCTCCATCATCTCTCACCAACAACTGCAACAGACCTAGAACTGTTGATCCTGTCTCCATTCTAATTCCTTTATGCCAGCATTAAAACAAATGTCCTGGCCCACAAATCTTCTCATATTGCTCCTTTGTCCAAAAATTCTTTAATGGCTCCTCATTGTCTACAGGATAAAATCTAAACACCTTAGAAGGGACTGTGAAACCCTTTATGATTTGATATATCCAGCATTATCTCCTACCTCTATCCTTATCCACTTTAGTCTCTAGCAATAATAAAGTCCTTGCTATTCCCAGAACACACAGTTTTCTCATATCCTTCCATTCTCTATACCTTGCACCTGCTCATCCCTCTGCCTGGACTCTGGCCCCTCCTTGTTCACCTAATATATAGCCATTATTCTTCACATTTCAATGCCAATATGAGGTCCTCTGTATTAACTAAGACTTGTTAAATTGCAAATGCTGGAAATGCAGCTACACATGAGCTTAACCCAAGGGGAGTTTACTGGGTTCTGTAGGAAGGATTCTAGAGAAGATCACAGATGTGACTTAGCATTTTTAAAACCCATGTCCCAGACTAGCCTCTCAACCCAGAAGTTATTCACTCCATGCTTCTGTTTTTCTTTACATTTTGATTCAGTTAAAGCTTCTTAAAGACATCTGTGGTAATTTAGACATAGAAATTAAGTATAAAAGTTGTTCCCTAATTGGCTGTCCTACTATGTATGACCATAACTAGTATAATTTTATGGGCTCTTTCAATATAATAGAAATAAGAGAAGCACAAGAAAGAGTTTAAACTGATCAAAAATAACTGATAGAATTAATGAAATAATGAAATAAATATTTCTTTGACTTCAGGCTTAAGTAAAACCAGTACTAGTCAATAACAAAAATAAATTGTTCCTAAAGATAACTGAAATTCTCTCTGATTTAGTTTTAAATGCCTCAAAGATGTTTTCCTATCAATAAAAAAATAAAAGAAAAGAAAATTTTAAAGGGAAAGAGACAACCAATGAAAAATCTATCAGATGATCTACCCAGGGTAAGAAGCCAAGCCCAATTGTAAAATATCCATGTAGGAAAAAATTTTTTAAAAAAGCATCTTCACTTATCCATTTTCAAAGTTACTATAAAAACAAATATTCTGAAGAATCTCTCCCTTTCTTCTTCATCAGAGATCTGTGATGAAGAAGAGCCTATGGGCCAAATTTGGCTCAATGTCTGTTTTGGTAAATAAAGTTTTATTAGAATGCAACCACACCTCATCGTTGAGCCTTGTCCTTAGGCCTCCAAAAATCCCCACTCAATATCCAATCACCTTTGTTATCATATCAAATTCCTCATCTTCCACCATCCCTTATGGGATTTCTGGTCCCACTAGTCAGGCTTCAGCAAGAATCCTGTTAGTTCAGGTTAGTAAGAAATTCTCCTACCTTTGATGTTTCCTATTAGGAACTGTCCATCTAGCAATTCCACCCCGCTGCCTGGCCCCAACCACCACAACCTGCTCCTTAGCTATAAATTTCCACTTGTCCATGCTACATGCGGAATTAAACCCAGTTATACTCTGAGGCCTCTTTTCCCTTATTGCAAGAATTCCTGAATAAAGGATGTTCTTACCACTCTAAATACTGTCTGGCTCTGGTTTTAAGAGAAATCAATCACCAAAAAAAATCACATATTATATGATTCCACTTATATAAAATATCCAAAATAGGCAAATCTATAGAGACAGAAAATAGATTAGTTATTGCCTAGGAATGGGGGCAGGGGAGAGGGGGTTAGGGGATAATGGGAGTCTGCTAATAGATACAGAGTTTTTTGGGGCGGTGACAAATATGTTCTAAAATTAATTGTGGTGATAGTTGCACAACTCTGTAAATAAATTAAAAACCATTGAATTGTACACTTTAAAATGAATGAATTATGTAGTACGTAAAGCATATCTTACTAAAGCTGTTAATAAAAGAGCATTGGTTATGTTCTTTGGATGATAGGAAGGATGGAAATTCAAGTACTTTTATATGACCAAGATTTTTAAAAATTAAAATAGGACCATATATGGTGCATTATAGTTCCAAAAAGTACTAGGTAGTACTAATAATGTCTTCTACAGAGTGTAACAGTTCACCGAACATTGTCTAATCTTACAACATCCATTTTTGAGCATGTACTATGGACCAGACACTATGTAGGGTGCTTTGCACACATTTTTTACCAAAAACCTGCCCCCCAAAATTAGTAATGAGTATTTCTACTTTACAAATGAGGTATCAGGTAAAAAAGCTAGTGGCTTGCCCATCACTAATAATTTGTAGAACCCAAACTTAAAAACAACTTCCCATCTCTAAATTCTATGCTACACTCTGTATTAATATTTTTGGAGATACAGGGAAATGTGTTGATTCCAGCATTCAAGAAAAATATCTAATCTCCATCTATTTACTGAAACTAGAAATGAGATCATACTTAATACAGGGCCTGGCATAAAATAAGCATTTGGTAAATGTCAGTCATCAGTTATTATTATTATTGTTGGTATTATTCAAATTTAGTGACTTTTTGGCCTCATTCACCCTTTCTGAAACTTTTGCAGGAATTGGTACTAGTGATTATTCTCCTTCTTCCTAAAACTTTATCTTCACTGGGGTTTATGACACAGTGTCTTCCTGGTTGTCTTGAATATCAGTTCAAAAACCCAATTAACAAACGAGCAAATGATATGAAATGACACTTCAACAGAGAAGGTGTATGAACAGCTAAATATATGAAAAGGTACTCAAAATCATTTATCACTGGGAAAGTGCAAAGTAAAACCACAATTCACCAGGCACAAAAGACTACATATTTCATTCATGTAATTCCATTTATATAAAATTTCCAGAAAGGGCAAAAACAGAGGTAGAAGGCAGATGAGTTTGCCTGGGGCTCGAGGTAGGAGTGGGGATTGACTACAAATGAGCATGAGGGCACTTTTTGAGATGACAGAAGTGTCCACTGGCTTTTGTTGATGGTTTCACAGCTCCACAAATGTATTAAAAATCATCAAACTGTGTATGTACAGCAAACAAATTTTATGGCATGTTAATTATATCTCAATAATGCTGTTAAAGAATTTGTTTAAAGATGTTAGAATTTTTTATTTTCATATGGATACTTTAATTACTGAACTAGCTGAAGGACTAAAGTGACTGGAGGACTTTTCATTACCTGAAAATGACTAGAAAACATAAGGAATTAATTACCTGTGATTTTATTTAAGGGTTATGGAAGAACCAGCCTTACAGAAAGAATCTTTATAGTTCAGAATGAGGGGAAAGAGAGAATGGAACAGAAGAATATTTGAAGAGATTATGGCTGAGACTTTTCCAAAACCAACAGAAGATTCAGGATGTACAACCAACCACAAAATACATGTTTGTATTTTGATTTCTGATGACCAAAGACAAAAAGAAAATCCTCTTAAAAGCAGCCAGAGATATAAATTCAATAAAAGACAAAACTAAACTATATTTTTAGGGATACATACATAGGTGGTATAACTTTTTAAAAAGCATGTAATTATTTCAAAATTTAAGATATCTGTTATCTCGAGAGAGGATGAGGAGGATGCAATCAGCAAGTGTGATACAGGAACTTCTCTGTGCCAGCTATGTTCAATTTCTTCATCTCAATGGTGGTTACCTGAGTGGTTGCCTTAATATTATTCATTAAACTGTATAAACATGTCATGGGTACTTTTCTGTATATACTTTATGTTGCACAATAAAAGGAAAAAATATTAAGCAGTGCCTTTGTAAATATGTTTTATAAGTAATGTTGTTGGTTTCTTCCTTGGAGACTGTTTGATGACAAAGAGTACTTTCTGGGGACATGTTTTTCATGTTGGTGGTTTCATTAGCATCATAAAGTGTTATTTTGACCTGTAGAAGCTTTTTTTCCTGGAACTGATAGATCACACTAATGATGAAATTTGACAAGAGACAGTATTATCAAAAGAGAACAGTTGGTGAAAAAAAAATGACTAGCAAATATAATTGCAGAACCAATCATGCTGTATGCTATATATAGCAACATATGCTATAGATAAAGAATTATATTTTGTGGTGAGTGGGTGGGCAATTTTTATCTTTTCTGGCACTGAAATCTGTTAATTTCAGTGTCTGCCTAAGAGCTATTTATTTTTAAAAATCAAAACAGATTTTAATGCATAATACATTTTTTGTTATTATTTGAGCTTGCATAATTAGATTCTTTTCCTTTCTTAAGCCAGCAGAAAACTGTTTTTGTATAATAAACCTTTGGTTTCCATATGTAAACATCCCATTTGAGCTTATGCTGCAGTGGATCACAGCATAGTTAGTAAATTTTTATTTTATTTTCTGAATCTGATCTAGCTCCACACTAGTCCCAGTCCTTGCGGTCTCCACAGTTTTGAATTTGTCCAGTTCATACAGCTTTGCTAATGAAGTTAAGCTTCAAATACTCAGTTTGGATTGGGGCAAGCAGACAGAAGGTAGAAAATTATAATATTTCAGGACCTACTTCACAGAGTGAGGGTTGTTTTTACATCACAACAAGGAAAAGTGGACCTAGAGAATTATTAGACCACTGGATTCCTTTGGGGAACTTTGAAATGGCAAGGAATAAATAATTTATGATTTTCCTACTAGCCATGTATGAAAATTCAACTAAAATATCATGGAGAAAAATTATTATTACTTCACTGTCTCACTCTCTCCTCAACACAGGAATTCCCAACATTCCCTCAACTCTAGCAAGAATATTCCCAAGCTTCCCCACCACTTGCTTTTTTAATCTGCCTACATTATGTGTATAAAGATCTACTCAGCTTCCTGAGTAGATCCTCTTTAAACCTCCTCTTTAGTGCTCCGAGAAAAGATGTTTAATAAACAAAATTTGGTTTTAAAAACCATTTAACACACCAGATTTACTGGGAGTGTGAGCTGGAGGAGATATCACATATACTGTTCCAATTGTTACCAAGTGCAAGTTCACAGATCTGCTCCAGTCAGGAACTGACTTCGCAGCTGTTCACATTACAAGGGCTACCCTTAAGACAAACCATCATTTATCCTATGGTTATAGCCTTCTAAACTTATGTTAGAAGGGTCTTTTTTTCTTTTTATGAAAGTGAGGTTGGTAAGAGATTGCAGTATTTTGAACAGTCTTTTAAGAAATATTTCGTTCCCTTAAATGTTTTTTGATGTATTTCTGGTCTGTGAAACCTAAAAGTCTGTGCACTATACGTCCTAGATCTTTTTAATCTTATGGCTTTTTCATTGAATCACAGAATATTACAATCACCCAGTGCCAGCTGTCAGCCTCTTTAACCAACACTATTTTATTTGATATATTCAACCACCTGCATCTTCCTAAAACTCCCCTTAATGAGTAGGCTTCAGTGGCACACACACACTTTAAAAAAAAAAAAAAAAAAGAAGAAGGTTTTCTCCTCTATGTGTCTGCTCTTTTATAGTTTTCCTTGTTGGTACTTCTATTTTACCAAGTGAAAAAGTCTGGCCATTCCTAAAAACACTTCGTGCCTGCTCGCTCTCTCTCTTTTCCTCTCTCTCTCTCTTTCTCTCTCTCTCTCTCTCTCTCTCTCTCTCTCTCTCTCTCTCTTTCTCTCTCTCTTGCCCTCCTCCCCCCTCCACTCCCTTACCCTGCCCAGCATTAAATTGTGGTAAAAATGCTTAACATAAAATCTACCCTCTTAACATGTTTTAAGTGCACAATGTCTGCTCATCTCTTTATTTTTACCCATTCTTACGGGAACTACTGTCTTAAGACTTTAATTACCACATCCGTGCTGATGACTTTCAACACTTTAGATCTAAGAGCTTCAAACAGTCTGCCGGAGTTCTAGCAGTCTAGAAACCATCTGCACTGGGGTGGCCCACCAGCAGCTCAAACTTTTCTTCTTCCACATTGGATTCATTTTGTTCTCCACTAAACTAGCTTACTCTCACAAATTTCCAGTTTCCACCAAGCACTCACTGGCAATCAAAACCTCATTGTTCTTTTATCCTTTCTTCTTTTTCATCTTTTAAATCCAATTATGCCTTAAATCATTTTGATCTATTTTTCAAAATTTCAACACAAACTTTGGAGTAAAAAAGACTTAGATTTGATTGCAGATTCTGGTACTTAACAGCTATGAGAATGTTAGACAAAGTACTGCTATAGACAAAATGTTTGTGTCCCCCCACCCTAGCCCCCCAAAATTCATATGTTGAAGCCCTAATGTAACGATATTTGGAGATGAGGCCTTTGGGAGGTAGTTAAGGTTAAATGAGGTCATGAGAGCAAGGTCCTCACAGTGGGATTAGTGCCCTTATAAAAAGACACTCTAGAGAGCTTGTTTGCTTTCTCCCTCCATGTGCCCATAAAGAAAAGGTCATGTGAGCACATAGTGAGATGGTGGTTGCCTACAAGCCAAGGGAAGAGGCCTCAGAAGAAACCCACCCAGCCAACACCATGGTCATGGATTTCCCAGCCTCCAGAACAGTGAGAAATAATTTCCTGTCATTTAAGCCATCCAGTCTATGGTATTTTTTATGGTTGCCCAAGCAGACTAAAACACATACCTACACTGTGCATTTGTAAAATGTGACCAGTAATACCTACTCTGCTGGAAAATATTATTTCTCTCTTTTCTCCATCTCCATTACTAATAGCTCACCTGAGGCCCTCATCTACTAACTGCTAGACTGTTGAGTTCTATATTTCTATTCTTCCCTATTCCTGTGTACCCTGCAAATCAGAGACAGATTAATATGCAAAGACATCAAATCAACCATGTTACTCTAATTCCTCAGAGTTGTCAAGCGTTCCTTACTTAACTAATAAATAAGGTTTAAAGTCTTAGACATGGCATTAAAGTATCTCAGAGTACACTTAATACCATCTATTCAACCTCTTCACGTGTACAGGATGGTATTTACTAATTTCTTTCAAACCTAGGTATACGATGCTTCCACAGGCTGAAAGGTACTTAACCTCTCTTGCGTCTACCCAGATTTGCTCTTCAACTTCCCCCTCCAGTAGGTCTTCTCTAACTGCTCTAGGAACTCTTATTTCCAACTTCTGCTACTCAATTATGTGTTACCTTCCACAGCTTAACTGCTTCATGTAAAGATGTAGTATTATTACAACTAAGAAAGCAGACTTCTGGGAAGCAAGACCCATCCATGTCTTTTATGACTTCTCTATAATCCTCACACCTAGCATGACAAACACACAGTCGATTCTCAGGAAATACTATTGAATGAATGTGGCATGAGCTTACGTTCTTCTTGGTTTTTTAATTATAAATGTTTCAAATACTGTATAGCAGACTCTGGGGAATACCAACAAATACCCTTATTTTTAAAATGTTAATACATTGGCATGTTGACTTCCAAATTCTCTAAGGAAATAGAACTTTGCAGATGCTGTTGAAGTCTCTCTTGATCCCATTTCCTCTTTGATCCCACTTCCCATCCTGTTGCCCTAGAATATCCATTTAGATATGTGTCCTCACCATCAATGTTTTAATACTTTAACTACTCATATATGTGGCCATAGATACTACGTTTTGTGTTTTTAAAAGCTACATAAATGTTTATACCATATTTATCCACCTAGAAGTTGCTCCTTTCAACTCATTATTAGATTTTGAAAGTTATTCATACTGATAAGTTAAGATCTAGTTTAGTCGTTTTACTGTTCCACCATGTTCCACTTATGACTACACCATAATGTATTTATCTATTCTCATATTAATGAACATTTAAGTTGTTTACAATTGTTTGCAATGAAAAATCTCGGGCATGTGAGGCAGCCTACTTCCAAAACAACTAAACCCACACACAAAGTCTCTAATTCCTCAACAATGGTTCACATGTGTTCTCTAATTTTTAAGTTCTCAAATATTCTATTCAGGGCTAGGCTAGTTTTTCGTATTCACAGCTGACAGAATATCATGATCAGGACCTGGTCTCCTAGTTTCAATAGAATTGCTTACATCCACCCATCTCAAAATATTAGTAATTACTGTATCCCTCACTCAACACACCACAGCTATGTCTACCAACAATGTAAAAATGAGAACACTATGTCTAGGTAAACATTTCTTGTCTCAGCCCAAAGCTTTTTAATGTCTCATCAGCCATCATTGAATAAATCTGTTTTAAACTTAGTAGTGCCAGGCAATGTTCTAGGCATTGAGAATGAAATGGTGAAGCAAAACCTGCTCCTATGGAGGGAGAAAAAAACAAATGAATAAGCAAACATAAAATATATCAGACAGCGAAAAGTATTGTAAAAAAATATATAAATGGCGGTATGGTAGAATATAATTAGAAAGGTAATCCTACATGTTCTCACTACAAAAAAAAATGGTAATTATGTGACATGATGGAGGTGTTACATAATACTATGTAGGAATCATTTTGCAATATTTAAGAGTATCGAATCAACAGGTTGTACATCTTAAACAAACTTTCACCATGTTATATGTCAATTATATGTCAAAAATGCTGGAAAATAAATTATTAAATTTTGCAAAACAGTTAATTTTTAAAACAAGTTCTGGGGGAGAGTGGGCTATCTAGAAAACTGGTGCACAAAAGAACTTCCTGCCACGATGGAACAGTTCTATAGCTGCACCACCCAATATGATAGCCACTAGCCATACTTCAAATGTGGCTAGTCCCACTGAGGAACTTAATTTTTTATTTTATTTAATTTTAATTGATATAAACTTAAACATAAATAGCCACATGTGGCTACTGTATTAGATAGGATAGCTTGCCCAGGGTCACAATACTAGTAAGTGGCAGAGTTGAAATTTGAACCTAAGAAGTCTGGCATCAGAGTCTATTCATAACCATTATATCATATTACTTCTATTAGCTGAAAGGAAAGATCCGAAGAAGTTAAGCTTATTTTTTAGTTTGATAGTAGAGCTTGTTTTTATGCTGATGGAAATTCATCAGTGGAAAGTAAAAAACTGATGATGTAGAGGAAAGAGAATGCAAGAGGATACATCTTGAAAACATGAGAGGAGATGAGATCCAGAACACAAAGAAGAAATTGGCCTTTGATAGGCACAGTGAGTTTGATTCTTAGTAACACCAGGGAGGGCAGAAACTGGAACTGATGTAGCAGGAAGACTTGGAGATAGGATAATAAGGGAGTTTCTGCTTACTTCTCTAACTTTCTCAGTGAAGTGTGAAATACGATTATCAGCTGAGAGCGGAAAAAAGGAGAGAGAGGACTAGAGGCTTGAGAAAAGAGGGAAAACTATGATAGAGGTAATTTTGGAAAAATATGATAGAGGTAAGTGTAATAGAATGTTAGACAGTTTTGTGTGCCTATTTGAGATTTGTGGTTCTGAATTTTTAAACAAATCACTCAGTGTAGTTATTTGTTTTTTCTCCGGCAATTTTAGCTGATTAGGCACAGGCACAGAACAAGCAATTATGTGGTAAACGTATAAAGATGAGACAGACAACAGAGTTAAGGGTATTTGCAAGGAAGTAATTATATACAGAATCCAAACTGGGTTAGGAAGGAAATGAGGACATGTAAGTGAGTGACAGTGAAAATGTAGTAAAGTCTGTAATTCCAATCAAAATACAAATGAGGGGTTGTATGTTTTGTTTTGTTCCATTTTTATGGAACCTGACAGGCTGATTCTAAAATTTGTATGAAAGCACAAAGGGTCAAGAAGATTCAGTCAGGGCAGTCCTGAACAACCAGGCTGGCAGACTTGCCATAGCAAATGTCAGGATTTATTTTCAAGATATGGCAATTAAAGCAACATAGTATTGATCACAGAGGCCAATGTATTATTGGTCACAAAGAGCTAACAGAATAGAAACCCAGAAAGAGACCCCTGAGTATATAGAAACCTGACTTAAGACAGAGCTGATATTGCACATAGTGTTGAAAGGACATAGTGAATGAGGCTGGTAAATTAGGTTATCCATATTAAACAAATGAAAATTGACCCTTAACTATTCCATATTTATGGATTAATGACTTTAATATGAAAATCAAAACTATAAAACTTTTCAAAGAAAATAATATATTTATGATTTCAGGGTAAAGAATAATTTCTTTGAAATGAAACAAGAAGCACAATCATAAAAGAAAAAATTGATCAATTTGAATGCATTAAACTCAGTAATTTGTGTTCAAACAGCATGATAAAAAAAGTGAAAAGATAAGTCACAAACTAGGAAAGGGCATTTTCAACACATATCACTTAAAAAGGATTATAATCCAGCACATACAAAGAACTTCTATAAATCTACTGGAATCAATTCAATGAAGAAAAATAAGCAAGAAAAAAACATAAATAAGCATTTCACAGAACAAGAAATGGGAATGACCCAGAAACATAAAAAAGATACACAAATTCATTACTATTTATGGTAATCAAAAAAATTCAAAATAAAATCACAATGCAATATCATTTTGTAGCCTTATATTGGCTATGTATTTTTAAAGTTTAACCGTATAAAGGACTGATGAAGATATGGAACATTGAAACTATCATACACTGGTGATAGAATAGTAAAAGAAATTCACAGAAGACTGTATGTCATATAATTTCATTTATACTACACATAAATGCAAAAAAAAAAGTCTTTGGATCCCCAAACTTCTATGAGAATACAGGCTTAGAAAAATGTGAGGCATTTCTTATAGAGAGGAAGGATGACTTGGAGTTCAGAGCCAAGAACTATGGCAAATCATTCCCAGGGAGCAGAACTGGGCCCATTTAAAGGAACAGGTGGTATGTGCTTCAGCTGGATTTCAGAATTAGACCAGTGACTTCTCTGTGCAGCCCACATCCCTTGTGTACAGGAGTGTTAACTGTAGTTATTCTGTCCTTGTATCACCATAGTATCTCAGGTGTGCAGAGGACAGATACACTTGCCTCTTTAGCTCAAATTCTTTAACAGAAATCATACACAAGGTGTGGTACCCAAACAACTGTACCTGTACCTGATTAAATGACAAGACCCTGAAATTGGACCCACTGCTGAAATATAAAGAGGCTTTGGGGATCTTGGGAGAGAACAAATGTAATTTTGCATGTAGGAAAAAATGTGAATTGTGGCAAGAGGGCAAGCAATGGAAAAAAGTCACAGATGGCACCGCCAGTCCCTTCCTGGCTTGCACCTGAATGGTGCTCTTCTAATCAAAAGCTGGAGTCTAATTCCCCTCTCTTTTGAATCTGCGCTGGCTTTAATGACTTGCCTTAACCAAAAGAATACATGAAAATGAAGTTCCAGGACATCCACGGATAGGTTATAAAAAGAATTGCAGCTTCTGCCTAGGAACATGTGCTCTTGGCACAGCTCTTAGAGTCCTGAGCCATCATTAAAACGTCCATGCAACTCTTCTGAAAAGGAGGTGTGTGGAGGGAGCACTGAGCTACCAGGCATTGACCATCCAGCAGTCAAGCCTTCAGGTGACTCCAGTCCAAGCCACTACCTGACACAAATGCATGAGACCCCGAGAGAGAACTGCCCAGCTGAGAACAGACAGTGCTCAGAACCATGGAGAAAATAATAAGTTGTTGTTTTAAGTCACTATCTCTTAGGATTTTTGTTACACAGCAATAGATAACCAGACAACATGATTTTGAGTTCCTGTGCCATCCTCTTCATTTTGTTCTATTCACATTCTAATTATTTTTTCATCTAACTTAATGCTATAATAAAAATATTTTTTTGTTATAATCCTGCCTGCTTTCCAAAGAGAGTGAATCCTGTTACTTTGATGAGTGCCTGGATGGATTTGGATATATAAACTTGGAGGTAAAAACTGGAAGTAGAAAGTAGGCTCAAGATGAATTGCTCTGCTTTATGAAGAAATTGAAATGCCTGAGGAAAATTGATGAGAGAAGAGAAACGAGAGCCAGAAATGCTAAGTAAAGAACCAGAAAAAAGTGAAGAGAACTCCCAGTGGTGTCATAGCAGCAATAAAACTTAGAAAAGTCTGATGGAAGAAATAAGATGTTAACTAAGATGTTAACTTTGGAGTATATGATGTAAAACCTCTCCCCTAACTTATAAAATCTTCAGTAATATCTACATTGCTCACCCTCTGATGTGAGTGGATTCTTTAGCAAAATTTCAAGAGGTAATACATAATCATGCAAGCATGATGGAATGGAAGAATGATGGGCAGCCAATATCTGGGTTACATTTTAGAAAAATGTTGACCAGAACAGGTATTTAATACTGTAACCTGATGTTAAAGAACCCCCTGAAACTAAAATGGATTCATTAATAAGAATTTTGGAATAAAGTTGTTCAATAATTCTTAGCCATTATACTTATCTAGCCTATTTCTCTTCATGTTATTTCAGAGAATATCACAGGAAATAAACATTTTTTTTTATTAAATCCAGATGCTGTATATAAGTGTCACACCTCTTAACTGCATTTTAACTTCCCTGTCAAAAAAAGTAGATTCATCTTATATTGTATGTTCTTTGACTCATGCAACTTCTCCATGTTCTCAAAAAAACCATCCTTTTAATTAATCACTCTATAATTGTCACAAGAATTGACATTAAGCCCACCAACAGTTGCCTTTTAGACAGAGTTCATTGATACCTGAAACCTGGAGTGCTTGTTAACCCAGCCATGTTTGGGAGAGAATATTGGCAGAATCAGTGCTGCTGGGCCTTCTCTGATGACTCTGCTATATCACTGTGTATGTATAGATATGTGACTTGAGTTTGCACCTTAAAGGTGTTGCATCCCTCCAACTTACTGACTACCTCTAAAGCTCCTAAATCCTAGTTCTATATGTATAAGGCAGTATCCTAAGAAAAGATGCCCATGGGAAATGTCTAACGCTCAAGTCTCTAAGTGTCAAAGACTAGCTACCCACTAGTGGCTTAGCCTTGCAAGGTTTTAAGAAAATCATAGTGGTCAATCAACAATTTTTGTTCAAGAGCAGAGAAGTGAAAAAGCTAATGAGGCAAGGACTGGGAGTTTGTTAGTAGAACAGTAGAGTACAAATTCAAATGTGCATTAGAGAAAGAAGGGATGCTGACTAAAGCTGCTTACCTAAGAAAAAGGCTTTGACTTTGAAATAAAGCTGGAAAGGTGGAATTGGGGCAAGTATATTTCTTAGTATAAGAACAGATGTCTGGACATGATGGCAGATTTAGAAATTCAAATGAAAAGTAAGTAAAAGGGTAAAAAAAAAAAAAAAAAGCTGGCATTAAGGCTAGGAATGTCCCTGCATGTCTGGGTCTTCCTTCCTGTTAATACACAAACCCTGGTGCTCCTTTTCCTTACATCTCTTATTACTTTCTGAAGATTAAACTATTTCAAACAGTTTGGCTCTGTGAATGGTAAAATGAATAAACATGCCTTTCAGCTTTAACAAAAATATAAAGACTGTGAGAAGTGAATCACCACTTTAAAAAATGAATATAATCCCATATATATAGAATAATGTGCTCTCAAAAGGGTGCTCAATAACCCTACAATGCCTAAATTTGTTTTAAGTGCTAGCGTGAACCTTTATGAAAGAAGGTATATCAGATGCCACAGGACAGCTCACCTATGTCCATTCCAAGCTTCCCTCACTCTTCACCTACCTCTTCTAAAGAGGACGATATTTAGGTCAAATAATCTCTTTCCAACTTGCCCTTGCAACGTGTGTGTGTGTGTGTGTGTGTGTGTGTGTGTGTGTGTGTGACTGTGTGTGTGTACACGTGCGAGTGCACATGAACTCTAAACTAAAAACTGGAACAGTCTTCAATATTTAAGTTGTTGGACAAAGCACAAGAGAGGAATTAAATTAAATTCTTATTGTTCACTCTGTGATGCTTTCAACCGGCACTCATTAAACTCTTTTTAAAACATGACTACATGGTAGATGGTGGAGCTAGAATGATGAACAAGACAAAGTCTCAGCCCCAAGGAACTCACAGTTTATTCTGAAAAACAGAGTTGTGAATGTTCACATAAAGGCTATACGAGAGGTGTCTTACAGAGCTCTGCACTGAGAAGGAAGAAGGAACACTTCACAAAGATGGTGACAGCTAAGCTGACTCTTAAGAAAGGAGTTAAAGTTCACTAGATGATATGACTTTTGGAAACACCATGGTCAAGCTGATTTTGCTCAAGGAGTGAAATAATTTTCAGTTTTTGCTACTTACTTTCACAGACCACACTAATATACCAAAGACATTCACCACTAGATCATTTCTTTCCTGCAGTACTGCTATAGTACTCTTATCTAAAGAAATTTGCATTTGTCTCTTGCACCAAAGACAATGTGGTTTGGCCTTCATATATCAAGATAAACTTTGGGATGGTTGTCATTGACTTCAGGTTCCTTTGCTTAAGTACGGTAAAAGTTACTGACAGAAAAAATCATTGGCTGATGAAAAAATGTGGAAGTATTTTATCATTCCTTTCTCATTCCCTTGGCTCGGAAGATTTTTATGACCACAGAGCATCCTTCACCAAACAGCTAGAATGCCAGTTGATCGAAATGACATATTCCTAAAATAGATATAAAATGCAAATGGGCTTAGTACCCAAAAGTTTAGTTTAGTAAATCATGGTACGTCAACATAAGGGAATTATTCAGCCTCTAAAAATGATAGTTAAAATGATTATGTACTATAGGTAGAAAAAATGCAAATTAAATTATAAATATGATTGCTGTAAAATGTATCTACTTGTGAAATATTATTTGGAAATAACATAAAAAAATTTAAAATCAGTAACAGCTGTGGGAAAATTTCCAGCATATTTTCTTCTCAAAGTTTATAATGCTACTAATAGGTAGCATTAGAGAGATCTTTTAATTTTTAAACATTTGGTATTTCTAAAAAGTACTCCAAGTGTGGTATGGCTAGTTACTAAACTCAGAAAGTTCATCATCCTTTTACTTCACAACCTATTACAATTAATGTAACCCAAGACTACAAGAGGTGTCACATGTTACTCCCATTGAGCTCAGTGACAATAACAAAAATATTTTATACTTTATGATCTAAAAATAATTTAATACAGAAACTTTCCTTTAACGCCATTACACTTTTCTTTGCAATAATAGGGCTATCATTTCTATATGTTGGCATATTTTTGGCTACCGAAGGAAGAATAATGTAATAATTAAGAGCATGGCCAGTCTTTTTCCTTTCAATTACATTATCATGGAAAAGTTACTTAGCCTCTCTGTATTTCACTTTCTTGTCAGTAAAAGATGATAATAATTGTGATAATATTCACAATTGAATATGGAATTATAATTATGGTAATAATTTATGGAGTGTCATAAAATCCAATGAGACAATCCATGTAAAGTTTGACCTATGTGCCCAATTAATGGTAGCTATTTATTGTCCTTACACATTCACGAGTATCCTTACACTTGACACATGGTGGGGTGCAACTGTTTCTGACACCATTTTGTGCCACCCTCTAATCATTTCTCTTGGCTTATGCCCTTCTTTTCATCTTTTATTCATATCCTTTTAAATCTGAGCTGTCAGCAAGCTCTCTAGAAATGATACCTTCCTCTTTTCCTCTTTTTTAAATTGGATTATTTGTGACTAAAAAGTCAGAATTATACTGTGTAAAGAGTCCTGTCCTACTTGAACCACATTTTCTTTGAAAAGTCTTATGTCATAGAATCATGCTCATCAAAACTATATTACTATATACTGAGGTTCAGATGGAACTATTCCAGACTCTGTCTCTCTGGCTATCTTAACTAAAGCGAAGCGTTATCTTTTTTCTTCTAAATTAGAAAAAAAAAAACACCATGATATACACAATAGCTTAAAAATAAAAAGTAAATCACCACCCTCTCCTCCCAGAGGCAAACATTATATGTTTTGTGTATCCTTTGGAAATACTCTATACATATACCCATACATATCACATTTTTAGCCCAAATTGGGTTAGACTATACACACTGTCCTAAAAGTTGCTTTTTCACTTAGCAATATACCTTGGAGATTGTTTCATATCAGCACAATTAACACTTCATTTTCTTTGGTTCATAGCTGTATAATTTTCCATTGTACTGATTAATCCTAATTTTTACCAGTCCCATATTGATGTTCATATGAGATATTCCTATTCTTATGTTATTACAAACATGCTGCAATAAATGTCCTTCACCTCATACTTATTTTATATAGTATAAATAATCATAACATAAATAATTTAGGATTCTTTTTTTTCCACATATACATTTTGAAAGCTTTAGAAACTTATTTTCAGTATTGCTATTATAGATAAAACAAAACAAACATCATCCTTAATAATTCAGATGTCATAAGAAATGTCACTTTGGCAAATTATGATTGTAACCTTTGTGGGTATAGAAAATATTAGAATGTCTAAACAAACAGATTTCAGATTCTGCAAAGCCAAATAAGAAAAAAAATGATATAAACATTTATTCTCCTTAGTAAACTATTTCAGTCAGTGACAAGTAAGTCCCATGTTAGAGCTATCAAGCAAAGAAACGTAAGCCAGTATCTCTGTTATAGCAAATGGGCAGATAATATCTGTTCAAATCCTGGAAATGTAAAAGCCGATTCAAAAAATACATGCATTGATTGAAAAAATTAAGTCAAACTGTGCTCCAAAGAGGCTCTACGTGGAGTTTCTCATTACTTGTCCATTATCGACAATTTTATCTTCTGGTCAAAATATGACCAAGAGCATCAGTTTTTCTATTCATATCCTTAACTTCCTGAAAAGTAAGTTAAGAATTATTCTCTGCATTGTTCTTAGTCAAACAGGTCTTTGGAGAAAGTGAAATTCCATCAGTATCTTTTCTACCAATATTCTCTAAGAATTGACTGTCAGATCCTGAATAAATATAAGCAAACAACTGGAAGGCCTAGGAGTTTAAAATAAGGTTAGTCCTGACTGCAGAGTCTCATTGGTTCATACTTCTAATGATTAAACAGCTTAACCATTGTATCTGATTTGTTTAGTGTCTCTAGGCTGTGATGCTAGTAAATAAAAATTAAAAATGGATTTTCAGATTTGTTAGCAGCTTAGCCACTCTTTAATGGCTAAAGACACAGAAAGGGAGCTTCTAGGACAGAAAAGCAAAGCCTTCTTTAGCTCTTTCTGGACTATTAATCTTTCATTCTGTAGTATTTCAAAGATGATTGTTGCCTGCTGTCCACAGAACTTATCACAAACCAAAACAGGGTTTCTCAGTGTAAAAAGTCTCATTTACCCCTCTTTAAATGTGTACTGTCACTACATTGAATCAAAGACAGACCCAGGTGTTTGCCGCACTGTATCCATCCCTTACACAGTGTCCAGGTGATAGACTATGCTATTCATTCATTAACCCAACACAAATGTGTAAGTGCCCATTCTACCAGGTTCTGAGATGGCGATATGAACACACAGACAAAAATTACCACCGTCCCAAAGCTCACATTCCAGTGAAGTGGAATAAGCCAATAAACAGAATAAGTAAAATATAAACTATATTAGATAACAAGAAGGGCTATAGAAAAATAAATTCTACCTTAAAAATTAAAATGGAAAATCCAAACAAGGTCACTAGATTCCATCAATGTTGATATCCTGGTTGTGATATTGTACTGTAGTTTTGCAAAATGTCACCATTGAGGTAAACTGAGTAAAAGGTATATGGTATCTCTTTGTTTCATTTCTTGCCATTGCATATGAATCTAGTTATCTCATAATTTTCCATTAAAACTTTTAAGTAGAAGATCCACTTTTAAGTAGGGTCATCAGATAAGAGCTCATTGAAAAGATAACACAGAGTAAAGACCTGAAGTTGGTGAAAAAGCAAGACATGGCAATATGGGGTAAAAGTGATCCAAACAGAGGGACCAGAAATACCAGATGGAGCTGGCCCACAGTGTTCAAGAAACAACCATCAACAAGGTGAGGGGCCAGAAAGCAGTTAGTGGGAAGAGTAGAATGAGGGGATAGGTCATTACTTAGACTTTGGCTCTTACTCTGAATGAAAGGAGAAACAATTGGATTATTTGGGGCAGAGAAGCAGCATGATCTAGCTCGTGTGTCATTCTGGACTCTGTGTTGATATTAGACAGCAGAAACCAATAGATGAAATGCAGTATCAGAACATGGATGACATTCTGCTAAATCACTCAGATGCCAAAATAAAATGCCTCTCTCTGCCCGTGCCACTGACTGACTCATACCACATTCTGACAGGGAATTCATTGATTTGATGAGTTTCCTCAGATTCATAAGAAACATTTTGATAGAAGTTTTCCCAGCCCAGAAAAGTACAAAATGAATCAAAGTATCTAACCTCTATGCATAAACTCTTCCAATGAAACTTTGCTTAATTTTTTAAAACCATCGGTACTCAAATTTTATAGGAAAGTAGCTCCAAGAAGTTATAATGGGACAAAACTAATGTTTCTTCTAATCTGAAAAGCATTTTTTAATAATAATTATTTTACTTTTCATGTGGTAATAGTACTTCCCAAATTTGACAGTTGGAGAATTATATGTGGTCTTTAAGCATTTGGTGGTATAGTATAAAATCAAGAAATAAAGAGAAGAGATAGTCTTTTCCTTTGAGACTGATAACTTAAATTTAAAAAGAAAGTAGTAATTGGCAATTTGTATAAAGACTCTACAAGACGTTGGTTTTCACCATTAGTTGTTCTTTAAGATTGTTGGCATCTTCAACTATTGAAAACAAAGAATATAAAACAATTAGACAAGATTCTAGCAACTAGAAATTTCTACCAGCGGGTACCTTGATAAACCCCAAGTATAATGATAATAGATGTTCATAATGGTTCATATGAGGAATTGCAATTCTGAATCGCCTTCTGAGTCACCTAAGGAAAACTGTGGTCAGTAAAGCATTTTGAATGTTATTAATTTTGAAGACTCCAGGTTTTTAAAATGTGTGTGGTATGTTTGATAGCAAGCTATTAACCAGAATATGTCATCACTCAGAACTACCTAGCCTCCCCCAACTGTATTCGTTTACTGTAAAAATTTCAAAGAATTTCTAGATTAAAGACATAAAATCTAATCATTGAATATTTACTGTGAAAACGTAAAACTGATTATTCTATAGGCAATCATTAAATTTCTATAAGAAACTTTAGAGATTATCTAATCTAACTCAAAAAACACATTACATTTGAGGAAAGTGATAACAAGGTTAATGCACGTAATTAGTGGTAAATGCTCAAACAGAGCAGTTTAGCCAAACTGAGGAAAGAAATCAAACAGGTAGAAATCAATACAACTGAGGTTCCTGAAACCTGTAGCGCAGGGTCTCAGAGAAAAGGGGGCTGAATAGAGAAAAGACTCAAAAACTTAAATAGGGTCCCTTGAATTAAGGGCCAAATGATAAGCTGCATGAGCTCAAATGAGACTTCACAAAGGAAACATCAAGGAAAGAACATCTGGGAAAAGAACATATACCAGGAACCGAACAAATGCTGGAGCTCACACAGAGCTGGGAGATTGTGTAGTTCTGATCAATTAGAGAGCTGAGCTCCCACAATGGGATTAGTGCCCTCATGAGAAGAGGAAGAGACACCATAGCTTCCTCTCTCTGCCATGTAAAGATATAGCGAGAAGGCAGATGTTTGCAAGCCAGGAAGAGGGCCCTCATCAAGAACAGAATCTGCTGGCACCTTGATCTTGAAACTTCCAGTCCCCAGAACCATAAGAAATAAACATCTGTTGTTTAAGCCACCAGTCTATGGCATTTTGTTATGGCAGCCTGAGCTAAGACATCTGCCTGCCCTCTTGTTCTGTCTCCTCTATAGTCTCAGCCTACTTGACGTTGAATTTAAATGTAGAGCACTTCAAGGTTCAGTACTAAACCTTGCTACCACTCACTATCTCAGCTCCAACCATGATGGCCTCCCTCCTGGCCCCATATTCACCACGCCCCCTTCCATCTAACTCAGGGCCTTTACACATTTGTATACTTCTTTCATATCTTAGTTTAGTCATCATTTCTTTAGGGACCGTTTCTCCTGCTCATCTAACTAGGTCATCGCTGTTACACGCTTTCAGAATATTGTTATTCTCATGACTACGAAACACTGTAGCAATTTCTGTCTTAAACTTTTTTAAAATTTAATATCTGTCTTTTATACTAGACTGTGAGCTCCTGGGGACACACCGAAAGCCTTGAGTAAATATTTATAAAATGCATAAATGAATGATTGAATGAATTAATGCCCTCTAAAATTATGATTTCATAAATTGTTTGCAACAAAATTTCCTAATGGTCATGAGTATTTGTTGGAAGGATTAATGAATATCCCTATGCCCCACTGTTTTACCTATAAAATAGGAGCCTACTCTGCTTACTACATAGGGGCTTTAAACATATTTAAAAAATTATTAAAGTGTTTGAGATTAAAATGTTAAATGGTACCTGTATTAATTTGAGTATGCTAAATAAGCTACTGAAGTGCATAAATGCAAACACATAGTGGCTTGACTACAAAGGAAATTTATTTCTTGTTTAAATAACAGTTCAGAATGGGTATTCAGGTCAGCATTGATTCAGGAATTGAGGTGCCTCTATTCTGTGGTTTCTCTATGGTCTTATTATCATCTGCATCCAACCAGTGAAAAACAGAATGGAGGAAGAATTCCTATTCTCCAAAAGCCCTAGTCTAGAAGTGGCAGACATCACTTCTACTCATCAGGGAAATGACTATAATGCCATTACTAAGGAAGAAGGAAAATAAATTGTGCAGGCAGCCAGTGGTCTCTGCTGCTATCACCAAAATTCAAAATCTCTTATGGTTTTAGCTTTGCTGTGTTTTCTGAACGTGTGGCAGTTCCAAGTAGTAATAATACTCTGGGGTGAAATTAGGTCTGATTGAATGGCAATAAAAACCCTGTCTTACCATTTCCTATTAATGAGAGGCAATGGTACCTCAGGTCTGTTCCACAATAATTTGATAGTGGAAGTTAAGTCTTTTCTCATCTTCCATTCTTCAAAGCAAGAAAAAAGAAACATTGACAAAAATGTACCTGGGGTACTACTATTCACAGGCCTTTCACATAATCTCTTCCAATGACAGTTTAAAAGCTATTAGGACTAAAGGCTAGTTTACTCTTGCAACATAATTCATTCTTATTTATTGGCTAGATATCATCTGTTTGCCCCTCCAAGTCTGCCCTCAGCCCATTTCTGTGCCTCAAGGGACTGTGTGGAGTGAATGAACAGGCTCCTTCATGCTCCGGCTACCTATTGGGTTCAGCCAAAGAAAAGCACCAGCAAGGGGTCGAAGCAAAGAAGGGGTCAACAAAGACTGGCTACATCCATCACTCATCCAAAGTCAGGAGGTCCTCCCCACAAAGCTCTCCTCTACAGCTGCTGATGATCGCTTCTTCCCCTGTCCCTTTAGAAACAGCAGTGGGGTTTCCCTGTCGACCAGCCCTGGGGTACTGCACTAACTCTTATGATTTCTCTAAAATCTTGGACCAGGCTTTCTCAAGGACCAGAATTTTGGAACCACTAGATGAAACCAAAAAATATATATATATATATGCTATTTATACATTTATTATTATATGTTGCATTTCCCGGGCCTTTTTTAACATAGAACTTCCTCCTTTTTAAGAGCATCTGGGGAGACCAATACTCCACAGAACACACTTAGGAAAATTCTGATTTATACCAATAAAATTAGAGAAGGCACAAATAACTCTATATAATTTCTAAGAATGCGCAAATTATTTATATTTTGGCTCTAAAATCTGACCAGTCACTCACACTCTTGTCAACCACTCAAGCAACACACTGTATCCACATACCCTCTGCAGCTGGCCTGAGTCCACTGCTAAGACCCCATGATGCACCTCTGAGTTCAAAGTCATCATGTAGGCTACTAGAAATAACCCACCAAGGAAGTCTCATCAGAGATATGCAGTCTTAAACCACTACAGCTTACAAGAGACGCACTGGACAAAGGAAAAACAAACTGTAGACAAGTTTTAACAGAGAGAAAGAGCATGGAAGTTGTGGAATTGTTGGAATCATTGCATGAGCTATGCATGTGGTACCTTTACGCAAGAAGCACTAATTTTCAAATTGAAGATTTTAGAAACACTGAACTTGGAAAAACCTTGAAAGATGACATTTCTCACCTTCAAGACTACAACTGAGTCATCCCAGGTAGTCAACAATCTATTTAAAAATTTTTTTAAACCTCCAAGAAGATCATACTTCCTGTTCCTTTTTTCTCCTTGATTATATCCTTGAAAGCACTACCCAAAAATAGTAATTGTTAGCTTAATCTTCTGTCTCTTGAAGCAGAGTGTAAGCTCTCTGAGGGAAGAAAATAAGCCTTACTGTTTTTAAAGCCTTAACACTTGACATAGTATATGCTTACTAAATATTTCTGAGCAACTGGCAAAATACTGGCTCAATAAATGTTTCCTTGGTATCCTATTTCACTATCAATCCTGCCATGAAGATTTTCTTAATACCAACTTAAATACCATCTTGTGATTATAAAAATCCCTAAAAGATAGTAGAAACTACCCACTCTGAACAGTACATTTTAAAAAATAAAATTTTATTGCATTTTGTTCATTGTACATCTTTGTAATCTTCAGAGAAGAAAACTATAGAACTATTCTTGTGGAAGTATTCTAATTTCACAAACCTACAGAGTTAAAAAGATTCTTCAAGATCAGGGCAAATATCTGCATGGGCTAGCCAAGCAAAGTAAATGAGTGAAGCTTGATATTTTGATATAAGGCCCAAAATTATGTGCTACCTCAACCTCTGGTGAAATTGGGAGAGCCTCACATGCCCCCACAGATAAGACCCCCTAGCCAAACAACCTTCCTTTATCAAGCTGACCACATACATATCTTGATTATCCCTGAGTACAGAGCTTCAGTTTCCTGCCAGCCTGCAGAATTATTCAAATGAGCCAACCACATCTCCCACCAGAACCGAGGGTGCCTCACCCTTTTGGTATTTAAAGGCCTGCCTTCCAAAGCCCCTGCTTGTTCACACGGATCCTAGTGCAAACCTCATGTTACCCTGAATGGCATGAGGGGCCCTCCTCCCCCCAGAGTTGTGTGTATATGTGATTTAAAAACTGCTGGCTACCCTGAACAAGCCCAATCCTAGCTGATCTCAGAAGCTAAGCAGGATCGGACCTGGTTAGTACTTGGATGGGAGACCACCTAGGAAGATCAAGTGCCGTAGGCATAAGCAGTAAATTTAAAAAAAAATAAAGGATTGTAAGCTGACAAGGTCCTTGCAATCTGTGAGGTCAACCAAGGGTTGACTCACCTGAAAACAAAAAAATAAAAAACACTATCATCTCATTCGTCCAGTGTTAGGTATCAAGGGTTCAGCCCTAGAGTGGAAATCCCTCCTCCATCAGTGGGGTGCATAGGAGGCAATTAGAACAGGTATGGACCTGGTATAAAGAAAACAAACAGCTGCCAAAAAAGAACTGATTTTAGTGCCTTTGAGCTGGGAAGTGGCGAGGACATGGAGGAATGGACAGGATGTGCCACCACTTAAGCAGGCAGCTGCTTCAACTCTAGTCTATTGTTGACAGGCAAGAATGAAGACCCCAAACTGTCAAATCCCCAAGTTTTCAAGAGACACTGGATATCTGGATTGTATGTTTCAATCTCCCACTTTTTAAAGACCTTCCTTCCTTCCGTTCTTCTTTCCTATCTTCTGGGATCAAATAAAATCTATCTGGAGTGTTTTTGTGATTTTATGAGATGCCGATTTGTAACCTCTGTCCTAGAATTGAAGTCTAATATACTACTCTGACCTCAACACCTACATACCTTTCTGCCATTATGCCTTTAATATCATGTACTTTTCCTCCTGACACATACTAAAATTGCTGATTCAAATGAGGTTCACCATACCCTTAAAATTAAACAATTTAGCTGTTTTTATCTATAAGTCCTCATTACATACGAGGGAATTCTGTTTTTCCTCCCAGCAACAATTAACTGCACTGAATTTTATTCTGGCCACATTTCATACTCCTTCAATTACTAGGTTCATGCTGAATTTTAATAATATCCTCCCAGGCAAGTACTTCTCACCCACACTCAGCTTGTGCTGTTCTCTCCATTATATCATTCCAAACATTAATAAAAATATCAAGAATCATAGCTTAAAAATAAAACCTCTAAAATACTTGTTATGTTCTTCTCAGATTGACATGACACAAATAATAACTTTCTTAATTACTTCCAGGAAATAATAGAGCATATTTTTTCCAAGATGTCACTTTTCAAAGACTGATAAACAGTAGTTTCAGAAGAATTAATAGCATTACTATGGTAATAAATAACAGTTCTCTTTAACCTTGCCACAACATTTTAATATGCTTGATGAGTGTAAATATTTAAAAGGAACACTTTTGAAGTATATTCACTCATGTAGTCATCCAACAAACTTTTACTGAGCACCTACTATGTGCTGATCATTATTTGAGGCACTAGGAATATATTAGTGACCAAAATAGAAGGAAATTCCCACTCTCATTAAGCTCACATTCCATAATATTAGGTAGAATATAAAATCATCTATATTTGTTAATTATAGCTAGGTAAAAATATGTAAGCCAATGGACAAAATCAGAAAAAAATACATAAAAATTAAAATAGTGGGTATGTTAGAGAAGTTACAGAGTATGACTTTATTCAATATAAAATTCATAAGTTAATAATGAAAAAAAATTTTTTAAACAACGCATTGGTCATCTATAAACTCTGTTTGTGTACCAACTCATTATTCTGAACATTGATAAATAAATAAAATGATCATTGCCTTAGTCTGCTATAAAAAACATTCCACCAACTGGAATGCTTATAAATGACAAAAATGAATTTCTTGTAGTTTTAGAGGATAAAAGACCAACAAGGAGTATAAAAAAATTGTGACACATGCCTTCAACAGAGAATACCACAAATTTCAAATCATCTGAAAGTAGAGAAATAGAACTTAAATTCAGGCATAGCTCTCATCATAATGCAAGCCTGTGGAAGTACAGAGTATTGGCACAGGAGGCTTAAGAAACTCTTAAAATAACAAAGGACTTAAACAAAATATAAACAATATTATTCCTAGAAAAAGTCCAACTTAAGTGACAAAATACTGAACACAGATTCAAACCTGGTAGTAAATGGCACCTGAGAGAGGGAGGGGCATACAGACCTCCAAAGTCCTTTTTGAAGAGTCTACTAAAGCAGGAGTCGGTAGCAGCCCATGAGCCAAATCTGGCTTGTCACCTACTTTTAGATGGCCTACAAATTAAGAATGTTTTATATTTTAAAGGGTTGTACAAGATGAAGATGAAGGGAGAGGAAGGGGCAACCAATGCAAAGAGTGTATGTGGCCCGCAAAGCCAAAAATATTTACAGTCTGATCCTTTAAAGAAAAAGTTTGCTGACCCCTGACCTAGAGGGTTTGTCCAAGCAAGAAATGAGTGGAGAAAGATAAGTACACAAACCTAATGAGCATTTCAGACATATAATGGTAGAACTAAGAATAAAACAAAGGTAGGAACAGCGTTGGAAGAAAAGTATGTGAACATGATATGTTCTGACAACAAAGAAAGAATGAACCAATTTAAAAGTCTTCTATTACACAATTCCTGGGTGATATGAGATATACAAAGGTATAGAATCTTTGAAAAATGATGATGAAAACTGCACATCAAAATCTGCAAGTATGTTTGAAGCAGTGACCAAGGACAACCAGCTTCCTTTGTTATAGGCTGAAAATAAGGTGTCCCACCCACCCACCCACCCAACACACATACATTTACGTCCCAAATTCTAGGAACTGCAAAAATTGTGTATAAGGCAAAAGGTCATGATGAAATTAAGGATCTTGAGCAGAAAAGCTTATCCTGGATTATCCAGATGGGCCCTAAATACCATCAAATGTATGCTTATGAGAGAGAGACATAGAGACACAGACACTAAAAGGAACAAGGGTTTGTTTGATTTTTTTGGAGAAGAGGCTTATTCCAGGAGTGGAGGAAAAAAAGGTACAAGATTAGCCTGCAACATCTTTTTGTATCAGAAAATGTACATAAATAAATAAACAAACAAACAAATAAAGAGGTATTTCAAAAGAACACAAGAGTCAGTTTGAAAGAACTGCCATGGGGCAAATCTAAGACAACTTGATTATCAAAATAATGACATTAATGAAGTATAACCCATGATCCAGTCCTTAAAAAAATAGGAATTCTATAAAATGCTTGCTGAATGGAGGGATGTTGAAATGCACACACACACACACACACACACACACACACACACACATCTTTGTGTATTACTATAGATTTCTAGAAGTGAAATTTCTAGAGCAAGCATGCATGCAAATTTTAAATTGCCAATATCCCTTCGAAATTACTGCACCAATTTACTTTCTTTCAGCAACATATGAGAGTGTCTAATATTCACTTGAAAAAATTTTTAATATGGTTACAATGGTATTCCACTAATAATATTGTGTTATATATTTGTTTCATGAAGTTTTCTGTACCTTTGTTATATGTTATAATAAAAAATTTTTTTAAAGATTACAATAGTATACTAATAGAGAATGTGCTTGGAGAAATTCAGCTACTAAAATAAAAGTGAGAGTAATTATTGGACACATGAAGTATCCAATACTATTCTTACGCAAAGGTATTACTGCAGTTTTCTTGACCATGCTGAGGTAAGGGTTGGATGATAGAGAACTAAAAAAAACATGTGAACTGTTTTAGAATTGCTCACATCTAATCTCAAACTAGCAAGATCTTAATGTACACTTTCTAGTAAAAGCTTTCAAAAAATTGCCTTTTAAAAGTTATTGCTTTAATATATCTTTACGTGTCTCATAACTTTGTAATAACTTCTGAAATAAAAGAATGTAAGAGCATATTAATAAATTCAAATGCTTAATTTCTAAGGACTAAAGCACTATAACTTTGTTACAATAACTTCAATGATATCAACAATTCAGCAATATTACAACATAATTTTAAGAACCCCAAATATTAGTAAGGCTAAAACTCAGAAGATATATTGACTCTAAGTAAAGGACAAAATGAATATCTCAATACTTTGGGGTCTAATCTTCAACTGGCAAAGATCCTGCCTTCTTCCACAGTATAGTTAAGCTTTCCCTTCTTTTTGTTTTGTTTTAGGTTCTGTATTTGATTAATTTCCTGGCCACAACTAATATGTTTATAGAAAAAATAGTGGATTTTTTAATTCAACTAGCTCTCTTTAATTTTCTGCAATTTTATAAAATCCTCAAAAAGAAAGCAACAATTAGACTGGTACCCCCGTGAATGCTCAGTGAAATGAAAAATAAGTTTTACTAAAGGGAGACTCATGAGGGAAGCAAATTCAACTATCTGGTACCTTACAGGCTGCAGGATTCAGTCCTAAAAGTCAGTCAGATCTGAGCCACAAAAACCCTTTGGGTTCCAACTCAGAATCACGAATTAGAAATTCAAGGATCATTTATCCATACCATTTCTCAGTTTGCTGGCAGTACCAGGATTCTAATAAAAGAGTTCAAAGGTTCTTTGAACAAGTTTTTCAGCTAATATATCTGAATATGGCCCGCCACAGCTGCTAATGGTTGCTGACCATGCAAAACAACCCAAGTCCATTAAACAACTTTTTTCCTTTATATATATATATATATATATATATATATATATATATATATGTATGTATATATATATGTATGTATATATATACACATATATATACATATATATATGTTTTGTATATGTGTATGTGTGTGTATATATATATATATATAATATATATATATATACACACACACACACATACACATAAACATGTCATGGGCAATGGTTTAGGACAGTTATGCCTTCATTGTTATAAACTATAATTTTATTTACTGAGGGTTATAGTATGTTCTATATTAAGGGCTTCACACACATTTAAAAAAGACAAATAGAAACAAGTAGATCATTATTTTCCAAACTGCTTACTCCATTCCAGGGACACAGGTGGCTGAGCCTAGTCTGGCAGCTCAGAGTACCTGGCAGGTGCCCACCCTGGACAGGACATCCTTCCACCACAGGGCCATTCACACACACATACACACACACACACGCGCGTGTGTGCACAAACACAGATTGAGACAACTTAGACATGTCAGTTCACCTGACATGCTTGTCTTTGGGATGCAGGAGGAAACAAGACTCTGGAGAAAACCCACACAGACATGCGGAGAACATGCAAACTACAGACAGCTGCCCTGGCCAGAACCATTTTTTCCCCTTATCAACCTTACAGTGAAACATTATTGGAGGGCATGCTATATATATCAAAAACTAATGAAGATATGTGTATGTTTTAGAAAAGTCCTTCGATGAATTCTGATATTCTAGGGCCCCAACCGAAAGTTGAGAATCATTGAACAAGGAATGTTCAAAGAGCTTTTGAGAACGTCTACTGTTTTCTATAATATTGCATTTATTTTTTAAACGGGCAGTTGAGTATTGGCTTATTTGCTGCAACTTTGGTCATTTGGGTCTAAACTATATTTTATTTGGCTCAAATTGCCAAAGGTGCATAGCTTGTGCTTAGCATTAGTTTTTAGATACAGAGCCAATGCAATTTTATTCTATTTATTTCTTTTTGGCCATTTTATCCCATAATAAGCTCATTTTTATGCTACCATCTTTCCATTGAAGAAAACTACGTCTCTACACACAGGAACATGTGTACATATATATATATATATGTACACATATTACACATATATACACATACACATCTATACATAATTCTTGATATATTCAAAAGAATATATGTAATGAATATGTAAGTTTTAAGCAGAATAAGATAAAGAACACCCTGCATGACTGACAATCTAAAAAACAGAACATTTTCAAAAATTTGTATCTGTTTATGTGCCCTCTCCTTATAAGTGGAAATTGACAGAATATACCTGGTACTGTTTACTGATTTCATTGCTGGTACATTCTGTTCCTTGTTTTACTTCTATTAGCCATTTCTAACAGATTTGGATTAGAGTTCCTTGAGTATTCATTATTGACTGATGGGTTCTGTCTGTATATTATGTTAACAAGTAAAATTGACCTGTAATTTCCTTTTTCATACTGACCTTGTCTGGATTTAGTATCAAGGCAACAGTGGCATCATAGAATGGGTTTAAGTTTTCTATTTTCTAAAAGAATTTGTTTAAGTTTACTTCTTAAAAATTTGATAAGACTTGCCTGTAAAACAATCCGGGCCCAGAGATCTCTTCAAGAAAAAAAATTTTAACTGCTAGTTAAATTCTTTAATAGTTTTAGAACGATTTGGGCTTTCTACTCTTTTAAAACAATTTATTTCTGTGGAAGTGGTTAATCCTGGAAAACTTAAAGCACATTTTTTTTTAATATTGCCTAATCACCTTCACTCTATTTTCATTTCCTGGGACTCCAAATACATATATGTTAGATTTCCTCACATACCTACTCTTTTTCAGATTTTTGGATTGTTTTTAATCCCTCTGCTGTGGCGACTACAGTCATATCAAATCAGCTGTTAAACCCACCCCCTCACTGAGTTTTTAAATCTGAACAATTGTATTTTCCATTTCTAAATATTTCCTTTATTTTCAAGTCTACCTATTTATTGTTGCTTATTCATCTTTGCAACTGCATCCATTATTTTTAAAAAATATTTTTAGCATAGCTGCCTTACATTCTGTAACTGACAGTTCTGGCAAAGGAAGTCTATGGAGGTTCAAATCTGTGATTTATTTTTCCTTCGGACTCTCATGCATAGCAGCTCACCTTCCAATGTGCAGAATGACCTTTGACTGTGAAATGATTGCTTAATCGACAAAATAAAATGTTGAAGATTTCTTCCAGAGAGAATTGCTTCTGCTTCTGTTCATGTTGGCTGTCTCAGGCTCAGTGCCTCCGCCTGGACATCATACCAAGGCCCAGCATCTTGACAGCAGTGCAGCTATTGACATATGCTCTCAGGGAAACTGCTTCATGCTCCCATTGTTCCCTATACTACTAGTTGTTATATTTGTGGAGAGAGGATCCTTGGAGACTTCTACTACTCTTATGAGACCTGAGATGCCTAAGAATGTGTGTCCTAGAGAGCCACACTGCCAAAAGCAGAAATCTGATTGTGGTGGTTTATAATGTGTGAACTTGGTTAAGCTGAAACTATGTTTCTCAAAATCCTCTCCTTCTGTGTTTGTGGGTCTGAGTTGACCAAGAAGAACTTCTGTGAGATTTAGAAGGCATAAACGAAGCAACGGCCATTACTCTCTGAAAGCTGTTGGAGTCAGACATGGTGACAGAAATATGCAAAGGAGCCCTACAGAACTGAGCTTGTCATTGCTCTCCTCTGTTCCATGTTCAGTTCTTCCTCCCAATTACTGACACCGCTGACCAAAAGCAGCCCAACACTTACGACCAGACACATAGGTGGTAGCTAAACAGCTTTCCACAGACCTGAACATGAGTTCCCACATCACTGGATGAGCTTAGCTTGTCTATGCCTGGCTGGTGAATTTTTCTCCAATTATCTGACTCCTTCCCACCCCAAACCTTCACTTCTCCAGCTCCTTCCCAATTGTGTAAGATCTAACTCCTATAAAAATCCCTTATCCCATAGCACTCATTATGTCTCTTCTCTTCAGACTGAACTCTGACTAATATACCCGCTAAGGCTTTTTATTTAGCTTGATCAATCTTTTTTTTTAAAGCCCAAATATAAAGCTTTCATTCAACCAACAAACTTTAACTGTGTCCCTGCTATATGCTAGGAGCTATTCTAGCCTCTGAGGACATTTTAAAAACTGCTTTCAGGGAAAGACAAATACATAAGAATCACAATGTTTTGAGGTAAATGAAATGATAGAACTCTGCACAGATTCAGAAGAGGGGCCTCCAATCCAGCTGGGTTTGTCAGAAAAGACTTTCAGATGAATGGAGTGTTAAAATAAGTCTCTCAAACTTGATGAATTAGGGTCTCTTCTTTAAAAGGGTTAGGTGTGTTCATGAGTTGTGTATTGACAATTATTCACCACTTTTTGCTATTCTAACTCAATATCCAGTGCTGCAACAGTCTGTGCTATATTTAGTTGCAAGTAGTGACTTAGTTTTATCAAAACAATATTTGTCAGATAAAATTAAAGTTGTTAATTTAGAATTAACTGGTTTTATAGTTCTTTAATTTGTAACTATGTTAGGTTTTATTAGACTAATAAAAGAAATTCATACTTAATTTATGCACATACCTATCTAAGTTACATTATCATATAATTAATTCAAGTCAACACCAGATACTATAAAAAACTTTTTTCTTTTGGAGAAATCTCTATGTTGCTCTTGAGGATTCATCCTTAAATACTTTCTCTCCTTCACCATCCTACCCTCCCTTCCCAAGAGACAATCACCAAGCTATGCTGATTCAACACCATGAATGTTTCTTCTTATCTCCATCTTCATTACCTCTGTCTTATCTGAGTCCCTCCAATAATTTGCCATCACAGATCTAAAGGCTCAATGCAAAGCTCCTTCATATGGGGTCTCTTCACTTGGTACAAATGTTTCATTATATATCAACCTGTCACTTCTCTTTTCTCATATATGCATGACAGTTTATCACAAATGCATGTCCCAAACACAACCATCACAGACAAGAAGCATACATGGGCACTGAAACATGGTGGCAGAACTTAGTTATAAGTGGTCAGCTTGATGACCAGGAATATGTTTACATTACTCTTTTAGAATTACCACCAAAATTTAAAAAAACTAAATTTACTAATGAACAATCCCTTCCCTGCTGCTGAGTAAAGCCCAAGCAAGTGTGTAGCAGCCACTCTCAAGCTAGGCTACACTCGTTAATAAGGGATCCTCAGTGAAAAGTTAAAAAGTTTTGATAGCCAATAATGCTTCCTACTAAGGCAGTTATTAGGAATGATTTAACTCAAAATTAGGAGAATTAATTCAAGAAACTATATGAGGTAAAGGAGAGTTATTAAAACAGGTGAGATATTATACTAATTTTACAATCTTGACAATAATTATAAGGAGTTCCAATAACTCAAGACATTGCATTCAAATGTTCTGCTTCCCCCCATTCTCCTCCACAGCTCCTATACTTGCGAGCCTAAATAATTGCTTTAGAATACCAATGCTATTCCCACATGCCACGGATAGAAAGTAGTCCTGCAGACCTATAACATTTAAGTGACCTGCTTCTTCAAAGAAAAATGCTAACTCTATTAGTGGGGCAATAATTTTGGATTGAAGTGAGGTACTGAACAAGATAGATTCATTCATTCATTTGTTTAGCAAATATTTATAAAGCAACAATAGCATGCCAGAAACCATGTGGCACTGGGGACCCAGTATCTAAAGTGAACAAGACAAAGTCCCTATACATTCAGCAAAGACAGATGGTTTAATAAATTAGCAAATGATATAAGTTCTGATATAATAAATAAATGGAAAAAATAAGTCAGGGTAAAGAAAGAGAGCCACTGGAGACAGCTATTTTTGGTAGTCATCCCTAGGGATTTTCAGAAAAATAGTGAATGCTATCTCTTTGCATCCAGGTGTTTGTACTAAAAGTTTCCGGCTCCCACTCCTAACTTCCATTCAGATGTTAAGAGATTGAGGCTTAGACTTAGTATCCAATCTATTTGTTCCCCTTAAGATCACACGGGAATGGCTGGCAAAAATTTCCATAGAGTTACTGTAAACAAACATAATAATTCCAACCACCTGTTATTAAGCAGGAAACTCAAATCTCTTTTGTTGTATTAACTATTAAAAAGCTTCTCATTACAACAGGTCTACTACACTGATCAAACAAAATATAGTCTTGGATATCACACAGCCATATAAAAGAAGAAAATTCTGCCATTTGCAACAACATGGATGGACCTTGAGGATATTATGATAAGTGAAATAAGTCAGAAAAAGACTAATACCATATGATCACACTTATATGTGAAATCTAAAAAATAAATAAATAAGCAAAATGAACTAATAGATACAGCAAATACACTGGTGGTTGCCAGAGGCAGAAGATGAGGATGGACAAAATAGGTGAAGGGGGTCAAAACATACAAATTTCCCATTGTAAAATAAATGTTGGGGATGTAATGTACAGTTTTGTGACTAGAGTTAATAATACTTTTTTGGATAATTGAGAGTAGAGTAGATAACAGTTCTCATCACAAGAAAAAAAATTTGAAACTGTGTGGTGATGGATGTTAATTAGACTTATTGTAGTGATTATTTTGCAATTTATACATATACTAATATTTGAACTAATACAATGTTACATGTCAATTATATCTTAATAAAAATAAATAAATAAGTTTCCAACAATGTGGTCTTATCACTCTGAGTTCAACAGTGGTTGAAATTTGGAGATCTAGCCCATAGGATTAGTCAAAAGTTGTCTGAGAGTGAAGAGATATTCAGTTCTAACATCTCTGACCCTGGCAACTCCACATGTCTTTCCAGGACACTAACCAACTTGCAAGGTGTAGTAGATACAACATGGTCAACACAGGCTCCTAAAATTCTTCCAACAGAACTATCAAGGGTTCTGGCAGTTTATGAACTGATATGAGTTCCTATAACTTATAGTTCCCTAGAAACTTTTATTCAGAATAATCCTTGAAGAAGGGAAAAATGGCTTAAATAATGGATGCTTTGTTTATCCCTCTTGTGACTAAATCAAACATCAAGTAAAGGTGCCTAGTATCTAGATGAACAGAAGCACTACAAACAGGGAGAGAAATAATCAACCTGCAACGGCGAAGACACAAGGCTGCTCGTCCAGAGCGGCTGAGTGGGACAGAGGCTACAGCAGCTGAAGATACCTCTTAAAGGGGCCATGTTCACGAGCAGACTGTCATGGTGACAAACCTGTTCACTCTGAGCACCAGTGCAGGATCAAATGCTCAGGGGGCACTGGGGACTTTCAGGGGGACACTGAGTTGTCAGAGCAAGGGCCGGAAGCAAGGCTTTCCTCCTAGGCAGAAATCCTGGCAGCATCCATTGCTCCTCTGGTGAGCCCTCCCTTCTCCCAGTGTGCACACATGGCCACCTTAGCTGAGAGTGATCAAGCTGGGTAACAGAGGTCACTCCGACCAAAGGATTCCCTGAATCCTTTTCCCAACCCTTGGTCCCACTCAAGCCATATCCAGTTGTGTCCTTGGTAAGTCTAGGGTTCCTTGCTGAGCAGAGCCAAGACTCACACTGATGACAGCAGGACTTGGTTTCTGGTGTAGTTTCTTGAGGCAATTGTAAGCGCAGCATCTATGTATTGCTTGCTGAATCTTAACAGGTGGTCCCAGAGGGACACAGGCTAGGGTTAAACTTGGTCTGCAGCTGAACCCCTCTCAGCACTGTGCTGCTGGACACCTACTACACAAATCACACTAATAAGGCCAGGAGAATTAGGAGCTTTGCTTAGTACACAGAAACAGACACAGAAAGGCAGCCAAAATGGGAAGACAAAAAAGCAGAAACCATATGAGAGACCAGAACAGAGATCCAGGAATAATAGAGTCAAACAATCTAACAGATGCAGAGTTCAAAACACTGGTTATAAAGATGCTTGATGTACTTAGGGGAAGTGTAGATGAATTCAGTGAGGACTTTAACAAAGAGATAAAAATATATATAAAAATGGAAATGGAAATTATAAAAGGGAACCAGTCAGAAATGAAGAACACATTATCTGAGATGAAGAGTATATTAGAAGGAATAAACAGAGTGTATAAAGAAGAGGATTGAACCAATAATGTAGAGGATGGGGAAGTCAAGGGTACCCAATCAGAATGGCAAGAAAAAAAGAAGGTAATACTACAATAATAACTTAAGGAGACTATGGGACACTATTAAATGTAACAGTATCCATGTCATAGGAGTACCTGAAGGAAAACAAGTTGTAGAGCTATTTGAAGAAATAATGATAGAAAACTTCCCTCACCTGGTAAAGGAAATAGATATACAAATTCAGGAAGCTCAGAGAGTCCCTAACAAGATGAACCCAAAGAGGCTCATACCAAGACACATTATAACTCAAGTGCCAAAGGTTAAATACAAAGAATCCTAAAAGCAGCAAGAGAAAAGCAGACAGTTACCTACAAGGGAGCTCCTATAAGACTGACAGCTGATTTCTCAAAAGACACTATGCAGGACAGAAGGGCTTGGCACAAAATATTCAGTGTGATGAAAACCCAGGACCTAAACCTTTATCCAGCAAAGCTATCATTTAAAGTCAAAGACAGATAAAGAGCTTCCCAGACAAAAATAAGCTAAAGGAATTTATCAACACCAAGCCAGTATTACAGGAAGTGTTGGAAGAACCTCTTTAAGAAGAAAAAAATATCTATCAAAACAGGAATAAAAAATAGTAATATAAATTCCTATCAACAAGTACCTCAAATGGAAAAGAATTAAATGCTCTAACCAAAAGATAGAGTGGCTGAATGGATAAGAAAACAATATGCTGCCTACAAGAAACACACTTCACATTAAAAGACACACACAGGCTAAACAGAAGGGGATGGAAAAAGATATTGCCTTGAGGATATTGAGCTGAAATAAGTCAGATAAAGACAAATATTGCATGATTTCACATACATGTGGAATCTAAAGAACAAAATAAACAACAACAAAAATGGAAATAACCTCATTAACACAGAGAACATTTTGAGGACTACTAGATGGGAAGGAGGTTGGGGAGACAGAGAAAAAGGGCAAAGGGATTAAGAAGTACAATTGGATAGAAGCAAAATAGACATATAGCATAAGGAAAATAGTTAATAATGTAATAAATATGTAAGAGGGAAGAAGGGTACTAGACTTAGTAGGACGATCACTTTAAAAGTTATATAGATCTCTAATCACTATGCTATACGACTGAAACTAATATATTATTGTGTGCCAACTATAATTTAAACAAACCTCATTGAACTGTACAATGTAAATACAAGCAACTAATTGTCTATTATATTTCAATAAAGCCAAAAAAAGGAAAGAATAGTTCTCAGATGCTGAACTAATGCAAATTATAGGTCCATGTCCTACACTAAATCAGCAATTACGGTTATGAGGCTCATCTGTATTTAACAAAAGTTCTAGGTAATTCTGATGCACACTAAAGTTTAAGAACCACTGATCAAAGACATGCTGAAAAAAACACTGTCAGTAGTAAAAAGAAGCATCACAGTAGTAAATAATCTGGTAGAAAATACACCTAAAAATTCCAAGAATATGGCAAGCTGATGGAAAAAGTAAATCATTAGACTCTTCTTTGTTTGTTTCTTTTCTAGGAATTGGGTGCCAGTAACATATGGAAACATTTAGTTCTCTGGTCTAAGTAGCTAGGCAGAAAATGGATCCCAATCTGGACATAAGGCAGGGTTGTTGCGGAGGCCAAAGAAGCAACCACCAAAAAAAAAAGTTCCAGAACACCACCTGATTTTAATATTTTATGGTAGAATTGGCAATTCTCATGCTCCACCCCATACCATGACACATTGAGAACACAACCATCTGCTTTAAGCACAATCCCACCCTTTCTGTAAATTATTTTCTTGCCCCCAAATACGGCACACATTTAAAAAGACGTCATTGCAGTTTATGGATCTGTGCTTTTTGCAAATGCAAGGGCCCCTTAATTGCATTCACAGCTGTGGCTTCCCCACACTAGAACACATAAGGCTGTCGGTAATGCTTTCTCTTGAGAGCAAAAGAGAAAAGTCTCCTTTCATCCCATGTTATAAGTGGCTTCCATAAGCTCTCAGATTCCAACAGCACAGGAAGTCTGGCCCCTTGGTACTTAATAAATAAAAATAGGAAACAAAAAATAACAAACAAACAAAAACAAATTACATTCTCCAAGATAACTGTCATTACTAGGTAAAAGAGAATGGATGACATACTTTGTAGAGAAACAAAGAACTTACAATGAAACACACCTGTGGTCCCAGTTTCAGAACCCTAGACTTGTCTACAAGAAACTCTTTCTGGGCTAATTTCAAAGATTAATGAAGAATTGAATTCTACACTAACTTCAGGAATCTGCGAACTCAAATGTCAGGCAAAATGATACAGACAGTGAAATTCACCTGTGGTGCCCCACACGCCTACTTCTTTTTGTGATCCTCTCCCACCTCCAGGTAAACCTTTTTCACCACCCACATTCAATCAGTCAAATTATCCCACCTTTGCAATGTCTCACTCATCACCATGACCCAAAAGTCTAAGGCTGGGTAAAAACAACATTGTCAGATTTCATAAATGTGCAATGATAATTCAAACTAAAAGGAGACATTCTGTCACAGGGAAACAGAGCTTGTCAAAGAAATTCATCTTAAAATTGGGTAGCTCTCAAATTACAGGCTAGAGAGATTTATTTTTAGATATAAGTTTTATAATATATACTGTTTCTTAAAAACTAAAATTTAAAAAATGGTGTTTCTTTTTTTAAAACCAGGACAAGTATTTTACTATTATGGAGCCATTATAATTTATATTTATCACTAATAAAAAAATTCCTATTTTTAAAGAATTTAAATTTTTAGACTCTATTCTGTTTACTCTTGAAATTGAACATCAGTTCATTTTCTGCCCTGTGAAACCCTTTGTTCTTTTCCCAAGTCTAAAATAAGCTAATGTATATGTCTTCTCCTTCATTAATAATTGGTAAAATTGGACATACTGATTTTATGTTGCCTTCTGTAAAGTCAACATTCTCAACATTGCTCTCAAATTTGTTTAAACATATCTTTGAATATATATACATATATTTGAAATATATATATTTGAATAGTACATATATTTGAATATTTAATATCTTTGAAAATATATCTTTGAATAGTCTACTTCCAGGAGTCTAGTTTCCAAGTCTTTGAGATTTACTCTTCCACCATCTCTTCTTTTGTTTTTTCCCCCCTTTCATTTCTCCCTGACAACAAAAGGTCTAAGGAAAATAAACTAAGGGTAAAAATATTTACAGGTTGTGATTCAGAGAATTTCCACTTAGGACTCCCACTTGAAGAAAAGTGTAAGATTCAGGACTTTCATTGACTAGCTTTGTTTTCCCTGCTGGCCTTAATGTTCTTTATCATCTTGCTGGTGGCCAGTCACCCACCCCATCCCCCTCTGCACCCCCCTCACCCCACTCTGTGTGGTAATCTCTAAGCTGTGCCAGGAAGAGGAGAACAATCAGTTTATGAGGACAAGAGGGAACAGCATGCCCCCAATAATCCTGCCAGGAAAAGCAGACAGCAGCACAACCCGCCTTGGCTCTCCCCTTTCCCTCCAAATTACACCATCAGATGATGTTTATAGGAATGGAATAAAGCCCTTGGACAGAACTCAGTTGACATGTCCTGTCTGAGAAGGAGAAGTATTTCCACCAAGACCTAATGAGAGGAAGGCCTCTCAGCCTGGAGTGGGGATGGGTTGGGGGACAGCCAGAGTCAGGTGTTTTCAGTGACTGGTAGTTTTCCATCAGACAACACGCCGCCCTCCCCAAAACAGCCCAGCGGTGTTCGACCCCGAAGCCAGAAAAAGAACAGATTGCAATATGATACAGTGGTTAAAAAAGAAATCAGCACAACTTCGTGGGAAGTAAAGACTCTTTTATAAGGAAAAGAGAGGAAACTACAAAGACAATAAGAAAGAAAAAAAGACTCAGGAGGAAAAATTCCAGAGACTTGGAAGGGAAACTATAAAACTTAGAACTATTAAAGAAAAGAAAACTGTATAAAAAGTATGGTCTAACAGTGAGTTCTTAAAAGAGAAGGCCAAAAAAAAAAAAATGAATGATGTGTTTAAGTCTTCAAGAGTTATTTTACAATTCACTCAAAAAAGTAACACAGCATAGGGTAAAGAATGAAAGGGTCAGGAGGTTACGTAGGAACAAGAACCTACTGATAGTACAGGCTGATAAACATCAAAATGAATTATTAAATAGTTCTGGAATTTAATTATTTGGAGAATTGTGAACGCTTTATAGTTACCTGCCCTATTTTGTAGGGTTGTTACAAATATCAAATAAGATACTATACCTGGAGCAGACTAGAAAACAGCTCTTCTAGTCCTTTCTGTCAAGTCAGAGTTGAATGAATGCTCCCCACTCTCAACTACTTTATAAATGGCATCTGGCTCAACCCTCATGACAATTCTGTGAGATTGGTAGGAAACATAATCATGTTGTATTTTACACCAAGGCCCATGGAAGCCGAGATTGTAGTCCTTGGTCACGGAGGCAGCCACTAAAATGGTGTGAAGCATCAACTCCCTGTAAAAGCATTTTTGAAGGATATTAGTACTGGTTTCCACTTCAGAAAATTCATTCAAAATAAGTTTTATGATAATAAGAGTGGGAAAGAAAAAAAAAAACAGAATTCTTTGATCTAGTTCATTTACTTGAGAAAATGGGTATATCCTGTGACATCTTCTTAGTGTTTGAGTATCTGAGTATCTTATTGTGTTTGGGAATATGTGCCCAAGTGTTTTCCTACAATCACATTCAACCAACAGAGCTGATAAACTAAAACATACTGTGTTGCTTTGATTACACTGAAATAAAAAGCTGCCTTTTCACCATGACAGATAATCAAAATGAAATATTTTCTTAATAAATATTTTTGGTTTGCTAAGTCGCACAGCCAGCTTTCATATTATGCATCAAAATAGACAGTCTTTTCCAAGATTTTTTTTAATGCATAGCTTATTTTGTAAATAAAACATTAGGCAAACAAAAACCTGAGTATCTCGAAAGGGCAGACTTGAAACTAAGCTTTGATGACTAATTCTAAATCCATCTATTATAATTAATAAGGTAATGTCAATGACATAACTGAAATTTCTTGTATAACAGTAAATTTGAGATTATTGGGCTTTTGATTATTCATTCGAGTTATAACAAACTTCTATCCAAGATCATGAGAGAGGACAAAGAAACCCAATATTACATTGCTATTCAGGTAATAGCTCTACATAAAAATACAGGAAGAGAAAAGGAAGCAAATGAAAGAGAAAGAAACGGATACTGCTGTGGACCATACATTTAGACTTACTTAATCTGAATTAGTTTGCTTAGCAGATAATTTTACCCTTAATTTAGTAAAATGGAAACTGATTCACAGAGCAATTAAGTGATACATCCGAGATCATAAATAAGAGTAAAAGCCAAGATTCAAACCTAGATCTCTCAAAATTCCAAAGCTCAAAAGACCAGAGTCACAGGAGCTTGCACCTACCTACCTCTCCCAGCTGCTCCCCCTCCCTCCTCACTCAAATGCTCAGGCTTCAGTTACTCCAACAGGACAAGGTCTTTCCTTCCTCAGCATAACTAACCTGTTTTTGCTTTTACTTAGAAAACTCTTATTACTACTTCCTCTTGCTAGCTCTTTCTCATTTTTCAGTCTTCAGCAAAAACATTGCTTCCTCAGAAAATGGTGCCACAATCCAAAATATGGTTCCTTGGTATATGTCTTCAAAAGCACTCAAGACTTATCCATGTCACTCATCATGTTTCGTAATTACACATTTAATTGTGTTTCCTCCTTTGATGATACCTTCCCCACTAAACTATTAGCTTCTGCAATGCAGGAATCACCTCTGTTTGCTCTTTACTCTCTATTTAGGACCTAGCACAGAGCCTAACACACAAAATGTATTCAATAAATACTTTCGAGTGAATGAGAAAGTGAGATATGGGAACTGACTAAAATTATTCATTATCTAAGGTGCTCCCAAATTCTTTACTATCTAATAAGGTTAAGTCAGTCAAGAGAATTTAGAATTTATGGTGGTAGAAGACTTCTTCAGGTTTTTACTGGTGTGCCAAAATGAGATACTAGCAATGTGAAAAGAAACCGTTACCCACTTTATCAAAAACACTTGAAAAAGCCATGGAAAACGTTATGGCTCTGAAGCCCCTCACCATGCTGGGCAATCAGCAGTATCCTGGGTTTGATGGTCACTCCCTTTGATCAAGAAGCCATGGCTATTCCTCATTAGTGTCACAGGCATCATAACGTGTCTGTTCTGGGTTACCAAAAGACTATCTGATTAAACCACATGCCTAGTCTCTTTACCAACTCTTCAACATTAATTACTGCAAACTAATCCAGGCTAATCCTTTCAGGTTTTATAAAGGCACAGACCTGGCCTTCCAATATTTCTGAATTTTATTCTGGGCTTCACTTAACCCGAATTTGCTCAGGTTACTTCCTGTGGGTGAAAAACTAATGCACTCTAGTTAAACAAAGACTGAATGGCAAGTCAAAACTCTTCAGTATTCATTCAGTTCCGTTACTACCTCGCTTGTACACGTGGAGGCCAAATAATTTTAACCCCTCTAACTTACCTTAACTTTCCCATCTGTAAAACTACAACCATCACTCTAACAGTGTTATAGCTAGTCTGAGGCTTGTAAGAATCTCAGAGACATCTGGGTGACTGACCCTTGCTCTAACTCTGCAACTCTAAGATCAGAAAAAGTCTTAGATGAGACTGTGCTAGCCTGAGGGAGAACGAATATGTTAAAAAGAAGGAGTGTGGTGCTGGCTTCCAGCACATATACTAAAAATTTAAATGATACAGAGATTAGCATGGCCCCTGTGCAAGACAGCATGTAAATTTGTAAAGCATTTTATATTTTTTAAAATGAGAAATTAAAAAAATAGTGTTTTGATGTTTGTGTACACTGTATTATACCAGTCTCTATAGTAATATGGCGTAACACCAATATTGATGATCATAAACATCCAGCTGGGTTTGGCTGGGGTGCGGTGGGGGATGGTTCTTCCCATTGCTCAGTGACACTTCCTACAAGTCTCAATGTGATCCTCAGTCATTCAGACTAATCATATACAGTAATGTTGAAGTCCTCTTTGCGAGACCCTGAGGCTTATAGAATGTGACTGTCATAGGAGAACATTGGTGATCTCTCTACTGTGTATCCCCCTAGCACTTTTTTCCATCTATATCTTTAGATAAATACACCTTGACTGATTTTCCAGGTAGTATCTATGCCTGGCCTCTCTATCAGAATCTACTACTGATATTTGTCAACATGGTGGTAACATAGGTTCAAATGTGCTTTGGAAAAATAAAAAGTATTTCACAATTAAGAATGATTATCACCAACTTCCCACAAAGGTGAATTTTTTGAGCTCTGATTTTTTTTTTTAGGTGAGGCAACCCTTGGTTGAGCTCACAGATTGCAAGAACCTTGTCAGCTCACAATCCCTTATTTTTTTTAATTTACTTTTTACGCCTACAGCACCTAGGCCTGACACTGCTTAGCTTCCGAGACCAGACGGGATCAGGCTTTTTCAGGGTGGCATGGCCATAGTGAGCTCTGATTTCTATAAGAAATAGATACAATAGTATTTGCAATCATCTCAAACTCAGACTCTGCTGCTATTTATAGGCTTTATGTCTTCAGAGTCTCTCGAAATCTGAGTATCTCTATCTGAGAAGCAGAAATTTGATAATAGTAGTGTCTATCTCATAAGGCAATTGTGAGGGACGAAAGTTTTGCCACCCTGAAGCTGCCTTTGGGATACTGATTTTAAGCTGTCTATTAAGAAACAAAAGACTCAGAAAGAATCTTTGATCCTCCCCTTTCCTGCCAAGAGATTTGGATGGAAAGGCCCACTCCAGGAATGGAATCTTAGGATGTCACCTTAGCCTAATTTGAATTAAATATGGTAAACAGCAAGGCTTCAGGCAGGGGTCTGTTAGCTAGATAGCCTCTGTGTCCCATTGTTTTTGAGTAGCCTAGCAAAGAGTTTGCCTGCCACCTATGATCCGCTCTTCCTAAACTACCTACAAATTGCCCAGTCTCACCTCTGAAATCCAATACCCCTTCCCCATCATTCTCCTTTGTCCAAAATGTCATATATACTTAATGTTGCCTCACTGTCTTTGGAATTTTTCATGCTTATGTGTATTCCCTATGGGTATGTATTAAAATTTTATTCTCTCCTGTTAATCTGTCTCTCTTAATTTAATTATTAGCCCAGCTAGAAGAAGTTAGAAGGTGGAAGAAAAAGTATTAATTTTTTTTAGCCTTCACAAGGGCAAAAGATAATACAGAAAATACCTAGTGTTGTCCAGGCCCCAGAAGGTGCTAATATTTTAATATGAAATCAGAAACCCAAAATTTAAGAGAAGTAAATGAATTTAAAAGCTCTTCATCTATCATAATATTTTATGGTAAAAATAACAGAAAATTAAGCTCATACTGTCTTAAGTTATAATGGAGATTCACTGGCACTTGCAACTGAAAAAGTCCATGAGAAATGTAAACATTGGGCAGTGTGCATTCACAGAAGGTGCAACACGATTTCTGTGCAGTTGTCCGGGCTCCCCTTTACTCCACACATTACTTCTCCCTCAGGCCGGCTTTCCTCACTGTTTCAAGATGCCTGCCAGCAGCTACCAGGGCAGAACACTTTCTCCTTCACATCCAGAAAAGAAAGGATATGACTTCTCACAATGAACAAGAGTCCTCAGTTTTAGAGACCCTTGAATTAGCCACTGCGACCAGGTGAGTACCAGGCACTGGTGTATGGAACTGGGGAAACTGAGTAGAGAGGTGTTATACAATGGGGAAAAGTAAAATGAATGTCACAAAGAAAATCGCAATGTCTGTTATAGTAACATGACAAATGCTCAGTGGGTGACAATGCATTCCAAAGTTGTGGGGGGTTTTTGTTTATTTTTGTTTTTTAAGGGAATATAAAACCTATGAAGAAACACTGAGTTCTAAGGTTTCCAGGACCCTAATAAGCCCAGATGGCAGAGGAGGAGTGGGGAAGAAGCTGGCAGAGACTTTCTGAACTGCCCACTGGAAACCCCAAGGTATTACCCAGCTCAAGAGGAAAGTTTGCTGTCCCCTAGGGGGTCCTGAGAGTTCGAGCACCACCATCTTCAAGGTTGCTCTGAACCCCCCGCCCCCAAACGTGGGAATCATGGCAGAGTTCTTCCATCTGATTCCTACAGTTCTGAAAACAACTGGAGGAGCACAAAAAAACTTCCCACTGCTGGGAAAATGTAAGTGATGAAAGTTCCTCTTCTTACTTTTTCAGAGAAAATTGCAAACACTCCATCAGAGCCACTGGAAAGTCTGAAACACTGACACAAATGAGATCTCTGCTTAGAAAGAAAGTAAAAGCCCCAGGACAAACTTCTTAAGATGATTTCCTTTGCCTGAATAAAGCATTTGATTGGATTGTGGGGCTCATTTGGCTGTATGGAATTAAAGGTACTTTGCGTAAGAGAATTAAACTAGGTTCTCTCTCACACCTCAGTTCTATCACTGTATGATTCCAAATAGCATATCAGAATATTAGAGTTGCTTACTATACCTAGAAAATCAGTTACTGCTCAAAGGGAAGATGAAAGCAAGTGTGATATTTATTTAATTTTTTAATTCTACATTTTCAGCAACTTCTAAGTATATTTAAAGTCTGAGTCTTAGTAAATTTCTGACAGAACACGTTTTTATACCTGAGGGGATTGGGCCCATCTTCTTCATCCCCATCACCATGAGGTAAAAGTGGCAACTTAAAGAATTTTTTAAATAAAAATAAAAAGCCAAATTTACTACCAAAATGACTGAAAGAAAAATGTCAAAAAAAATTTTTTTAACTTAAAACAAACACCAAACAGCAAAATTCCAGTCTGTCAAATACAATAATTTGTGACTGACACATCACTGTTGAATTACTTCAACTTGGTTACCAGCAGGTCCAAGCAAACAAACATCACTGAATATAGAAATGATCATCTCAATTATGCCACAATCCAAAACAATTTTTTAGACATGTGTTGTTCCAAAGAACAAACAGGAGCAGATTAGAACTTTCTTTAGCCTTTGTAGGGATAAATTAGCCTGGCAAACATCCCTTTAATCATAAACAACTTTTGCCTAAAGGATTCAAATTTACTAGAACAATCTAAATCATCCCTTCCAAATCTATTGCCCAAGCCCTAATGTCCTAAGGCATCCATTGTTTGTAACTTCTCTATTTTGCATCTAGAAAGGTACTTGCCATGTACCATCTTTGGAAGAATTGAGAAAAGAGTCACTCAAATTGTTTTCTGAAATTCAGTTCAGAAAGGCTGATTAAAATAGTCTTAGTACTCCTTAGACTTCACCTCTTCACGAGCCACAGAAATATGCCATACCAACATGAATGGAGTGGGTCTCTGCTTCCATAAATTTATTTATTAGTCTTATTGAACTCCTTTAAATGTAATATTACACAAAGGTAGGTGTGTGTATGTGTCTGTGTGTGTGTGTGTGTGTATCTTTATCTTATTTGTCCTTTGGTTTTTCTAGGTTTTTGTTTGCAACCTGTCCAAACTGGTAGTCTTCCATAATGCCTAAGGTAATGATTGTACCAATCAAAAACATTATAAACTGTGTATTTAAGTATCATTATTCTGAAATTACTTTTAAGTACTATGAGATACATCAAATTAGTAATTCAAGTAGTGCCCTTGAGATTTTACACATATTTGAAAAAAATAAAGATATAAAGTCAATGAGTTTAAGTGAATACCCTATAGTCCTAAATTAGAATTGGAAGTACCCACATAAAACCATAATGTATTTGATGTATATTGTAGAAAAAGAAAATTATCCCTAGTTCTATCAAATAAAGGCTTAGGAACAATAACCAAACCAGTGTCAACAAGCACCCCTGGCACCTAGATTATGATCTCTAAATACCATTTCCTACTAAAAGAAACCAGAGTTCTTCGGAGAACTAGCTAATTCCATGTCTTGGGCAGAAAATTTCCAAGATAAGCCTGGAACATCTTGTCATACCAGAGAGAAAGGAACTCAAGAACAAACTAGAAATGGCCTCACAGGCCAAAAATGGGCCAGTGAGAGCAGGAAGGAAGACAATAACTACAACAGACTAAAACACATCAAATATGCTAAAATCCAGGAGTTCTTTATAATATTGAAAACAAAACTGACAAAAACAAACAAACTTAATCACCTTTGGAAGATTCAAGGAAACCAACCTATTTTTTAAATTTTACTGTAGTAAAATACACATAACATAAAATTTACTATCCTAAACATTTTTAAGTGTATAGTTCAGTGTCATTTAGTACATTCACTTTGCTGAAAAACTGTTGGCCCCATCGCTAAAACTTTTCCATCCTCACAAACTGAAACTCCATACCCATTAAATTCCAACTCCCTATTACCCCTTCCCCAAGTACCTATCAACCTATTATTTTGAACTGGTAAATAAAGGTTAAAAGTGAAACATTTATCTTGCCTTTCCTATATGACTTATACCTCAGGGTAACCAAATGAAGGGATTCTCTTTTTGGAAGTATTCCAGCTAATACATGAAGAAAAATTAAAATTAAGAATATCACCATTTTATAAACCCCAATAAAATAATGAATCAAAACAATGATTAGTAATGACAGATAACATCACAAAAGAAAACATTTTATACCCCCTGAGGCTTCAAAGTACAAACTGCCACCTATAAAGTAGTACACACATATACACATACACAACAACAACAACAAAATTACCTGAGTCTGATCAAGCCTCTATAGCTAACTCCCTAATATATAATAATATAAAAGACAGGAGAACATATTTAATGGCACCATGAAGGTAGATACAATCAGCAAAACCCAGACCATAAAAAAAAATTTTTTTTTTAAACTACAGAAAATGACCTGAATTTTTTAATAAATGTAAACTAATTTTAAAAAAAGAAAATGTTTAAAAGAAGATAAAGAGAAAACCTATATATCAAAAGAGACTTAAGAGATACATCAAACAGTTATAATTGTATGAACCTTATTTCAATTCATAGTTCAAGCAATGTAAACCCTAAGTGGCTATGATGATAAGAAATTAATAATTTTTGGTATGATAATATTAATGTAGTTATAATTAAAAAGAGAGTCCTTATCTTGGAGAAAGATCTTTGGAGATTTAAGATTATAATCTCTGTGATTCCTGAAAGAAAAGAAAATGGTCATAAATTAATCATTGTTCAATCTGGTTAATAATAAAAAAGTGTTCACTATAATATTTTGCTTACTTTTTGAATATGTTTAAAATTTCCCATAACAAATTTTTTTTATATAAAAAAGGATGAAAACTAAAACCCAAAATGAAACTCTTGGGCTTAAAGTATAATTTGAATTAGCTTTGGTCACATAACAGCTTTTATTACAATTGAAAAACTGTTTGGGGGGCCTGGTGAAAGGATTTAGAACTACAAATTGGTACTTACAAAGAGTCACAGGAATGTGAAGTACAGCATAGGGAATACAGTCAATAATCTTGTAATAACCATGTTACTAGTGCCAGGTGGATACTATACTATTCGGGGGATCACTTTATAAATTATTTAAATGTCTAACCACTATGCTGTGCAGCTGACACTAATATAAAATAATACTGAATGTCGAGTCTAATTGAAAAATTAAAATTAAAAAAATTTAAACTAAAAAATAATTATAAAAAATTTAAAAACTTGGTCTTAAATAGCTCAATCTAAAAGCTGACATTTATGCTTTTCTTCTGCTATACACGAAAGTGATTTTCAGTACCAATTAATTTTCAAATAATTGTGGCTTTTCAGGGTAATATAAAGCTCAGCAAATCTCATTACTATGTTTGTCATACTTGGAGCAGCATTCCTATTAAATGTGTTCTTTAGTGTGAAGTGCTGGCTAAACAATTTAAATACATTTCATTTTAAACTTTCTAAAGATATTGGCCAAATCTTCACTCATGCTTTCTGCTTTCAAAGGTTGATGAAATGGTAAAATGAAAATGTTTCTATGTCTTCCTTTAAAACTGATGTTCACAATATTGCCTAGAGCTCTTTATATATGCTCAAATAAACAATTCTTTTTATAACTCAGTTTCAGAAAAAAATGTGTATCTTTCAAGGGGAATAAATCTTTTTAATCATTCAAAAAACAATATAATGAATTTTCTTTTTTTGTATAGCCTTCCAGGAAACTCAAAGCTAAATTTAATTGTATCTCTGTTTTTTTATGTGTTACCTCTATCCTTTTATAAGGTTTAAATATTTTTATATGAGTCATTTATTGTGGAACTGTATCCTTTAGAATTAGTAATAACATATCATTGATGTACATTCTACCTACATTTTAACATCTCTGAAATTGGCATGCATCTTACAATCAGCATAGTTTTCCCAGAAGCAATTTTTCTTATTTAAAATTACATTAATAATAATGTTTTATATTTTATTGTAGCTTAGATTTGACAAAATGTGAAAATGTCTCTGACAATTATTCAGTAATTTGAAAATACTAGTTTAGCAGAACTGGAAAACTGGAAAAACTAGAAATGGAACGAAGCCTTATTAAATACTTCAATTTATCTATACCATATTTCAAAGAACTCTTTCTCATGCCCTCCAATTTTTTAAAGTAGTATGTAAGAAAGAAATTGGTCTTTGCTATACATAATTATTTGGAAACATTTTGTATCCAGCTTATGATCTTTGTTCCAATAGGAAATGCTATATGAGCTTCACATTTCAACAACACTATCAATATATAATTCCCTAGAATCACACGTACAAAATATTTTATTTCACATCCTAATGGCTCAACAAAGTTTATTAAATCAATGGCTTCACATAACCACTACTATCACTATCCTTTGATCACCACACCACAAATCGATATCAAGCTCTTTATACATGTTCTTATAGGATTATAAAAGATGTTCTCAAAGAATCTCATAAAAACATGTCTTTTAATCAATGTGGGCATTAATATCTTTATTTATAAAATTAGGATGATACCTACCTTTGACCACCACACCACAAACCATGTCTTCCAGGGAAGAAGAGAATAAACATTCCCTCCTTAAGTATATTACAAAAGTCACTGCTAGAGTGTACCCCAGGAAAAAAGGGTTTGAGATCAGCACTAATATCCACCTACCTTACAAACTAACTGAATCACATTAGGCTTTTACTCCATTTAAATATATTTTAGAAATTATTGTTTGGCCTAAATGTTAAGAATATAAGCAGAACCTGCCATATTTGTGCTTGGAATATAATAATAATATTTTCTAACTATCTTGTTATGCTAACCTATGAATTATGTGTTTCTCTTGAGGATCTACCAATTTCATAGCATATACTATGGGCCACACATGCCTGAAAGATCTCACTGGACACTCCCACTCAGGGATTTCTTTCTCTTTTTTCATATTCTCATAGCCCTTATCATTTCCATCACCTCTGGCATTTGTTTAAACATTTTCCTGTGGCTTTATTTGACAATTAATAGGAAAAATACAGCATAACCTGGTGGTTAAGGGCATGGGCTTTAGAGATCTTGATTTGAATCCTGGCTGTGCTTTCTAGCTGTGCAACTTGAAACACATCTTTTAATCAATATGGGCATCAGTATTTTTATTTATAAAATTAGAATAAAACCTACCTTGCAGATGTGTTACAAAAATTCTGAGCCTGACACAGTGTCAGGATGGCTTATTAGCATTTTTTTACTACACCTTTGCCAAGAGCCAAATAGACAACTTCGTGGCCCATATCTTGCAGTGAGAAAAAGGATAAGCCATCATCAGAAAAATCCCAGGCTTACAAGCCACGGACTGTTCATTACAGGGGTGACTGAGCATCCACTCTGTATGCCAAAACATTATGCAAGTCATTGGAAATAAAGAGAAGCATACAGAATAGTCTCTGCCTTTTGGAGAACTGCCATATCTAAAAAATAAACAGTAAATAAATAAATAGATAGATAGATAGATAGATAGATAAATAAATAAATAAATAAATAAATAAGAGGAGACAAATATCCACTGCAGAAGAATTTCTAATAATTTATGTAGCTGTTCTGGCCTGATGGAGGATGCACACAACCGTCCCACTCTTTAAGTGTGGGCTGTAGATGCTGATGTCTTTCCAAAGAGGGCAGCATGGAAAGAGGGAACAAAGGGTAACTTTACAATAGAGAAACTTGACAAACACTACCTCAGCCAGGTGACCGAGATCTACCTCAAGTCACGTCATGTTGTTAGTAAGTGCCCTTGATGTGATGTGATGAGAATGTTACTTCGCCTCTATGATCCTCGTCCCCAAAACCCATATCTCCAGTCTAATGATGAGAAAAACAACAGACAAATCTCAATTGAGGAACATCGTACAAAATACCTGACTAGTACTCTTCAAAATCGTCAAGGTCTTCAAAAAGGAAAATGTGAGAAAGTGTCCCAGCCGAAAGGAGTCTAAGACATGCTGACTAAACATAATGTGGTATTCTGGAGAGGAACTTGGAACAGAAACAAGACACTGAGTAAAAACTAAGGCAATCTTAATAAAGTATGTAGTTTAATAATAATGTATAAGTATGTACTTAAAATATTAATGTAAGTTAGTAATAATGTATCAGTATTGGTTCATTAATTGTGACAACTGTACCACACTAATGTAGGATGTTAATGATAGGGGAAACTAGGTATGCGGTATATGGGAACTCTACTATTTATCCATTTTCCAATAAACCTAAAACCATTCTAAAATAAAAGATTTTAAAAATCAATATGAGGTAGCAAATGACAAGACAAAATGGGATTGATTAATTCATTCAACAAATACTTCTTGAGTACCTATTATGTATTACACACTTTCTTGGTGACCAGGGGTAGAGCATCGAACAAAGAGAGTAAGATTTTTTACCTTAAGGAGCTTACATGGGATGTGTTGGGCTTTGTAGAACTAAGTGATGCTTCCTGTTGCAGCTTTCCTTCCTTGGGAGGGAAATTTCTGTGGCATTCCAGTGGCAATGTGACCTCCATTACCTCTCATTAAATAGGAGCAAACATGATCCAGGCCATAGTTTGTCAGAAAGAGATGAATAGAAAGAGAACTTGCAGAAGAAAGGATGGCTCCTAAGACAACTGGAAGCCACCTGGCACAGCCTTCCAACCCCCAGAAAATAGCATAACCCTTGAGGCCCAGAGAGCATTTGCCCAGTCACAGAATGTGGCCAGTGGAAGATCCCTTCATTTTACAGGAAAGGAAAATGAGGCCCCCAAAAAAGAAAGTGATTGCTAGTGGTCACAGGGCTATTTCTGAATCAGCTTTTTAATATTCACTCCCCAGAGGCTATGGGCATTTACTCTGTTGCTGGAAATCATCAAAAAATGAAAGCTAGATGCATATACTTGTTCAACATTAGACATGAACAACAAAAAAGAATCAAGAAAAGTAGTTCTAGAATAAAGATAACTATGGTGATAGGCATTTCTAAAATGATTATGCTCTATAGCCAATCATAGAAACTTATAGGACACTGCAGGATAAACATATACTTCCTAAAGGGGAACAAGTTCACTTTAAGTTCACTGTAACTGAAATAAAACTCAGTTACTATGTATTTCACTAGCTAAGTAACAGTTTACAGGTGACTTAAATGGTACAGGGGGTGGGGCAGGACTGATAGTCCTTTAAAAGATAAAAAATAAAAGACCAGCAACAAAAACATTAAAAACCTCAAGGCAACACCAATTAATACTCAGGTAAAAACAGAACAGAGAGGGGACCTCTAAAGTAAGAGTTTATCTTACGTAGGTAATGAACCAAATCTAATCAGATAACCATGCTATTCTTGAGAAACTCTTTTAGGGCTGTCAGCAGCATCGTGAAGCCTGAGGATGCCACTTAGGGTATCAGTTTTGAGGCAGCTCACTCCCTTAACAATGTCATCCCATTCTGCACAAAGTTAGAAATATTGCCAGATGGCACACTCAGGGAAAATTACTTTTGAAATTGAGATTTCAACCTTTCTGTTAAGGATTGTTTTTAAACAACCACCAGGCCAGAAGATGCTTCCATGTTTTATCAGGGGAACACAGTAGTACATTTAAAGTGGAATTTTAATGAAAAGATAATGAAATAAGGATGAAAAATTAGAATTCTTAGCTTACCCTATAACACTGAGCTACGTATTATGCACCCCAGAAAGCACATTAGAATCACCTGGAGAGACTTAACATGTTCTGACTCCATTCCAGACCAATTACATTAGACTCTCCAGGGTGGACTTAAACTTCAGTACTTTTTAAAGCTTCCCAGGTGGTTCGTTGTGCAGAACAGTCCAGAATCCACTGCTATAGGGAATTAGTCTATATGTTGAATATCACATACACTTAATTAAAGTAGGATAAACTAATCAGGCATCCTAGGAGTACAATGCCTTAAAATATCACCCAATGCCTTAAAATATCACCCAATTGAATACAAAACTATAATTTTAACGATTAGTTTTTTAAGTCAAACATAGCCAAGTTTCTTTGCCTTTTCTCCTTGAGGCATTTCTACAGCAGTAGAAATTACCTCTTGAGTTCAGATATTTTTTCTTCATTATGCTTACGGTGAGCATGAGGTACAAATAAAGTGAGAATGAGAAATCTCATCCTCATTCCCCACTCTCCTTGGTTGGCTGTTCAAAATTGAAAAATAAAGACTACTCTTAAACGTTTCAAAACAAAATAATTAAAATGCATATTTGGGTAAATAACCATGAAACTCAGTAAGGTATTTCCTGTATATTTTAACAGTCACAGACTCAGGGTCAATCATGGAAATAGCTGCATAGTTTTGACTCTGCCAAATGGCTCAGTAAAATTACATCACAGGAGGGCTGCACCCTGTGGGAGAGCTGAAGAGCATGCACACCTTCAGCCATTTGGGCACCTGCCTGCTATGCTGTGTAGTGGTGGCTTTTTGTCCCTCCCTGCCCACTCCTCCTCCCCACAGGATGTGAACTCTTTTAATTACACAGCATCTTAACAATTTGTCCAGCCTAATTGGAGGCAGTTATCCCACCCTGACTGAGGACACTCAATAAACAATAATGTAAAAGACAGCTTTAATTGTCCTGAAGGTTTGAACTTTCACCCAAAGAAAATATCAGGGGTGGTGGTTACATTACTGGTGGGTTTCTAAGAAAAGGGTCCATCTACCATGGAAGGGATTAAATCTTTAAAGCAGGCATGGAAATAAGAATAAAAAACTCACAGCCCATAAATGTTATTTAATGTCTCCTTCTCTCCAGAAGACATTCAGGTAGTAAAGGGAATGAAATTGACACTCCCTGGTTGCCTGGTGCAAATACTGACTCATTCCAAATGGAGAAAATAGCTGTGAGACCACTACAACATTTGGCTTCCAGATGGTGGTGGTATGTTTGTTTCCTGACATAGAGGGACACTATTCAACGATGAAAAGGAAGTACTCATAAATGCTGGAAAATTGGATGAGCCTTAAAAACACGCTCATAAAAAAAAAAAAGCCATATATTATTGTACCATTCCACATGTAAAAAACAGCGGTAAAAGGCACATCTACAGAGCTGGGTGATAGATTAGTGTTGCCTAGGCTGAGTGTAGGAAAAGTGATTGCCTGCCTGCCGTTGGCTAGAAGGGATCCTTTCGGGAGTGATGGGAAAGTTGTAAAACTGGATTGTGGTGATGGTTGTACAACTCTGTAAACTCAGTAAAAACCTGGAATTGTATACTTAAAATGGATGAATTTTATGTCATATAAATTATTGGTTCCTCTTTGGACCTAAACAAAATGCTATTCTTTGGACTAAATAAAACTGAAAAAACGTTATCGTGCCCCCTCCCTTGGGTCTGGGGGTGTTTCCTAAGCTGCCATGCAGGTCATTTTTCTGTCACTTACACTCCCCGTAAATTCTGCTCTTTCTCCCATTTCCACCTGTAAAAAGTTAAAATGGGAGGGAGAAGTGGCAGAACACATTACCTAACCTGAGATTCTGTGCAGTCACAACAGACATCAGGTCTGGGAACTTGGAAAGGCAATTCAGCATAAATCCCTCCTGATGTAGAAAAGGAGAAAAGGTAAATGCAATGAGGGTCTCACAAACGTGGCCCTCCCCATGACAGTAAATGGAATGCCCTCTGAAAAATCCGACTCCAGCAGAATCGAAGTCGGAAGGCTGGATCCCTAAGGTCTACAGAATAACCAATCAGTTGACAGGGTTCCTAACAACTACAAAGCACGCGTTTACTAAACCCAGCTTCGTTTTACTTTGGAAGTAGGAACTCGGTGTCCGCGGGAGCACGAAGTTGGGAAGTTCTGCTCTGGGGCCGCGTGGAACTGGTGGCTCTGCAGGGGCCCAAGGCCACGGGGCGGGCGGGCAGGAGGGAGGCAGCGCCCGGGTCGCGGCGAGGGCCGCGGCTCCCCGCGTGGGGGGCGGTGCGGGGCGCACCGTCGCTCCGCAGCCCGCTGCGGCGGGATCCGCAGGGCGCCGCCCGTCGGGCAAGCACCCCCTGCCGGGAGCGCAGCCGCGCGCAGCGCGCTGGGCTCTCACCCCGCCACCGTCCCACCTCGTTCCCACACCCCGACGCCGGCTCCGGCGGGGTCCCAGGGACTCTGACCCTGACCTTTGCGCCTCCCCTGGGGACAGACGCGGCGCCCAGGTGGCCCGGCCCTGCACCGCACGGGGGAGGCGCCTGGGCGCAGGCCTCACCCCGGGTCGCGGAGGGGGCGAGGGTGGAGCCCGACGCCGCCGCCGCCCGGCCCTGGGGGGCCCGCTCCCGGCCCCCTCCCCGCGCGCCCCCCGCACAGTGCTCATGCGCGCGGCCCAGCCTTTATAGCGGCCGCAGGAGCCGCGCTGTCCGCACTCAGACGCAGCGGGGCGGCTCCGGCTCAGGTGCGGGGCCCCCCGGCGTCCGGCGCGGGCCAGCGGGTCCCTGAGCCTGCTCGTCCGTGTCCCTCCTTCGTCGCCCCCCGCTAGTCTGTCTTCATCTTGCACCCTCCACTCCAGTCCCGGGGCGCTCATCGCAGCCGGAGCGTCGCCTCCGGATCGAGAGGGCGCTAGCTCCGGGGCAGCGGCCGCCCCCTGGGTCTCCGAGGGGTGCTGGATCCCCGCGGGGTGACGGGCGCGGTGTGGTGGGGTCGCAGGAGCCTCTGCTCCCCCGGAGCCTCCCTCACAGTCTCCCTCTCTCCCAGGTCCGAGCAGTCCCCTGGACCACCATGGCTGCAGCCTGGGTCCCGGTTCTCGGCCTCGGTGGGTACGCGCCCCTCTCCGCCCCGGCCCCTCGCGCCAAGCCGCGTGGAGGCTGGAGCCGGCCTCGGTGCTGTCCTCTCTTCGCAGGTGTCTGTCTGCTGCTGCTGCTGCTGCTGCCGGAGCCCGCGGGCAGCGAGGGAGCTGGTGAGTAGCGGGTTCCCGGTCGGGGAGGCAGCGCTGGATCCAGGCTGTGGGAGGAGAGACTGAGGGCCAGCGGGCAGAGTCGCGCTTAGGTCCAGCCGGTGGACGGCGGCCCCGGGGCCCGGAGCCGTAGAGCGCGCTGGTCGGAGTGGCCTCCTGGCGCACTGCCATTCATACCTGCAGCCGATCTTCTCCCGCTTACCCATTTCTCGCGCGCGAGGGGTAGCGGGGTCCGATGGGGGAGTTCTTTCTAACGCGCAAAGGAAGCCTCCATCCCTCAACCCCCATCCACACTCAGATCACTAGAGCCCCCCTCCCTTCCCGCGCACTCGGAGCAGCGGCTGCGGAAGGTCAAGGCAGCGGGTATTTGTTGAGCCCCACGGGGGGACTGTCTAGTCCCGGGCGTTTCGCAGCGTTTAGGGCCAGGAAGAAGCCCTTCCGGACTTGACTTCAGACTGACAGAGGCAGAGAGGCTTACGTCGTTGTCCCACCTTACTTGACCCCCTGACTGTGTTTCTAAGAGTAACCCCTGTAAAAAGCGACATTCGAGAGTTTCAGAGTCTGTTCCACAGGTAGAAAGAAGTCTGAATATGGGTGTGTGGTTCGATTTGTTTTCTACAACAGTAAAGGCAAACTCTTTTCACACATCTATCCTTTGTTTTCCTTGAAAGGAGAAATGAGTCCAAGACACACACACACACACACACACACACACACACACACACACACACACACACACTTTCACTAAAGTCAGTGTTGTCAGATAAAGGTAGAGCATTTGATGCTACTAAAAATGAGAGGAAGGATTAAGGCTGTTTGATAGCAGATATGAGGATCAAAGGTATGAGGCTAATGTTTTTGGTAAGGATTTTAATTTCCCCAACAATCTACAGTGTTTCAGAGCTAAGAAATTGGCATTGGACCTGGCATCCTGCCTTCCCTTCCACCAATGTGGACAGTCCAGGGTACAGCTTAACAAAGAGAACTCTTCTTAGAAGAGGGTCCTTGTTAGAGGAAGGCTACTCAGTTGGACAATATGACTAGACAGTATTACTGTCTTGGAAAAAACTTGGGTTTGTTGTTTGTTTTTGAATTAACATCTGTTTCAAAAAGGTTTGGATAACCACAATTGCCTGTGTTTGGAAAATTGTATTCAATAACATTCTCAATTTAATATTTACAGTAAATATTCACTGTAAAAAGTGGATTAGTATGTTGTATTCTTATCTTGTTACGTGTTGCCAAAGGCTTGTCTCTACTTAACATATTTTGTAGAAAAACTTTGATTCTTTATTAGTTGGATAGACCATGTAAAACTCAAGAGTATTAACAGTACTTTCTAGAAATGCATTCACTGTCTGATATAGCTCTCTGGACAGATATGGAGCAGAAGGTTCAATTCAGATAAAAATGCTCCATTTTGAAGGGACCAATTTTCCTGTTTCCTGTCCCGTGGCAGGTACAGAATGTTCCTTGGGCTTTGTGTCCTTAGGCAAATTAACCCCATGGCTTTAATTTTTTCATCTATAAAATGAGTGATGGAGCTAAATGACATTCTGTAAAGTGAAGCATCTTTTTAATGGTTTGCTTACATTAAGATATAATTTAAAGGTACAGTATGTGGACCAAAAAAAAAAAAAAACTAGTAGAAATGGTCCTCTGAAGCAAAGGATGACTTAGGTTTATGCAGTGTCTATGAAAATGTTCCTCACAGGTCAATCTAGATTTAATATCATCATCTTGGGCAACTATGCACATTGTCATCAAAGGGAGATTTTTATATTTCTAGAATGAGCTAATAAATGGTCAATGACTAATGTTTTCTAGTTATAATATAGTTCCAATTATGTATCTTCAAACAAATAAGAACTGAGGAAATTCTTTAATTAGACTATATAGTAGCTAAGGACTAGATTAAATTGGAAAATTTATTTTTGGCTTGCTAAAATCTGGAATGGTATGAAATGGTACATAAGTCAATATTCCTAACAAGAAGTGTAAAAAAAGAAATGAGAAATAAAACTTCAACCTCATATCTTAGTTCCCCCAACCACTACTGCCCTAAAAGTCCTAAGAATGGTTATAACATTCCCTCCTTACTCTTTAGTTCCCATCGCTATTACATGCTTTACCAGAGGCCTGGACATCAGGAAAGAGAAAGCAGATGTCCTCTGCCCAGGGGACTGCCCTCTGGAGGAATTCTCTGTGTTTGGGAACATAGTATATGCTTCTGTGTCAAGCATATGTGGTGCCGCTGTCCACAGGTAAGCCCAAATGTGCCAAAGGGAGAGAAATGCAAGTGTCGTTATTTCCTTTCCCAATCTAGCTACCTGGACACCCCACTTTTCTTTCTTTTGGTGCCAATTTTGGCCATAGAATATGGATACATTTTAAGGTCTTCCTGACTATCCTTGAAAAACAGCTATACAGGGAGGCTTTCTAACTAAAGGCAAATTGCATTATTTCTTGATAGCTAGATCCCTGTGATTCTAAAACATTCCTAATCATGTAATATATTACTGAGTTTTTACTGTGTGCCAGCCGTTGTTGTTGTTGTTGTTGTTTTTTTAATTATTGGGGTGACATTGGTTAATAAAATCAAATACTTTTCGAGTGTACAATTCAATAATACGTCATGTGTATATTGCATTCTGTGGTCAAGCCATTGTTTTAATGTCCATGACACCCCTACAACTGTATAAAGTAAGTACAATTTTACTCCGTTTTACAGATGAGGAAAAAGTGTGTCCTTATCAACACTTAAGTTTGATAGCACCAAACCATTTTCCTGGGGAAGATTTTGTACCTGTGTAAGCAGGTTTTTAAAAAAGGCTAACAGCTTCCTTAAATGACTTCTGCTGAACTATTTTCTTGATTAATCAGAGCAATAGACGCAATATGGCACAAGTCAGTCGGATGCTCCTGAAAAGTGTGGTAAGAATTTAAGCTGTTATTTTCATGTTGCAGGGGAGTAATCAGCAACTCAGGGGGACCTGTGCGAATCTATAGCCTGCCAGGTCGAGAAAACTATTCCTCAGTAGTTGCCAATGGCGTCCAGTCTCAAGCACTTTCCAGATGGTCTGCTTCCTTCACAGTCACAAGTAGGTACAATTGTATTCTTACTTTTATGTAAATATTGCTTCCCCGCCCACACACACACACCAATTTTTTTTTCCTGCTTTTCTCAGCCCAACCTCTTTGACCTTGATGGAAAATCCTGTCATCAAGATTGAAGGGGTTAAGTATTGCTTAAAGTCAGGGGACCGAAAGGGTCAAGGACCCACTCAAACCAAACTTGGGTGAATGGGGAAAGAACAATCTTGCTGTCAGAAGATGGCAATAGAAGCCATCTTCTATCAGAACGCCCTGACACTTATCGAGTAGCATTAAATCAAAATGCTGGTGAATACATGTGAATTCATTTTTAGTGATCTCTTAAATTATGATCTAATAGATAAGAATCCATTTTGGTTCTTTGAAATGAGAATGCAGCAGTTACTCCTGCAATTGCCAGCATTCTATTACATCTATCATGCTACAGAACCCTAAATTAGATTCATTATGTTTTGATGACAAAGAATGAAGAAAAAAATAGCCTTCTCTTTATTTTCACAGAAGGCAAAAGTGGTACACAGGAAGCCACAGGACAAGCAGTGTCCACAGCACGTCCACCAACAGGTATGAAGTATGGAACCTATAGTTGCCTGGTACATTGGATTCGATGCATGTCAAATATGTAGGTCTACTACAATCCTGACTTATTTCTTTGTTGGGGCATTGCTTCCCCAGTCCAGAAAAATAAAATTAACTTTCAAAAAAAATCTTTTTAAGAATGACACTACCTGTTATAAGCTTTTGCCGATGTGGGCTTCTTGCTATGGAACCATCTTCCTTTTGCCAAATGCTTCCTTTGTTTCAGGTAAACGACTAAAGAAAACACCTGAGAAGAAAACTGGCAATAAAGGTGAGTTCATTGGGGAAAATAACGTCCCCTCTACCTCCCTTCTCCCTCTTGAAACTGCTAACAGAGAGACTTGTTTGGGTATTCACAGACTGTAAAGCAGACATTGCATTTCTGATCGATGGAAGTTTTAATATTGGGCAGCGCCGATTTAATCTACAGAAGAATTTTGTTGGGAAAGTGGCTCTAATGTTGGGAATTGGAACAGAAGGACCACATGTGGGCCTTGTGCAAGCCAGGTACCAACCTTGTTAAAATGAGAGACTTGAATGATATCTTGAATGATGACAAATGATCAGTCCTTTTAGTAAATACATTTCATTTTAGTTTAGTATGAACATACTGAGTTGTGGACAACTATAAATTCAGGATTTAAGACTGAGCAGACCGAGTTGGTCTAAGTGCTTTCTTTTTGGAATAAAAAGATTCATAGAATTATATGCTATTTGAGGACCAGAAGGTAGACTACAAGGTCTTGTTACTCATACAAATTACTTCTGCACATCTACTCTGCCCAACTCTTAATTTGTCTTTACTAAAGGAAGAAACTGTGATATGTCTATTTCTCCTCCCTATTCTGTTATTATTTTCAGCTCTTTTCATATTCCCTTTATTGGAGATCTAAAGTTTGACCTTTTAATTTTTATTCATTTAAAAATAATATTTATTGATGGCTTTTAAGATTATAATATGCTCATCATAAAAAGCTTGAAAACCATATAAAGCACAAAGAAAACGATTTTTTAAATATATTCTCCAGAGATGGTCACTGTAAAATGTTTTATTTCCTTTCAGTACTTTAATACTTGATTTTATATGTGTATTTCTTTTTCAAAATGTCAGACTATAAAAATGTTTTGTGTCCTGTTTTTTTTCATCCATTAGTATTCTGAGAATTTTACCATATTACAAATCTTCAAAAGATAATGTTTCATAGTTTTCCTTTGCATGATTATTTAGCCATTTTTTTATTGCTTCTTCACCATTACGCATTACACTGTGAACATCCTTATGTCATCTGAGTAAGCTAGATTTCTAGAAGTGGGATTAGGTCAAAAGGTTCTGAAATTTTTAAGGCTTCTGAAATAAAGTTAAATTGCTTTCTAGAAAGTTGATGCAGTTTAAACAACTCTCAGTGCTATTATAAGTATTAATTTACATTTTATTTGTTCTTATGTTATTTTTTAGAATTGGTTTTTAATTTAGATTTTGTGGGTTGATAATCTTCTCACTTTTATGGTGCTTTTTAACTATCCAAATATGGAAAATCTCAAATCTCCCATAATACACATAACTTTATGACTAGCAACTATGAATATCATTTAAGAAAAATTCAATATTGTAATATTTTATAATTCACTTCCTTAGAACATTTCCTTCCCATTTTTAAAATGTTGGCCTTCATGTCATTGAAACTGCCTCTTCTGATCAGAGAACTGGCTTAATAGACTGTTCAGTGCTTCTAGGATACCCCACTGGAGTGGACCTAACCTCACAACCAGGAAGATCTGCCTTCTAATATCTGGTGTCCAACTCTGCAGACTTCCATTAAGCACAGTACCCTGAGCCAATCCTGGTTTCAGGTGCTTCATATAGTTTAGGTATGGACTACCTAAGTGCTCTGATTCTTTCTTCATTTATGTAATAGGGATAATTTTTACCTTACAGTTATAATGAAATGAGATTATATATTTCACATATTGCCCAGAATAAATAAAACTTCAAGGTAGCAATTTGTTACATTTATGAAAGATCCCTAAAATTACAAATAAAAATGCAATGCCTTGGTTGAGAATATAATGTGGAATTAAGAAACTTGGGCATTGTTCAATTTAAAGACTTTTTAAAAGGTATATAACGTTGTGTTGTTTTCCTTTTCCATTTCTCTCTGGATAACGTTTGTTTATTTTCATTTTTCCACTTAGTGAACATCCCAAAATAGAATTTTACTTGAAAAACTTTACATCAGCCAAAGATGTTTTGTTTGCCATAAAGGAAGTAGGTTTTCGAGGGGGTAATTCCAATACAGGTAAGTAGACTTTGGCACCTGGGATGTAACACAGCAGAGGGTTACGAATGATCAGGTACCTGAAACAGTTATTATGCTAATTTATATAAGGAGATGTGACACTTCTTCCTGGCACTGAAATCTTGGCTAGGTATGCTACTTGATCATCAGAGATATTCAATTTATAATGGAAAACATACCAAAGGGTTAACTGATAGTTTATTTTTTAAATATATAAAGCATTGTGATTTATAATCCTTATATTGAAGAGGGCAGTTGTAACTTTAGAGAAGTACCTGTTTGGAATGCTAAAAAGCAGCAGAGAGCAACAGACGTACCTAATGAAAGCAGATGTGGTGAAAAGAACTAGAGTAGTGTTATGGACCCTGAAGGGAGACTTCTTGTTCTGAGCCTTTAGAGGGACTAATCAGTCACATAAGGCAAGATAGAGAGCTCCAGTACATGAGTAGGAGTCAGTTTTGTTTTTCTGGCTGATGACTGATGTAAGGAATGGAAATGTGAGGCTTCTGAGAGAGGATGGAGTAAGTAATGTGGGACGTGAAGACAAAAAGGCCTGACAGGTAATTTAACTTTCCCATCTTATGCATCTATCATAGAACGGGGTTCTATATAAAATTCTTAAACTAGGTGGCATCAAGTTGGTACAGGGAAATAGAAATGTCATTTAAGCAGTGGTACTGTTCTAGTTTCTTTTTCAAACCTAGGAAAAGCCTTGAAGCATACTGCCCAGAAATTCTTCACAGCAGACACTGGAGTGAGAAAAGGGATCCCCAAAGTAGTGGTGGTATTTATTGATGGCTGGCCTTCCGATGACATTGAAGAGGCCGGCATCGTGGCCAGAGAGTTTGGTGTCAATGTATTTATAGTTTCTGTGGCCAAGCCTATCCCAGAAGAGCTGGGGATGGTTCAGGATGTTGCATTTGTTGACAAGGTGAGGAGGTGAGGGGACTCTGTTATAGTAGTGATTCAGTTTTGTACCTTGAAGCATAGTGCTGACTCCACTATATCGGGATTAACTTTGAACATTAAAGATTTAATGTTTTCATAACTTTTAAGAAACAACTTTTGATCTCTTGGATTTTTTTGTCTTCTCACCCTCCTGTCCCCCATTAGGCTGTCTGTCGGAGTAATGGCTTCTTCTCTTACCACATGCCCAACTGGTTTGGCACCACGAAATATGTAAAGCCTCTGGTACAGAAGCTCTGTGCACATGAGCAAATGATGTGCAGCAAGACCTGTTATAACTCAGTGAACATTGCCTTTCTAATTGATGGCTCTAGCAGTGTTGGAGACAGTAATTTCCGCCTCATGCTTGAATTTGTTTCCAACATAGCCAAGACTTTTGAAATCTCAGACATTGGTGCCAAGATAGCTGCTGTCCAGTTTACATATGATCAGCGCACAGAATTCAGTTTCACTGACTATAGCACCAAAGAGAATGTCCTAGCAGTTATCAGAAACATCCGCTATATGAGTGGTGGAACAGCTACTGGTGATGCTATTTCCTTTACTGTTAGAAATGTGTTTGGTCCCATGAGAGACAGCCCCAACAAGAACTTCCTGGTAATTGTCACAGATGGGCAGTCCTATGATGATGTTCGAGGCCCTGCTGCTGCTGCTCATGATGCAGGTAAGGGCCTTGTCTGTTGTCTGAGGAAATGAAGAGGGGGATCAGTGAATTTTAGGAGCAAATATAAGCTTAAGCATTTATTTTATTGAATAAACATCTACAGTGTCGCAGTCATGTTCTAAAAGCTTTACACAATAAACTGATTGTCAAGACAGTTCTACTAATCTTATTCTACAGATAAGGAAACAAACTCCTCAAAACACAAACTTAAGTGGTGAGGCCAGCATTCAAACCCAGGTAGTCTGGCTGAGTCCACACTCCTAACCACTGTATTGTTGGGGGAAATACTATGAGAACCATGTCACGTGTCAAGGAAACATTTTATAGATACTCACATTTGGCTCAGACTTGGAATATATCTGTCCACAAGCCCAGTTACAGTTTATAAGTTACTATGACTCTATTTGATAGTTCATCTTAACTTTTTAGTTTTCAGTCTGGCAATAAAGACTTTAATTCAATTCCATCTAAACTTCCTTTTTGGTCTTTTTTTCTTGAGATAATAAAAACACTCTAATGTTATAAAAGGGTATAAAAAGATTTTTTCCCTTACCCTAACCTTAATCTTACTTTTAGCAAAGGCCATTAGTTCCTGAAGCCATTAGCATAATGTGTTACTGCGATCAAATAGGCCAAGATAAAACTGAGTGAATAGTCTTCAGTAATACTGAAAAAACAAAAATGCTAACTTGGGAAGGGGGATTAGCAGCCTTCCATTTTCATATTTTCTGCACTTCCTTTTCCCAATTCCTAATGACTTAACCTTTTCCCTTTTGTACATTAGCACCTGTTAATGCATTTATGTACTTTCATAAATATTGCTGACATAGTTTTTAACAATGATACATGCAGTGTGATATAATGGCTTATTTTTAGACATGGCTTATTTTATACAGCAGCACTAACCTATGCTGAAGACCTGTTTGCTCTCATGCCCCTGAAAAACGTAGCTTACTGAATTAAGTTATAGTTAACAGGATTGGATTCAGGCTAAAGTGAATTCACATATAACTTGCCCATGTGATTAAAATTCAGGAGGCTGAAGCACATTATTTTCATGAAAATTAGTGATAATGAAGTGAAAAGCCAGGAAGTAGGTTTTCAGGACTACATCAGAACACTATTTTTTAAAACAGTAATTATATACTGGACCTGAGTTAAACAATTTGTTTGAATGCATAATTAAAAGCAAGGAAAACTAAAGGGAAAAAAATTTTTTCTTTCTTTTGCCAGGGAGAGGGATTGGCTGGTGGAAATTGTTTCAAGTAGCTTTTATGTCATCTAAACTTGCTTTATTTATATCTTAAGCATTTATATCTTGAGCACTATATTCACTAGAAAGGGGTTGAAGACTTGGAGAGGAGGGGAGCAACTATTTCAGAAACTCAAAATGCTATGGGGAATTTCACCCAGAAGATAGAAGGTAGCAGATAGAATCTGCTAAACCACCTTTTACAACTGGGACTGAGGTGAATCAAACTAATGCAGCATCACCCTGACCAAAACATAGTTGGAGTAAAAGCCTTCTAGTATTGGCAAACTTGGTCAGTTTGCCAATATAACATATAAACTGAAATAGAAGGAAGACCGGTCTTATTCATAATCTTTTTCACAGAGAAGACTGGTCATCATTATCCCAGACGATGCAACCTTAGAAAACTTTTACCATTTGTGTATCCCATCTTTTCTCTTGTAATGGCTTAAGTTCAGTATAACCATTATTTGATGATAGCAGGCAGTACCTTCTCATGCCAGTCTCAGGAGGAAAGTTTTCACCATTTCATTGTTTGCTGTGGGTTTTTAAAAAAGATATTGTCAGGTTAATAAAGTTTCCTTTTATTTCGTGCTTACTGTGTTGTATCACAAATGGATTCTGAACTTAATGTGTGGGAAATAACACTGGTGGCAAAGCTTCTGGTTTTAACCAAACTGTTTAACCATTCTCCTAGTAAAACTTACCTAACAATTTGGAGAGATTTTAGTTCCTCAGAAATTACTAAGCAGTTTTCTCTACAACCATGTATGAAATATATATATATAATTTTTATGTAAGCTGGATTTGGTTTTAATTCACTTAAAAATATTTCCATTGTAGGTATCACCATCTTCTCTGTTGGTGTGGCTTGGGCCCCTCTGGATGACCTGAAAGATATGGCCTCAAAACCAAAGGAGTCACATGCTTTCTTCACAAGAGAGTTCACAGGATTAGAACCAATCGTTTCCGATGTCATTAGAGGCATCTGTAGAGATTTCTTAGAATCCCAGCAATAATGGTGATATTTTTTGACAACTAAAAGAAAATGCAAGGGGATATAATGTATAAGTTTATTCTCCTAATATTGAAATACTATAGCACATACTAGGATCAAATACAAAACTATTAAAGATGGCAACAGCTGTTTTAAACAAATAAGCATTCATTTGAAGCTACTACCTTCTAATTACAATTTAGACTTAATTGTTCAACACTCTGCCAAGGCTTCATGATCATGACCCTTAGAGACTCAGGAAAACGATCTATCCTGGATTAAAATCTTAAGAGTTGTATTCTAACATGCTTATTAAATGCATAGATATGCAGATTGCATAACTCAATAAAAGAATCTAATACTTAGACCAAAAGCAACATTCCTTCTCTAATCATTCTGTATTATATAAGTGAAAGAGAAACATGTAGAAAACTCTTTAGTTCAAATATAAATATCTTGACCCAAGTTGATATTGTCTTAAAACCAATCAACAAAGATATTGAGTATACTAAAAAGTTATAATTATGGATGCAATGGAAGGGAATTTGGTATTAAGTTGTTTTTGTAGACTATGTTCATAACGTAACTGAAATATCACACTAAACAATATGGGATTGTCTGGTATTTTTCTATTTATATCCTTACATGTGTATAGATATATTTGGCTTGTACTCTAAGTCTTCTATGTAGTGAAAAAAAAATGCTGATAAATTTTTACTTATCACTTAACATATAGCACATATTTCAAATAGCAGAACTGCAGAAAAAATTAAATTATAGTTTGACTAAACGATAAAACTTCTAGTGACTATAATTCTAAGCTACCTTTTTTTTTTTCAAAGTCTCTCTCTAGGGCATGGTAAAAATTCTATATTCACTAATTCATGCAGAAAAATCAATTTGATTTTTTTCTTAAATCTTGCAGTAAGACTATACTTTTTCTTTGATTCATTTATTGAAAGCCTACCGCTCCAGGCCTTATATGCAGCCACTACCAAGTTAAACAGTATGAGATACTTTTAGATTATTTGGTTAAACAAAAATGTTTTATAATTAACATTTTTACTTAAACATACTTGTGAAATTAGTTCCTAAGTCATCAGAAATCCATTAATGTAATTATCATTACCTCACCAAAAATTCTCAGGTAGAGATGCTTTGTCATCCCATCCTACCTATACAGGCGCTGTCCTCTCCCTCAACCACCTACGCACCCTGTCTCCCAGCAACATTCACTGGTTCGATGTTTACAACCAGTTGATGTGAAAATGGTGTTAACTGGTTGGAATATACATACTCCAATAAATCTTTTGAGTCTAACAATAGTCTGGAGAAGGAATGAAAGAACTATGTATCAGAGAATCGTAACTGAAATTGCCTGACACTAAAAATTTGTTAAAATAGAGTATGGGAAGATAATAAGCCACCCTTCCCTTATAAAAAGTGACAAATATGAATTCATGTAACAAGAATTTTCGTAAAAACTAAAATGGGTTTAACGTGATTTTCCCCTCATAGACAAATTCTCAGCTAAGAGTACTGCTCCTTAAAAATTTAAACAAGTGAAAATCACAGCCTCTAATCAACAGTCCTTTTAAAAATGTTTTTAAATCTATAAAGGACAAAGTTTTGAGGCATCTGAGGTAACCCAGGTAAACTAATACTTTGAGCAGTAAGAGGCAGAAATGAGCACTTTATTACCAGTTATTTTAAGTAAACATAAGATAAAGAGGTAACAGCTAAAGAGTAGAGTAAAAGGATTTTTAAAAAGAAGTATTATAATCCAACTTTTGTGGGCACATTTAAATTTCAAATGTACTAACCCATTTATAACTTTTAATGCATTAAATGAGATGCTGGTCGGTCTTCAGTGGATAACTTATTTTGCAATGAGGAAAGTACATGAATAAAAAGGCAGAGTATGACTAAATATTGAAAGCCAACATACTAAATTTGGATATAAAAATATAATTAAACTTTACGAAGTACCATTTAAGTCAAATAAATCTACATAATTTCCCATAAGTCACATATGGAAGCAAATCAAATGAAAATGACATTATTTTTGTATCCTTTGTTTTCTTCCAAATGTTTAATATTGTGAAGGAAAATACAAAATAGATAAGAGAAAAATAAACATATATACTAATTTTTATTCATTTCAGTTTTAACACATTCCAAAGAGGTGAATAGTTTATGCATTGCAATAATGATAATCACATTTCAGTTAAACAGTAATGCATTGGTTTAGAACAGCTGCCAGAAATACTAGTAGCTTTGGAAAAGCTTGTCCTTAAATTACTAAAAATAAATAAATAAATAAAAAGGAAGAAAAAAGTGCCCTTTTAATTTTTTCATTAAGTTCACTTCAGAAATCCAAAAAACTATTTTAAAAGAATTTCTGAAAAGTCTTAGTGTTTCACCAGCAATGACTAAAACTGCCACTTGGATTTTTATGCAAGATGACAAAATTTCTCAATATACAATGTAATTTTTTTGCAGTAGGCATTCAAATAAGAATTCTACCACAATTTTTCTTATATTACCGTCTAATTCTATTTGCAATTTCCTTCAAAGAAAAAAGGTTTTACCTTTGTGAAGAAAAAGTTTCGAGTTATTAATTAACATTATTTTTAAAGACAATTTTTAATTAATGAAACGCAGTTTATTTCTGAACTTTTTTTGTGGAAACACATATGGCTAAATAAGAATGACAACATCACTAACTGAAATTCAGATTTAAAAAATAGGATGTTTAAAGAAATGACTTAAAACTGCATCTCTGCGGGGGGGGGTTCTTTTGTTATTTTGAATTAACTAACTTATTTCAACAGAGTTTTTTATCCCCAAATGGGATGAAATACTTAGAAAGGCATTCTTAATAGTGTTAATTATTCTAATCTTATTAGAATATCAATGAGCAGTACAAAGTTTAAAAGAAAAGCATAAAAATGAAGGACTCACTGAGAAATCATCTCCATTTCCTAGTTTAATGATGGAGAGTAAAGTATTGCACTTAATTATTCAACACAAAATAATGTAGCCAACAGTAACATACAGGTACACAATTTAATATTTATTATATGCATTTTATATACATTATTTTGCAACAGCTGTACGTTTGCTATGTGGTACAATCTTAAAAATTTGCTGATTCATAGTTTGTAAAACAAAAACCTTACAAAACTCATCAAAACTCGCAAACTGATCAGAAAAGTTTGGAAGACTAGAAAAAATATTTTATTGTCTTAATCATGCATTACACAAACAAAATCTTTAGTTACACCATAAAATTAAGCACATCTGAAAAAATAAAACAGGGATAACTAGTCCAAACACAGCAAATTTCTGTATCCTGATTCAGTAATTTTTGTATCCTATTTGTAATGCAAATAAAAATTTACTCCAAATATTTTTAAACAAGATAGTTTTGTTTGGAATCATGGTAAATTAAGATATGTATCTGGGGGGAATCACCTCGGTATGTAACTTAAACTATAAAATATTCCATTTTTAGTCTATTTTAGACTATCCAAAGAGTTCAAAATAGATATACAGGTTCCTTTAGCACATTAATAAAAGGATATAAAGACCAACAAAAAGTGAAATAAATAATAGGCTATTAGCAAGATGGATAATCCTTGATAAATAAACTTGTAAATACAGTAAGATGTACAAAATATCACATAGTGATAGAATGCCAAGATTAGGGTTTTTAAATTTTTTTAAGAGTTCATTTGGAGTACTAAACCCCACCGTTTCATTTTAATACACTTAATAATCCTTGAAGACAATTATGTGATGATGAAGGTGATTTAGCATCTTATGGAGGACTTAGCTGAACTGTATTAGGCAAAAGAAGGAAAGAGTGGTCACACGGCAGCGGGTCAGTGAGATCTCTGTGTTTCAGGGTTGTATAATGCAGAAAAACTTCAATACAATCTTGAGCACTGCTGTGACAGGCTAAATATATAAAAAGACTTATAAAAACTAGAATTTTATCCAAACATTTTGTGCAACTAATGCTAAAATATTTTAAGTTAAATTTTCCTTTTTTCTTTTAAAGCAAAATAAGTTTAAAAGGGAATCTGTGGCATTCAACTGATAAACAGAACATCACTAAGAGATGGAAAAAACTACTCTTGGAGCTCACTTCCCCCCAACAAGAGCACCACATTCCTAACCCTAAGGCAGCACACAGAGTCCAAAATAAAAGTCCTTTTGTAAGATCAGACTCCACATTGGCTTAAAGATACCTAAAAAACAGAAATATGCTCAGTTCATATCCAGTACAGGCCACAAATACTGGAGTCCTTTTTTGTCCCACAAAATACAGTAATTACAATTAAATTAATGAGCCTGACATTAAGATGTGATTTCCACTAATTTATGCCTGCCCTAAATAACCTTCACCAGGCAGATCACATGTAGTGTCATATCATAACCTTTTTTGATGGCAGTGATGCAGACCCTCTTCCTGTCCAAGAAAATCTGTAGTTATGAGTTTTCTTTGATTCACACAAATACTTTGGCAAGGGCATCGGCCCCTGCACTGGCAATATATGCTTTTGATGGATGGAAAGCAACGTCATAAATTGATTCATCTAACTTCTTCCTATGTGCTGTTATTTCTTGCACACATGTCTTGCTGTCCAAATTCCACAATCTAATAGAACAGTCATGGCCTGTAAAACAACAAATAAAGTGTCACTGAGTATCAATTCTTTTATAAAGTTTGTGGGCAGTATAGAAAGTTCATTTCAGACTTACTTCCAGACATCAAATAGATTCCATTAGGATCTACTGCTAGACTTGTAACAGCATCCAAATGAGCTACCATAGAATGGATCATTTTACCTAAATAAAACATAACAGAGAAGATTGTCTTCAAATAGTTACTAACTTGAGAGATCAGACACTATAAAATGGCATCAATATAAAAGAGATAATCGTTAGAGCAAATTTTTTTTATTGTGGTTAAAATATACCTAACATAAAAGTTACCATTTTAACCATTTGAGAGGGCACAATTCAGTGGCTTTCAGAACATTCACAATGATGTGCAACCATCACCAGTATCTAGTTCAAAACATTTTCATCACTGCAAAAGGGAACTCCACACCCATTAAGTAGTCATTCTTCACTTTTCCCCTCCCCCAAATCCGTGGTAACCACTAATCTGCTTTTGGTCTCTATGGGTTGCCTATTCTGGATGTTTCATACAAATAAAATCATAAAACTTGTGGCTCTGTGTGTCTGCCTTCTGCCATTTAGAATAATGTTTACAAGATTCGTCCACTTTTAAAAAGAATTTTAATTTTTACTGAAGAACATTCCCAGTTACTTTTTAAAAAGACAAGTTGTATGATATGAACTTGACAGTATTTGATAGTGGAAAACTTAATGACTACAGGGTTGCATCAGGGGCTTATAATCATGTAAACTCGAATTAAAATGAAAATAGGAAGATGCTATCTTAGATTTGGCAAGTTAAAGGGATTTAAGAGCAAGTTAAAATTTAAAAGTTGTAAACAAACACTTTGGGGCAAAGGCATCAGCCTCTGCACTGGCAGTATATGCCTTTGATGGATAGAAAGCAACAACAAAGTGATTAATCCAAGAAGGGAATAAAATAGCAAATATTGATCTTTTAAAAAATTTCCTCCCTTTTCATTCAGCAACTCAAATGGCTTGGCTGCTCTTAATGAGAGACTGGGGCTTTCAACAGAATTCTAGCTGCAATCATTTTGCTGTCTGCTCCCCTGATGACACTCTACACTGGAAAAGGAAATAAATGTACTTCTGTTATTTGCCATGGGGGCTACAGCTGTTAATCTACATACAAAAGTGAAACATTAAATAAAGAGCGCAAAAAGTTTCTCCAAAAAACATAAAAAGTCCTATCAATTTCTGACAAAACTAACCACTTACTGGTTGAGGACAAAATTAAAGTTTCTCATCATTTCAAACCACATTTGTCTGATTAACAGAATACTTTGAGATTCTTCTCTGCTATCCTTGAGGAACAGAAAAATCAATCAATAAATTAACTTTAATTGCTTACTCCAAAATAATTTATCAGTTCTAGAATCCATTCCTCTCAGTATTCCTATTAAAAAATAAAAAACAAACAAAAAACCCCAGAGTATGAAATGGTTCTCTTCCAGGGCAATAATCTCAAAACACTAGGGGTTAAGTAACAAGTATCATTAATCAGCTTCACTAAAAATGTCAAATCTTTAACTGTAACTCTTAATTCTGAATTTTCTCCTGAGAATGATCCTGTATGTCCTAAATTTAACATGCCTTAAAACAAAGTGCATACCATGAACAAAAATATTATTATTCTTAGCCTGGCTCCAAAAAGTTTTTCTCAATAGATTCGGTTTCCCTTCTCTTGGGCTTACCTCTTTGGCTGTGCCTATAAAAAAACTTCTGTGTCAGCCAAGTTCTTACCACCATGCCTCTGATCAAAACATGCCCTTATCTAAAATTTCCTACTACACTCTTCACTTAAAAAATATATATCTTACCATTCTTTCAAGGCCTCTTTCTGTAAAGACTCCTTTATTTAGCAGGGCTCATCTTACTTCATCTTTGCATGAGTGCATGCACACACATCCACACAAATACACCTCCTATTTTCCCCAGACAACAGTTAAGTCCCCAGAAAGCAGAAACCACATCTTATACATGATAGCAGCCAGTGTAGAATACAAAATGCTAATACATTTGTTAATATCTAAATATTTATTGAACCCATTTATAATATTGATTTATATAATGTTTTGGATAAAAAATTCAACAAATTTACTAATTTATTTGACAGAATGATATTCTATTAACAATTTAGCTAACCTGCAAATACCAGTTACGGAGATATTCTAGTTTATGACATTTAAATAAATTTTAAAGGATTTCTTTGAAAACAATACATAAGAACACAATTTCTAGTTTAACTCAATGTGTGTGAGAGAGTGAGTGAGAGGGGTTGATTTAGAAAGAATTTTTCTATTGTTTAGAGCTTATTGCTTCAATTATATTCATACTAAAGATGAGGTATTAGACTAGGTAACAGAATAAATTGGTAGAATTTATAAATAATTTGAAAGACAAAGGCTCTTTGTTACTAAGTAAAATTTCATTACCACTTTTTCTTGATTTCTGTTAATAAAACAGTTCTGAAAGGCTCAACTTTTTTTTTTTAATACAACTACTAAAATTCCTGAAACTTTCCATACAAATGTAAATGTTCAATAATTAAAAGGACTCTTTTTAGAAATAAAGGAAATTATCTTTCTGCTCTTGCAGCAGAGATAAAGATCTTCGGGCTTCATAAAAATTTTCAAAGAATTGATTTGATAAGGTGTTAAATTAAGAACATTTACACGAATATAAATCGTCTTTCCCATGCAAAATATAGACCTGTGAATATCCAATCTTAACTGTTCTGAGTTAAAGGGAATCTGTCCATGAAAGTGTTATCTGAACAAAGGGATTTAGGTAAGACTCTAAAGAATAAAAATTATGACTATGCCCTATATAGCCTTCAAAGAGAAATCTGTAGTTCTGATTTGCTTGATAATTTGTTCCCTGCAATAATGTTGCAATTAACATTTAGGTTTCTTATTTAGAAGTCCTTCAATACCCCTGTTTAAGCTTCTGCTCAAAGAAGCCTCTCTAGCTGTCAGACATTTCCTGAAAGAGAGAAAACAATATTTTATATAGTATTTTAGGTAATGACAGATAAACAGGGGTCCTTAAAGAAACAACCCTATGGCCAAATTAAGATTTGAGTTGATTTCTATATATAACTGGTAAGTTTCCTGAAAGCAATAAATATAGGAAAGATAAAAATATAAACCAATTTCCACTATATCATTTCATCTACTGAGAAATAATTTTAAAACATCTAAAATGTCAAATACCAGAAAGACACCTCTTCTGCTATACTAATTCACAATAGAATATAAAGAAAAAATTTTCAAATCGAAGTATATTTATTTAAATACTATGACATGAAGAAATCGTAACAGGTAGGCAAGGTATAATTTTACATAATTATAATATACATATATGCACACATACACACGCACACACATACTTAAGAATAAAACTTAACATCTTTTAAGTGTGCTACATTAATTAAAGCAAAAATATGAGTTAAAATGGTTTAACTTGGTAATTTTAAAGCTGAAAAGTCAGCATTTTATATAAAAGAACAGCCATTTTTGACTGTCTCAAATTTACAGATTAATATGACTGAGAAGGAAAAAAGACAATCTACTTACCCGTTTTATTGTCAAAAAATTTGATGTGTCTATCTTCATGAGCAGTTATTGTAACAGGAAGTGTGGGGTGACTTACTACTCTGTTAATGTGATTACTGGATTGTAAATCTAAAAAATAAAGGAAGATAATGTACTAAAATTCAAACCTTTAATTAGAGGCTGGGTGACTTTTTTATTTTTACCAAAAAATAAAAATCAAAGCATTTGTATAAAACAAAAATCCTGAGAACTAAAACTAGGGCTGTAGAGAGATACAATTTCTTAAAAAATAAATGTGTAAGCTATCATGTCCTATTTTATGGACAGTACTAGGCTCAAGTTTAGAAAAAATTCTAAGTATTTTAAAGCAGACTATATAAGTGGTTTAGAATTTTAAAAATACTTACAGTAATTATTACTTTTAATAACCAGCTCACAAAAGAATTATAAGCATTTAATGAAAATTCATAAGGATAATTAGGTGTTTGTAAGGTACAATAACCATCCTACTCACACTGACAAAAAACACACAAAGAACTAAAACTAATGTTCTTAGAAATGAGACCTTTTCTTTACTACTAGGCTCCTAATTTTTGACTAGAGATGAGGGAAAACAGAGAAGAATCAAAACAAATGGGAAAACGTTATTAACATTACTAGACTTTATGTAAAATAATCATTCCACACGTATATATAAACTCTTAAACACATTACCAAGAAAACCCCGTGTGCGTGTGTACGCATAATTACCTCTGTTTAAGACGGAGAAAGGAACTAGGGTTGAAAAGACACTGGAGAAGATACTTTGGGTGTAATTTGGTTTGAGAGACTTGATCATGGAACCATTTAAATGGTTTACATAATTATAAAATGATTTTTAAAAGTAATCATGAAAAATCAAAAGTAAAATTAAGTAAAAGAATTTAACTATATATCCAATTAATTGGTAAAGCACAAATAAATGACCTATTTCAAGTCTATTTTAAAAGACAGTAATTCAACTGCTCATCCCTAGTAGAATACACCCTAAGTACAAAATATTATCATGAATCAAACTATTGGTGGTGGTTTTGGTATCATCACTGAGATGACTATAATGTGTACTGTGAGATAAATAAATTATGATGATATTGCTGAGAACCAGGAATTTTGGTATAGTTAAAATAAACACATAAAATCAGTGAGATAAATCTGAATTTGAATTGAAGTATCTGTATGAATTTATCAGTGTTTTCTTTTAAAAAATGTGTTTGTAGCTCTGTCCACTGAAAAGGCCTAAAACAATGACCAACTCAAGAGCACCAACCCAATCACCTAACACCTAGACTGCAGTTTCTAAATGTCACTTTCCACTTAAAAGAAACCATGGCTCCTAAGAGAAATGGCTGATTTCACATATGAGGCACAAAATGAACAAGATGAACCCAGAACATTTTGTCAAATCAGAAAGTAAGAAAACTATCAGCGATGATATAGTCATTAAATTCTGGAGCCAACTTGAATAAGGTCCCACTGGCCAAAGATTAAACAATCTGAAAAGCAATAACAATACTTGCAATGGATTCAATCACATCAAATACTTTTATTTTCAAGAAAGATTATAATAATAATAATAAAAATAAACAACATGCAAAAGTCTCGCTGGTCACCCTTGAAGGATGCTAGGGAACCACCCTATTATTATTATGAAAACTGGTAAGTAAAGGCAGGGGGAATCAACAATTTATCTTGCTTTTACTTTATAATCTCTAACTCCAGGGTAACCAAATTATTCATGAGGGTTGGTCCTTTTAATAGAAGTATTCTAGCAAGTAAATGGAGACATAATGATATAATAAGAAAACCATTTTTCAACAGTTAATAAATTAATAGATCCAGATAATCATCAAGACTAAAAACATAAGATAAACAACCAACCAGCAATATTTACTTCTTATAAAAGTTCACAAATTACTATTAGTAGTCTAGCCAAAAACATTTAAAAACTTTAAAGTGAAGAAAATCAAAAACACTAAATCTGAATTTGAATAAGCCTACAGAACTAAAACCAATTTATAGTAAGTAAAATGAACAAAGGAGCACATTAAATGATACCCCAAGGATACAACTGGCAAAATCTAGACTGTGGGAAACACAAAAGGACAAACTACCTAATTTCTTAAATAGAAAAATGCAAGGGAAATAAAGAGATAGAGGTGGAACCTACAGATGAAGAGAGACCTGAAAGGCCTACAGCCAATCACAATGCACAGGCCTTATTTGGATTCCTATTTAAATAAATTGTAAAACACATTATTCTACATCCTAGACTTATAACACTGGCTATTTATACATAATTATTGAAGCTAGAGGATGAGTTCATCAGGTTCATTATATTATTTTCTCTACTTTCAGATGTATTTCCATTAAAATTTAAAAGTATTTCCCTTGCTTTCACCTTTACATTACTCACTCCTCTGTCCCCATGTACCCACCAAAGCTTTTAAGCATAATTTAAAGAAATAGCGGAAATAATGTAAATAAGTACAACAGTAACACATCGAAACTTCTTCCATCCTAAATTCAAATAGCCAAAATATGAAAATTAAAAGATCACTATTTACTTTGTAATAAATAATCTTTTTCAAGGTTTCAAAAAAAACAAACCATGAAAACTTACCAGAATCTATTTGTGATGAAAACATCACCAATGACTGTGATGTTTCTAAATCATAAATTACTGTATTACCAGTGTTGAAAGAGGACACCATATGAGCTGGATCACAGCCTATAAAGTCAACCGATGTAGGTATTCCATGCTCTGAAAGGAGCCCAAAAAAGATACAGTTTAAATACAATTTGGAAATCTTTTTTAAATAATAAAAAAAAAGGAATTCAAATATTCTTTAAATAATGTTAATGAAAAAGAAAGCAATTGTGTTAGAATGGTGAGCTATAACAGGTAACTCTCCCTCAATTATTTAAAAAGTGTTTAAACATTCTATTTAATATTATAAAAAATATATAGCTAGAGAGCTCTTAAAGTGAGAGTAGATGTGTAAAAGTAATTTGTTCTATGCATTTTCTTCTAAGAGAGGGGAAAAAAAATTCTGGATGAGTTTTTTGGTTCACCTGCCAATTACATTATTAGATAATAAATTAGCAATCTCACATCACTGTCTTGGGAGACTGTTCACTTGTCTGAGACCTATCAGCCTTATCAAGTTGAATTTTCAGATCTGTGAAAATGAAGCTTGGGTCTGGAATCCACTGATGCAGTACTATCCTACAGTAGCCTGAGCAACAACTTCTCTTTTTAACATAATAAATTCAATTGGCCAGATCAATGTACAACTAAGTGAAATCTGGAGTCAAGCAGTTAATTACCTGAGTGAATCTAGAAACAAATATCTAAATGAATTTTTACCTCAAAAGCTTGGGTAACTGAAAAAGTAATAGAATCACTAAGGATCTATCTAAGAGACCCAATAAAATTAAGCATATACACTATTCATCTAAAAGGCTTTAAAAAAATATATACTTTTTAATAAAAATAAAAGGTCTGATTCTTAAAACTAATTTTAAAAACTGACTTGGAACATAAGACCAACACAAGTACATAAATACATGTATGTAAATAAATGCCATTGCAAGGTAAATTGGTTAAAAGCTTCTTTGACAGGAAAAGATTTTAAATCATGCAGATAACTCAGTTTGTACTTCTCAGTTAAGGGTGCTGTTTCAGTGACTATGGCTAGTCTGTGCAATCACTATGCCTCTACATGATTTACAAAAATCTTGAGACCAAACAAAATTAAAAAGATACATTTTGTGATCCCTTTAGTCTCAGTGGGCAGCCACCTGGAGCAAGCAGAGGGTCACATGTCTGAGTAGCCTCATTTGTCTACTCCACTGTTACATACAAATAGTTTTATTTTTTTAAATCGGACATGTCTAGAAAAGTAAGAAAGCACTAAGCAACAGGACATAATTGCAAAGCATCTTTTTTTATGTATAAAAAAAATGACAGTAAAATTATCATCAGCTTTATAAAATTCTTTCAATATATCTCTTGAAAAAGCAAAAAAAAAAAAAATAGTAAATTACTGTTCTGTACTTTTTGGCTTCCAAATAACATTCCCCCTGCCCTTTTTTTAACAGAGGCAAACTTACTTACCTTTGTCTCCATTGTAAGTGCAAATACATGGCAGTTTTTCTTGTGGATTCCATAACCTAACAGTGCCATCTGCTGAACAAGACAGTAATTGGTTTTTTATGCCACTATAAGCAAGTCCCCAGACAGCATCTGTATGAGCAACTAAAGTGCCAGCTAGAACGTTTGGCTCTGGGAAGAAAAAAACAAAAAAACACAAAAATTAGCTACTAGAAGTTTTAAAGAAATACTCTAGTATATAAAGATAACTTATCATATAATTAAGTATAAGACTACACATACCAGCTATAAAAAGACGAAAGTGTATACAATGGCCATTTCTTCTAAATTGTGAAGTTACAGGTTATTTTTAATCCCTCCCCCAATATATTCTGCATTTTTACATTTTCTGTAAGAAACATATACTTTTTAAAAACAAGCTTTATTGAGCTAAAATTCTCATACTATGTAACTCACAAATTTAATCTGTACAAGTCAATGTTTTTTAGTATGTTCAGAGTTGTGCTATCATTGCCACACTAATTTTAGGACACTTTTCATCACTCATTAGCTATTCCCCCCAATTCTTCCTCTCTGCCTTTCTGCAGCCCTAGACAACCACTATTTTGTCTCTACAAATCTGCCTAGTCTGGACATTTTATACAAGTGGCTATTTGTGACTGCCTTCTTTCACTTAGCATAATATTTCCAAAGTTCACCCATGTATCAGTACTTAATTTCTTTTAATTGTCAAATAATATTCATTGTATGGACATACTACATTTTACGTATCTATCTATTCATCTGATGAACATGGTGGCTAATAACATTGTGCATCATCTGTCCTACAACCCTGTTTCTCTAGTGAACTCCCACTTTCCATGGATATTTCTTAAAATCTCCAAATATTTCCCAACATCTCCACCAATCCGCACAGTTGCCAATTACCCCTCTTCATAAATGATTCTCTCTTATACTTCATTAAAAAAATATAGCATTGAAAAAGGAAGCTCTGCCCATCTTCCTGCCTCTCAAGCTATAAATCTGTTGGTGTCTAACACCATTTTCTCCATGCTTCAAGATATAAGTAAGGAATTGTCCTTCCTAGCGAAGACTAATTTTACAAGGTATATTTTGGATCCCATTCAACTCACTAACTTGCTTTCATGTTTACTACTTCTCTACTAAACAAATCTTCCTCATTCTCCTTGGAATCCACAAGCAAACAAATAAGCTCCAGCATCTCTCAACCTAAACAAAAACCCTTCATCATCCTTAAATTAAACAGCAGAAAAACAGAGTAAATAAGCTTTTTTACCTCTCATTTACTCTCCAAATCACTCTAATATGGTTTCTGATATCAACACCACACCAAAACAACCCTTGCTAAAATCACCCCGAATGATGAACTCTATTCTATCAAACTTATTAAAATTATTTCTTTAATTTCTTTCTTTGCTGTTGTCATCACATTGCTATTCCTCCAAAGAGTGTGCCTTGAAAGGTTACCCAGAGTTCCCTTCACTCTCTGGTTTTAGCCCCAACATCCAACCTAATTCCGTCTGGCCAAAATCCGGGTGACATATGTCACTTATAAAAAAGAACCTTTCTATCCTCATTGTAATCTAATTAGACCTCTCTGCAATATTTCAAAGTGTAGACTGCTTCCTTCTCAAAATGGTTTCTTCTTAAGTATGTTCCCATAATTCCAAACTCTGCAGTAATTCCTCTAACCTCAAAGACAGTTTTTTCTTAGTTTCCTTTGTTGGCTCTCTTGTTCTAGCCACTCTCCTAATGTCAGAGTTCCTTCTCTTCTTACTCTATAAAACATACACTCTCAGTGTTATACTATCCATTCTCACCATCTTCACATTGATATTATTTACTCGAGAGTACCAATTCTTAACATGCCTAAAAACCAAACTCATCATCTTTTATTTTCTCACCCCTTTTCTGCCCCCATTTCAATAAATGTTACCATCAGAGATGCAACTGCTTGTGTCAAAAGGTGATGAAAATGTTCTGAATTAGATGGTGTTAATAGTTGCACAATCCTGTGAATACAATAAAAACTACTAAACTGTATACTTTTAAAGGGTAAATTTTATCTCAATAAAGCTGTTAAAAAAAAAAAGACTGTCTATTCCACCCTATTTCCCAATATGTCTCAAATCCACTTCTCACCAACAGCTTTGTTACCAACTGCTTTACCACCACACTAATCTTGGCATTGTCTCTGACCTTGTCTACTGGACCCGCTCCATTACAACTTTACAGTACATTATACTGGTATTCCTCTCTCCACTCTCCCATGTCCTTGCAACATCCAGCAACCTTTTTAAACTCTACATTTACAGATCACTTCCTGGCATAAAATTTTTTACGGTAGTTACCCGCTTATCCACAAGGGAAACATTCTGAGACACCCAGTGGATGTATGAAATTACAAATAGTACCAAATCCTGTATATACTACTCTGTTTTATCCTATCCATACATACACATGATAAAGTTTTATTTATAAATTAGGTACAGTAAGAGATTAACAACTAATATAGAACAATTACAACAATATAATAAAAGTTACGTGAACGTGGTCTGTCTCTCCCTCCCTCTCTCTCTCAGCAAACTAGCACAACTTTCTTTTCCCTTCTTCACAATTTCATGGACAAAAGATATGTTCTTACTGTTGCTCTTCAGCATATATATATATATATATTTTCTTTCCTAACTGTTGAGAACTTCCACCTTATCACTTAAAGGAAATGCATTTTATGGCTTCTCTCTGGCATATGCAAATTGCCAGAATCACACTCTTGCGCTTTGGGGCCATTCTTAAGTAAAGTAAGGGTTAATGGAACATAAGCACTGTCATACTGTGATAGTGGATCTGATAACCAAGATGGATACTAAGTGACTAAGGGTAGTGTATAAAGCATAGATACATTGGACAAAGAATGATTCATGTCCTGGGTGGGATAGAGAGAGATGGTACTCAATTTCATCATACTACTAAGAATGGCATGGCAATGTAAAACTTCTGTGTATTTTTGGAATTTTCCATTAAATATGTTTGAACTATGATTGATCTCAGAAAGTAAAACTGCAAATAAAGAGGAACCATTTGCTAAAATTACCTTTTAACCTTTAGATTTTGGCCTGAATGTCACTATTAGACTACATTTAAAGAAAGTTCTGCCTGTTACTCTCTCATAATGCTATATTCATAGCACTTATCACAATTTGTAACTGCAGACTTAATCCCCTTGCTTATCTGTTTAATGTCTATCTTTACCATTAGACTAATTGTTATTTTTTGATGTTGTGCTTAATACTATACCTGGCAAATTTAGGCACTGAGTGTGTGTTAAATAAAAAGACCAAAGAGCTTGAATTCTTTTTAAATGAATCAATCATTAAGTAGACCACTGTTTATTAATTAATGTTTTAATATAGCGTTTCATTTTGGGACACTATAAAATTACCATAGAGAAAGTACCAATTCACAGGCTTAAATATTCATGGCATATTTCTTAATTTTTCTCTTTAATAAAGGAAATTACTAGTACATAAAAGACCGAAATGAGGAGACTAATACATGTTTAGACAACCTTATTAAATAATATTTGCGGTATTTCTGCCAGCTCCATTCACTTAAAAAAATATACATTTTGAGTCTTTTACTTACCATATGTATCATATGGATCCACATTAGGGCTAGGCATATTCCACCACTGGATGGTTGCATCAATACCACCACTAAAACACTGTTCTCCATTAGAACTAAGAGCTAATGATAGAACAGGACCACTATAATAAAAATAGAGGGAAAAAAGTTACTTAATAAAGCCTAAGAAGAAATTCACATCCACATCCCCCAACCTCTGAATTTATGTGATATCTAAAAATTATTTAAGGTAAACATGTACATCTGAACAGTACTGATTACGTAATCATTAATATAATTAATAATCAAACATTACATTATTCAACTACTGTCTTTTTCTAACATAAAACAAACATTATTAGAAAATAACAAGGTTCAAGAAATAATAAATAGTAGTTAACAATAACTATGGTTGTTAATTAACTACTAATTCAGTAAAACTTACATGTGGGCCCTAAATGTGTAGATAGGCTCTACATCTAAAGAGGCACTCCTAAAAGAGGGGAGAAAAAGGGTAGGGGAGGAGAAGGCAATTAAATAATAATAAATCACTGGTTGATATTCAAGATACATTAGGTAAGCTCATATGAGGACATAAAAGAGACAGGAACCATTAAGAAAGAATAATTACTTATAATTAATAACAAATTTGGAAAGAAAAAAAACATAGGCTATTAAAATACTTACTTTTTGGCAGGAACTGTTTTTTGTAAGTTCCAAAGTTTCAGAGTATGGTCCTCAGAGGCAGTAACCAATACAGGTTCTACAGGATGAAAAGCTAATGCCCGTACTCCATCAAAATGGCTACGTAGTGTATACTTGGGGTTCCATGTCTTTCGAAAGGCATCTTTATTGGCAGGTAACTAAAAAGAAAGAGCACAGTGCTTAGTAGTAAAAGTAGTAAATTGACAGGCATGTGGAATTTTTGTTTGTTTGTTCTGGTGTGTTTAAAACATTTCAAACTGCTTTGCTAAAATGTCCAATTTAATGTACCTTAAAACTTTGTAATAATTCTTTATCATTTAATAAGAACTAAGAAGAATAATTCATTAGCTTTCAAATATATAGATCGAATGAAGAACCCCTTAATCTGTTTTACCTAATCATCAGGCTAAACCCAAAGGTCCTATTAACTGTCAGTGCAAATAAAAAAAACTACCATGCTGCAGTACTTTTACATGAAAACAATAAAAATTATATAAATTACTACCAAAAATCTGAGGATACAATATTAACAGTAAATTGCCATTTAGAAAATTAACATGTGAATTTTTTAAAGGCAGCAAGTTAAGGTACTTCCTAAAAGTCTAAGAATATTTTCACTCCATTTTCATTAGTATTGTTGATACTGATCAGAGGTTAATCTCTTTACCTTCTCCACCTGTTAAGATAGGCTGTGAAACCTCTTCCAAAATGGTCAAAACTAGAATTTCATTCCTTACATACTTAAAAAATATCAATAAGAATAATTCAGCCCACCATGGCTGATGTCTCAAAAGTATGCTAACATAGGTGTAAAATGCAGGGAAAAAAAAAGAATGTTAAAAAAATTAGCTTGCTGAAAAACTGCAAATGCATTAATACAAAATCTAAAACAAGTATAGTTAACTCTCAATTGGATGTTTACTGTCTATAAAAAATTTAATTCAAGACTAGTTTCACCTCTAACACGGTCCTTCCTATCTTTCCTCCATTCTCTTCGCATCCCTCAAATAAAGGACTAAGTACATTAAAGCTTTATATTAGGTATTCAAGAAATACCTAACTTTAACATTATCTTTAAAAAAAAAAAACAAAAATAAAACAAAAAAAGCTAAAAAATAACATGTGCTTTTAAAGTATCCTGACGGTAAGTGATTAAGGTTCTCTATTTTTCTCTTAACATCAAAATATGGCTTAATTGAGATTTGACTACTCAGATATTTATTGACCGATGTTTTAAAGTAATCAATCATCCTAAACTCCTACTTAATCAACTACAATACTTAAGAAAAATTAAAATACCACAAAAAAGTAGTTATAAAAAAAAAGCTACATGTCACTTCAAATCAACATACTGACACGCTTAAAATTTTTTTTCCATGCACCTCGACATTAATTCTGTTTTATAAGTGTTTCCAAAAAATGAGCCTTCTATTAAATCATTAAAAAATTAAAAATAAAACTGCACTTACATCATAACTATAGTCTGCATCATTTGTTACCGTCAAGTCTGCAAGGTCTCCAAGGCCCAGTACACTTAACAAAACATCATCAGAACCCATAATAAATGACTTGCCTCCTCCAGATGGAAACGTTATTGGTTCAGCTATAAAGAACAAAACCTCTTCTTAAATGCTGAAAAATCATACAGTATAAGACAATACTGTGGGGGAAATGTAAGCACTTAACAGTTATAATACAGTAATATAATTTTTATTTTCCCATTCCCTCCTTATTTCTTCCACTTAAAAAAATGAGTAGTGAAAAATAAATATTTAGAAATTGCAACATAATCTTCCACAAATCAAATGTACTAGGTATGCTATTCTAGGGTGGGAAGGTGGGCACAAAAGCTTTATCTTTTTACATCACTTATCGCTGTGGTACAATTATAGGTATAGTATATATATTTTTAATGTTATAGGTTGTTGTTAAGTCCTTCCGCTTTCTATTATATTTGCTTAGAAGTGCTTGGTATTCTAGTCTCTGAAAAAAATTTATATAAGCATTCAAATGTAAATGGTATTTGGTCTGTAATACAGTGTATCAGTTTACTGACATGAAGGCTTAAATTTCTCAGATTCCTCCAGTAACAACAATGGTCTAGAAAGAGGGCAGCTCTACCACCAACAATGTCAATTTCCCTTCTGTAAAAGGTTAATCCATGTGATATTCAGAATGCCTTCTAGCCTTCAAGCTTCATAATTTCTAACTTCCCTTTTATTTACCATAATACTTCTAAAGTAACTAATCTATAAAACTGCAGAACTTTAAATTAAATCTGACATTTTGACCAATTAAAATCAAACACTACCATAATTAAAATAACTATAATATTAATATTTTGTTGTTATAGTATAAGCAGTAATTCTCAATATCATTTCAAACATGCTTTAAAAGCAAAAATTTAATCTTAAAATGCAAGGGGAAAGTACAAAAGTCATCATAATACAAACAACTTAACATATGAAAACATTTAAAACTTATGAGCAAATTTAAAAGGGAAGCATAAAACTCAAGCTAATTGTCAACTGTAAAAAATTCCTATGAATAATGATATAAATTTAATACACTAGAGGAAACATAACAAGTATATATATTTGTCAGTCATCACTACTACTAAAAATAATTTTAAGATACAAGTCAACTTCTCCTAGATATATACAACAGCAAAAGTAAAATTCATCTTTATTTAGAATATCTTATTTATCAAAGTAAGCTGTAATATCAAAGTAAGCTATAGAATTTGACTCTAATCAGGTCCTAAATGGTATTGCTAAAATAACGTTGTGAGTCAGCAACTGATGTAGAGCAAATATGGTAGGAAACATATGTGGGGATACTAGTAGTATTTAATCTTTTTCCTTTTAAAAAATTTATTAAAATATAGCTAAGATACAATATTATATTAGCTTCAGGTATAATCTTTCAGTGATGATATTAAATCTGAATAATCTGTAGCACTGATCCTCCCTAGAACATCTACTATGTAGTTACTGGTAATACCAGAAGCAGCTAAGAATGATAAAATCAATTGTTTAAAAACAATCATATAAAATTCATTAGATATTTACTCAAAGCATTTTTAGCCAGTACAAGGACATATTTTTAAGATCTTAATTTGTTTATAAGGCAAGTTAGAACAAATGACACAATTTCGCCCACTCACAATTACACAAACATTTAACACAAATCTTAATAAAAGCCTAATGAAATAATTTTAATAAATTATTTTGCATTATTACATATTCATTGTGCAGAGATACTTTTGATCAGATGTTGACCAATTTAGAGGCATGTGAAGAGAAGTGCTTGGGCAATATTAGCTAGTTTTAAGTGAGTTTTAGATTAACTGTATTAAAACAAGTTTGTATTATATTCATTTCTAATTAATCATATGACATTTCTCTATCTTGATATATACACATATATTTATTTATATACAACAAGCTAAGCTGCTCACTCAGTATTTATTACCTATATAGCTGTGTGAAAAAAATCTCTTAAGCTACATTTCTACTTTCCATAATCGCCCATCACAACTGTGGCATGTGGTAATCACAGTAAATACTAAATTTATTTGCCCTTGTTTTCTTGTAAAGATAATTAATTTGTATTCTATAAATTCATTTTATTAACAGTAATATAATCACAGCACAAGATTACATAAGCATAAAAATGTCATTAACAAGGCAAAAAAAATTAAACTATTACAAGCAGATTTTGATGGAACTTATGACACTTTTAATAGCCTAAAAGACTTCATCAAGTAATTTAAGAATACTATTATCATATTAGCATTTCCTTTTAGAGATATCTTAGGGGCTATAAAATGGGAGCCTTCTCATACTTCTATAACTAATCCTCCTTTTTATTAACAGTAATGACCAAGGAAATCTGTAGCTCACATATCGAACTCTTTTCTTCTTCAATTTAATCAAACCTAAAGAATACACCCAATAACTGATTCGATTTATGCCAGTGTCGACATGTATGTCTTATTTACTAAAAATGGTCTGAAAGACTGTAATGCCAAAGTTTCTCTTTGAAAAGACAGAAGCTAACCCACCACTAAAATGCATAAAATGAAAAATAATGGAGTTGGTATGTGCATTTTATAAAATATTTCCTGTCAAAACAGAAAAATAGCTCAATAATAGAAAAGAGATCTACAAAAATCAACTATTTTACTTGTTACTTTTCATGCTTTAATATGTTTTGTTTTGGTTTTATTAGTTTAGTGATTTATTTATCCTTCCTCAAATTTTCTTATACTTTATGGTAAGTGGTAAATGCATGCAGAGATACTATAAGAGAAAAAAAAGCAAAATTATTTTATAGCTATAAGGAAAATGTGCTATTAGAGAACACTTAAAAGAGAGTAAGATGTATTCAAAAACATCAATGATTCAATCTATATGTTATATTATTATCTAATATACATATCTCACATATCACAATAAATTCTTTGGTAAGAATTCGGTCTTATTATTTAGTATTATATCTGGACCTAAATTACTCAAGTATATCCAAATATCTTCAGCTAAAACCAATTGTGGAAATAATACCTAAGTAGTACTTTCATTTCCTAAGCATTTCTACTTTAGGTAAATTTTAGAAAATTCATTACCAAGTACTAAATACTTGGTACCAAGTTAAAGAATAATGCTGCTGCCTTATTCTAAACTGATTACATCAGGCAATTGTTGCATAAGTATAATTTTAGAAATAATATATATGTAATGTTCCAAGCACAATGTCTGGCACTTACTTGTCTCCTAATGGTAGTTACTATTAATTGTTAAAATTTAAACAACATGACTAAATTACTAAATAGTTCTTTTTCTATATATACTTTTAAGATCTTTGTTAAAACTATTCTCCTGCTACTAGATCTATAAGCTAGATTTTTGAGAAATACTCTGAACTGATCCATGATAGAAATAACTCTAACATTAAAAACAAAACAAAACATAAAACACAGAAGCCCAAAATTTCAAAATCTCTAAGACAGTTACACAAAGAGCTTGCCCAACACTTTCTCTGAAGATCATGTAAGATGATCTTCAGCATTTTATAACAGCAGTAAATTTACAATATTAAGGAGATGTGATTTGGAATTAATTAACATCTTCTGCAATGTAAATAAACATGGTAGCTAAATTTTGTACCTTCCTCTGCTCTTGCACCTTCATGATCAGTCATTCTAGTAGAGGCTGACCTAGACTGATTAATGATTCCTGAAGGGATGTGGGGCAGCTCATCATCTCCCAGATCAGCTATCATGTCGCAGAGTTTTGTCCTGTTGACCCCTGTAAATTAATGTCAGCAGTAGAGGTTCATTTAATGGCTACCGCTTGACTTTCTCATAGCCTTTAAAACCAATTACTAACAAAACAGGATGTTTAAGAAGTTCTAATTACAAAATCTCAGATAATTAAAGATGTCTTCAATTTTCCATACCATCCCCCCAAATATTAAAATGATTTAAGTATTTAAGATAGTCATTATTTCTATGGATATATATATCCATTGTTTTATATATATACACACACAAAATTGAGTCTTCTGTCACTCAAAGTTCTGTAAGCTCATACAGAAGGTAAACAGTAGGAAATTTTGGTGTTTAAGGTTAATATTAAATAATGTAAAGAATAAAACATTAGTTTTTCCAACTTAATTCACTTTTTGAAAAATTAACAAATAAGTACAAATGATTTTTATGAGGGTGCAACAAACAATTAACTTTCCCTGGTGTTTACGTGAATATTTTCCTGCCACATTATCACAAATTTGTCGTTAAGAAACCAACCCCAATTTTCCTCTAAATGTTTCTATAGTTTTCCCAAATTTGAAAACTCAATTTACCCCAAAGCTCCCTAATTTTCTCATAATAGTATGAAGTCAACACTGTCATAGGCCGTAAGTTTAAGGGGAGAATTTCAGCTGCTGTTTGAATAATTCAGGCCCAAACAGAAAAACTCAAAAGCACCTGCAGTATTGCGGGATCTTTGTTCTATCTTTGAACTTCAAAAATGACAAGAGAAGCATCTCTCATGTATTTTTTAAAAAGTTTTAAGAATGCCAGAAAAAATAATTTGAAAAGACAAAAGAAAATGCTTCATAGTCAACATAAAGTAAAAACAAAACAGGCAAATCTAAGGTCACACATTATGACCTTATATGTGCTAATGTCAACAATTATGGACTAATTAGACTAATTATTAAATTTCACTATAGCTATTAGAATATTAGTAACTCTATAGGAACTATTATTCATCTAAGTAACCCTAACAAAATGCCAGAAAGCGAGAGGGTTAAGACTTAATGTAGGTGGAATCTTACACATTTATTAGCTCTACTTTACAATAATCTCTAACTTCTTAGAAATGCTTATGCTTCAGTAATTCTACCTGTGTATGGAAGTAGTAGGAATCTTCTAAAATAATAATTACAATGGAGAAACTCGGTATAATCTGAGGATTTTCCTTGACAATGAAGTGACTGTAAACAAATTCTCTAATAAATGAAAAACTGCCAACTGAATGTCTGATCATCAATTAAATTCAACATGAAAGAAAATAAATGTTATCCTTTTCCACAAAATATCTCTCCTTTATAATTTTCCCACTTATGAGTATCACCATCATTGACTGGGTTTGTTCTTAAAATTCTGCAACCACATCTCAATAATTCCTCTTCAACTTACAAAATGGGGGTAGGGCTATTTTAAAAAAGATCCTCCCTTAAAGTAATCTTCAGATTAATCTCTTTCTCTATACTGACTTTATTCTAATCAAAGCTTTCATTCTTATAAATTATTGCAATAGATTCTTAATTAGTTTTCCTATGTCCCAGCTCCACTTGCCTCAATCAAATTTGATATCACATTTATTATCATCCCTATGCAGAATCCAGTAGCACTTCAACACTCTTTGGATTAAGACTAAAGTCTTGTACTTAACCTTGTAGGCGCTTCATGATCTTACCTTACTTTTTTTCTCATCTTTTAATGCCACACAATACAAATCTCCCTAATTTTCCAATCAAAGCAGTTTCCCTATAGTGTCAACATTCACCAAGGTTATTTCTACCATATTTTGTCACATCTGTCCTCATCTATTCCTCAGAAAGGTGAGAATCCTTCTTACACATATACATATACACAGACATCAAGTTCTATCCTCTAATATGCATCTCAGTCTATTATAATTTTACTGAATCCTCCAAACAGTTCCATCTACTCTGTAAAGCTTTTGTTGATCTTTTCCTGCTCACTCTTATATTTCTGTGTATCAAAAAATTTCACTTTATTAGAGATTATCTTAAAAATAATTTCATCATGATAGCTAATGTCAAATGCAATTAAGACAAGAAAAAATTTTGTCACTAGATAACATGAAGTCATACTCTCCTACTAGAACATATAAAAGAAAAATCAAAGACAATATGAAAGTTATTGTTCAAACTGAGGATTCCAAATTATATAATTCTTTTTCTTTTCCTATTACAGCCAAAAATTAGTCTCTGTGTGACACAGTGCCAAGTCTAGACATATGAAATTTATCACTCTATTATTCTAAATAAAATAATACTTTTAAAATAAATGTTTTCCTTTTCTCAAATGTTCCTTCCCTTTGTTACTCAACTGTATATTCTGAAGTGAAATTAACTGTTAGGCAGGCAATCTGGAAAAAATAAGTTTATTTTAGAATAAGGATTTAGTTATGTCATGTTTGTTACATTTGTTCTATTTTTGACTATCATTTTAATGAAAATAAAGCTTTCACATGACAACTGTCATCTTTTAAAAAAATGACATCACAGTATTAAGGAAAAACAACTAAGCTATAAAGTGATCCTGCAGTTTAAAACAGCATACTGATTGAAAGAGCATAAATCTCATACTTTTTGACCCTCGTCAAAATGCCTAAATTGAGATTTTCTTGAGTGAGGAAAAAAAAAAAATTTCTGAGTTGAAGGACTGAACGGTCTGTTTTAAAAATGTGAAATTAAAGTCAGAAAAATAAAACAACCGCATCTCTTAGCTGAAAACAATATTCCTTTGCTATAAAATAACTGTGTTTTGCAGGAGAATATTAAACAGTTTATGGGCTCTCTGAATTTATATTCTCTCCTAAATAGAAGCAGCTTAATCATCACAGATACTTTACAGTGTGCACCAAAGGTTTTTTTTTTTTTTTAGCTCAAAGTTACTGCTACAAAATAAATTCTTCTTAAATGTATTAAAAATATTAATATGGAGTTATTTGGACCAAAATCACACCTTACAAAAACTATTACATTTCCTGGTAACAGTATGCAATCTTGGATATGGAATAGCAAATGACAAATACTAATTTGAAACTTAAAAAAAAAAAACAAGATCCAGGGATATTTACTTATAGTTTATATTAAAAGAAATATTTAAAAAGTTAAGACTTCCCTTTCCAATGTATTGATAATCAAGTCAGAGGATGTACAGCAATTTTATAACACCAGTAAAGAATAGAAATGACATATAAATCATACTCTATATATAGAAAAGATAAGAAAGTCAGGATAAATTAGAATAATTAGAAAAACTAAGATAAGTCAATCGCTAAGAACCAGCACTGTAAAACATACATATTTTCAGAATGTGAATCTTTGAAATGGGGAAAGCCTTTACATTTTTTGAAGGAAATAAAATAATCTAATCTTAATTAGTCTCAATTTAATAGGAATAAAATAGCATAGGAATAACAATAAGCCATAAGGGCATCTGTCAAAGAAAAATGTATTACAATCGATAATCTAAACTTTCCAATTTGAAACAAATATCAAATATTAAGGGAAATATTTAGAGTTTTAACTCATCCCTCATATTCTAAATAAAGATGCCAGATTTCAGACACTTCATGCTTACTTCAAATGCTATATACAGTGTGATTATTGTTATTCATTTTGAATTACATATATTTATGCTATAAAATATAGCAAAATGGAGACCATAGAAAACTAGAAAAATCCTACCGGACCAAGATTTTAACAAAAGATTAATTAATTTAGAACTTGCCCCTAACTCCCTTCCCCAATTATAGAAAGCTTAGAAAGTATCTAAAAATGAAAGAAAACTGAGTTTTAGTCTAGATAATAGTGTTGTACCACTGTTAATTTCCTGATTTTCGGCATCATACTGTGGTCATGGAGGAGAATATCTTTGTAGTCCTAGAACATACTCTAAAGTATTTAAACGGCAACATGTCTACAAATTACTCCGTTTTCTGGACTGTTCAAAATCATAAATGTATATATTTACAGAGAGAAAAAGAATAAAGCAAATATGGTAAGCTGTTAACATTTGGAGAACCCAGGAGAAAAGTACATGGAATTCTTTGTAGTTTTCCTGCAACTTTTCCTTAAGTCTGAAATTGTCAAAATAAAAAGTTAAAAAGAAAAGGAAGCTTAACCCATTTGAAATCTAAGATCAAAATAACTGCATCAAGTCTCTTCAGTTTCATGGTCTTATCTTTTATAAGCATTAATAACTTACAGTTCTTAAGTATGCCTCATTTAGCAAGAAATTAATAATGAACTGTATCTATAATTCAAGGGAAGGTGTCACTTTTAAGTCATTTTCTCTTGCCTCAGATAGGAAAAAAGAAGGGTGGAGTGGAGTGAACAAGTTAGAAGACAGATAAATGTTAGATTCTTAGCTCTTGATTTTAGAAAGCTTTCCATTTAAGAGTCAAAACACAGCTGAGTCTTTAACAAACTTAAAAAAGCTAACATTCTAGCCACATTTTTCTTTACCTTAAAAAAAAAGTATTTAGATTGAATTACATCTGTTGATCCATATGATAAAGTTAACAAGTAATTTTCTTCCCTCTAAGAAGCTGGAAAAAAAAATCTTTAAAAACATAGTGTTATGATCCAGTAGGTAAGATTCATTCACATTTTGGAATAAAAGAGAAAAAAATCAAAAGGCTACAATTTACGAATTATTCTAACTTGTACAAATCTTCATATGGGAAAATATAAAAATAAAAACCAATAAAAGCAGATAATAAGAATGCTAGAAAATTTATGAATTACATTTTTCCATGTAAAATTGTATCTTAGTATTAATATTATGATCTACGAGGATTAAGACCATTCAAGTTTATAATCCATCAATTAAAAAAAAATTTTAATTCCTTAAGTTTTATCACTACGGCAGGAATTCAAGACAAAATTTTCTTATTGAATTCTACATATTCTCTAATTATTCATTCCGAGACACTTTGCTGGAAACTTCATCTTTACATCTACATTATAGAGGTTGTAACCTTAAAGACACTGATGTTTACAAAAACATTAAATACAAGCAACATTCTAAAAGTTTAACTAATGGAGGCTAGGTTCAATTCACAAAATGCAATACTATGTAAAATTAAAATACTAAAATTATATTTTATTTAGATGATTATAAAACTAAGCAAAAAAATGAGTTAAATATGATATTCTTGATGAAAAATTAAAAAGGTGTGTGTGTGTCTTTTTACTGAAAATGTTATAGAGGAATATTTATTGACCTAAAATGATACTTTCTATTTAAGCTACTAGCCAAGTAGGCAGATAACAAAACTTTGCATATTATGGTCCTATTAAGAAAAATTAATTAAAATTTTATGGGAATTTAAAAATTTAGTTTAGTTCATCTGTTTCTAATATTTCTCATCATGTTTCTAATATTTCTCAGATATGTTTATAAAATAAACATTTTTTAGAAAACTTTAAAATCTACAACTAAAAAAAGATCTTCAGTTGATTTTATCAAATTTCTAAATTCGGAAACTGTATAGATCTAATTATATTTTTAAAGGAAAAATATGGGGTATTTTAAATTAAAAGCAACATTATCTGACATTTTTAAAAGAAAACTTCAGATTAGTCAGTTTGTAAATACACAAAATTAGCAATGTAAAACTAAAATAAACTACTTCATTTTTTTAGAGATTTAAACCTTGAAATTCTAATTCTACGAGTCTATATTAAAATATGCAAAAGTACTCTTATACTCAACATGCATGAATTATATTGGTAAATAATGTTAGAGCAGAACACTGCCTCTGCCCAGCACTTGATGTTTTAAAATACAATAAGCAGTTTGCCATACAGTCTAAAATTTATTAGAGAATGGTTTGTCTTTTTATTCACATGCAGTAACATAAATTAGCATAAAGTTATAAAAGAAAATTGCCTAAGATAAATCTCCACTTATTTGCCTCCACAATAAATTAAACCATTCAAAAAATGCTTTACTGGAGGAAACGTACACCATTACACCTGCCTTTTTATAAGCTAATTTGTCATCAGAGAGGGTAATATGAAAGTAATATGAAAGGATGCCTATATAGTTTTTGCCTTTGTCATCCACTGTTTTCTCCTTGACAGTCAAAAAAGTTAGACTAGAAGGAATCTGTGGCCATTTAAAAAATAAAGTTTCCCCAAAATAAAATAAGTTACAAGTTACCCTACTGCCACCACACCCCTTCTTCTCAGGTCTTCCTCTACCAGAGTAGCCAAGAAAATACTACACAAGAGATTTTTTTTTTTTTTGCTGCTACTGTTTGTGGTTGGATTAGTCCAGAAAGCAAAAATTATGGAAAGGGTTTTCCTATTCACTCTATTTCAGGATTCCCAAACTAATAAATGTTAATCTGGCTATGAACTGGTTATAGCTATAATACTCTATGTATCAAAATAGATTTATACTTTCTCCCTTTTGAACAAATTTCCATTATCTTTCATTCAAAAGCCAGTAATTCTTACAATTTGGTAAACTTTTTAAAGATTACCAACCCCCCCCCCAAAAAAAAACATTGAAACTTTTCCTTCATCCTTATCCACAATTTAAAATGATTTTCTACTTGATTAATAACACATCCTAAGGTATAGTCAAATAAATTTCAATTATACAACAGACAAAGTTTAATGTTAGTTGCCCCCTTTATAAAGCAAAAAGTACATAAAAAAAAACAGAATTGAAGAATTTTTTTTTTCTCAAAGATTGGTATACAAAAATTATAAGAGAATCTGCACTTACTCTTCACCCCTTTCTTCCCCTTTCGTTCCTTCTTGTACTGTTCCTTCAGTTTACTTATTAGTCCCTGGTCTACATCCCAAACCTCAGTAGTTGGGGAGAGGTCATCTTTATCTACATGCAGCATATTATTAAAAGAAAAAAATCAGCAGTTGGCAATACAAGCTGTTGGCAGTAAACTGTTATAGCTTTACATAGTCATAATAAATAGGTACTAACAGCATATACTCAAAATATTTTAAAGGTGCAGTTTCAATTTTGGTATTCACAACTCGAACTCTAAATACCCATCTCATAATTTTCTAAACATTTAACACAACAGTTAAATGGTGCTTCATTTCTATGAATCACAAATTTGAAGGTTATTATTCTTTAAATAAGTGATATTCTTTCAGTAAACTGACATTAAAAATCTAATGCTATAAAAAATAGATCACTGCATCTTTATAAAAACGTTAATAAAAATTATTCAGCCAGCATCTTAAAAGCAAATGAATGAATTACATGCGAACTACTCAAAAGTGCAAGCTGGAGAGGTCAGTGCTGTTTTATTGATGAAAATATTCATGCACCTTCTGTCACACTGATTCTGCATGCACAGGATAACTGTACTAATGGGGAGGCATTCTAGTCCAATATATACAAACATATAGTTCCAAAACAGTGTCTCAAATAATCCATACAAAGCATTCAGAGAATCACCACCTCTGCCCCACCCCACTCAAATACTTCAACATTTCGTTATCTTCTTCCATTGGTCTACAACTAAAATGAGCAAAAACAGACCAAAAAAACCCTAAAATTCCACCGAAGAACTTTTTTAGAGTTGATTTTTTTAAAGTGACAAGTATGGAGAAGTGAAAACATACAATGCTGTGAATCTGCTGAAGATAACATGTCAGCTATTTCACCTAAATATAACAAATTCATATTTGTTTGAAGTAAATACTTGTGTGTGGGAAAACTCTATAGTAAATTAGAGGAAAAACAGCATTCAAAAACAGTTTAAAAATGTCTATTAGAATTATTTTAATCATTAAAGGTTTTTCCTTCTTCTATTTAGTTTTAAAACAGCCATGTTATTAGCAAGCTTAATACTCTATTACAGAATAACAACTTGGAGTTTATACAACCCTGTTATTAAATGAAAATTACACCAAAATACATAGGTTAAGTCAATCAATAAGACTGACAGAATAGTGAGATTTTAGGGAAAATATACTTGTTAAATTTTTGACAAAAATATTCTGGTTCACAAGTCTTTTAAACACTCTAGGAGTCAATGACTTAATTTATACAAGGACATAAAAAAGCCTTTTTTTCTGCTATAGATTGCTATACATACCAAACTTAAGAAATACTCATATTTGAACAGCATATTCCATTATTTACTGTAGCTTGAGTCTTTTCTACTACAATTGTTATTACTATCTCCCTTATGGATATTCCTACAATCTTAAGTAGTCAGTCAGTATGTAAAAGGCTAAATCCAAAGCTTTAATTTATTAACTTGAATTCCTTGACACTAGGTTGTTCAAGACAAACTTTTATGTAAGATTTGTCAACTCTGTAAATTGTATACTGTTTCTAATACAGTTGTAATACTGTTTTAAATAGAAAATTCACTTTCCATGTACTCTAGTTATGAAATTTCCTGAAAAATATGCTATATCCGAAATTGCCAACTTATTGAATACTCCAAGAAAAATGTGATCTAAAGACTTAATCATTTGCACTCATAATAGAACTAACAATTCTTTGAGTACTTAAAGCAAGACAATATGACGCATTTTTAGCAAATAATTTTGAAACCTCTTAGAAACAAAACAAAAAACTTAAGAGGTATAAACTTTATATATGAAATTAGATAACACAGAAAAATTTAATAAGATAGCCAGGTTTTTAGAAGACCTTTGCAGAAAAAAAAAAATTAGCTGTGAGTAGCTCTAACTAAAGTAGCAAAGGGTAGTGGAGTGAAAAAAGCAAAGGGAATAAAAAAGAATAAGCTAAAGAAAAAAACAAATATTACTTGCAAGATAACCTCAAGTCTAGAAAACAAAGGTAAACTTAGGCAGTGCAAAGAACAGGTTGGTGAATGCAGATGTGCACAAACAACATCCTGAAACTTGCCTGGTAATAACAGCTGATTTGATATTGCTTATAAGAAATAGTTAAGAGCAAAAGGGAAGAGCCAGCATAATCTTCTACATATTAATTCTGTTTTTAAAAAATCTACAGGGGAAAAAAATACCAAGAAATGAGGTTGAATCAGTTATAGCAATTTTTTTTGTTTAAAAGAAAACACAAATATGCACCAAAAAAATTGACCCTTGACAACTCAAAACCACAAAAACATAAAATTCTATCATGGTAATTCTAACTACCACAGCAGAGAAATTATAGACATCTACTTAATGTAGCATAAATCTGTAACTAACTTTACACAGATATTCAAGACTTTAACCATTATATTTAATTATAAACATTTAGGTACTAACTGCATTTTGTAGATCTATAAATTTCAACAGATAAGTATAATAGAGTAGCAGAAAATAACTAAATTTCCTTAAAATGTCTAGTCTTCATGAGAGAAATAGAAAAATTAAAAATTCCGAGTAATATTTTTGATTGTGAAAGAAAAACAACTAAAATTCAACTCAGACTACTTAACATAGGTGACATAAGAAAAACAGTATTTAAAAACTTTCTAAAAAGCCATGGTTTCACAGGATAAAAGGATTCAAAATTAGAGATATATGAGCAGATTGATAGTATAAAAAATAACAAAATTATCCAATATAGGTGAATAATACGTTTCATTAGAACAGACTATTTAAAAAAAAAATCTATACCCTTTATTCAATAACTTAAATATGAAAACCACCACCTTACCATTTATAAATAAATTCAAAATTTAAGTAAATGAATTAAATATACAAGAGTGTATAATTATTCTTTTTGTTTTTGGAAAAACTGAGTATGATACCTATTGAGTAGAAAAGATAAATTCAAAAACACAGCAAAGATCCTATGACAATTTTCATTTCTTAAGGAAAAAATCTACTTGAACCATTTTGTTCTTAAAAGAGCCCTTTCCCTTATTAAGAACTTAAAATGCTTTAAAGAAGTTTCAGTCTCTTCTGGAAGAAATAGATTTTGTCAGTTACCTCTATTTACACAAAGAAATGCAGGTAAATATTATTAGTAAAAGTAAATAATGTATTGAGCTGTCATTCATTAAGTAGGTCCTCTCTAGAAACTGCACTATATAGTCTGTCTTTGGACAAAAAGATAAATCAACTGTATATAATATGGTACTTTTATTAAAGATATAATGCCATATTTTACAAATTAAATTACTGTTTATTTTTGCATATTCTTTTGACTGAGAGTTAAACTTTCAGCCATTTTAGGCAAAGGAAATAGAAATAAATATGTGTTAAGATTTAGCTAACAAATGTTCAAAAACTGCTTTTGATCATTTTTTTTTAATGAAAATAATCTAAATGTACATCAGCAGAGCCTTGGTTAAATAAAAAAAGGAACACAGAATATTATGCAGGTATTTAAAAGATGATGTTGCAAAAAAAAATAATACATGAAGTGGAAGGTGTGGGCAATAAATCAGCACACATCAAAACCCTTTGTTACATACACATTAATTTCTATATAAATATTAACCATGGTTCTCTCTACATAGTAGTATTATACTGAGTTTTAATTTTCTTCTTCACATACAGAGTGGGTTCTAAACTTCCTAAAACATACATGAATTAGAAAATTATTATATATACGATTTAAATATATCTATACAGTTATAAAGTAATCCAGAGAAACATAGATGTAGTTTAAAAATCACTGGGGAAAAAAACAAGGTATTTTCAACATTTAATGGGTTGCACAGAGAAGCTAAAAGAAAACTTACTTTTACTGTTTCTCCCACACAAGGCTAATTCTTAAGAATAAAATTCTAGACTATAACCATTTTCAACTAAGTACAAAAATGTATATTCAGAGTCTAAAAAGTAACTGTAGAGTTTTTACAAATTTTCAATTAACATACCTCTTCTCTTTTCACTTAGGAGAGAAGTGAAGGTCTGAAACAATGCTTATAATTATAAACAATGAGAAACCTGGTAACAAAATTCAGATCTTTTAAGTACTCAATATGTATCAGGATAGTCAATAAATATAATGTCTATTAGGTTTTATCTCTCCTATTAGCAATATTCAGTTTCAAAGAAGCATTTCAAAAATCTAGGTACATTTCTTATCACCAAAATAGTACTTAAAAATCCAGTGATAATTCCTAGTAACTAAGCAAAGTTGGTATTCATGTGAAATATGTTAAGGTACTGAGTAACCTTTTCTAATAAAACTGTAAACACAATTTGAAATCTACCTACCAGATAACATCCTGGTATTAAAAGATGATTGAATGAACTTTTAACAGGAACAACATACTGGACCTCAGCTACTATGTTAAAATAATTTTGCACTTTTATTTTACTTTCTAATGGGGCTTTTAACCCTCTATAAACAGAACTGGGTTTTCTCCCTTTAAGTTATAGTTGGATTATTATATTACATATCACTTCCAAAGGCTAGGCCTTAACATTACACACTGATTATATATAATAAAGTTTAATACCTTCACTAAATCTTGTTCAAGAGAGAGCTACAATTCAGGATTATCAGCTTTATTACTTCCTTAGCAGTAAGTCAGGTAACACCTAATGGGCATACTGAAAGAGTTAATTCTTCTTGAAACCTAGATTCATTACCAAATTAAATAATGGGAATTTTAAAAACTATACACACTCATTTTTTAATCTGCTAAGAGAAAAAAACCCTGAATTTCTAGTGAGACTAAATGTTAAAGTTCAAAAATAAAAATTCACCAAAAGCCATATATGAAAGTTTAGTCACCTAATTTAAATAAACTTGTACAAAACAGCCTGAAATTATTCAATACTGCTTCCTCTTGCTCTCAGTTTAGCTGCCATCATTTGTGTACATTCATTCAGATACATGCATTCCACATATGCTATTTAATAATAATACATCTTTAAGGGCCAGCAGTTTCCCCACCCCCAAAATTCTTTAGCACCTTACCCCATTCTGTGCCATCCCCTGAACTCCGTGCTTCTCCAGCTCCTTCACCGTCTTCAGCAGTTACTAAAAAATCAAATTCTTTCAGTGCTTCCTCAGTATCAGGATCATCAGTTAGGTCAGCAGCTAAACCTTCATTACCTATCTGTAAATGGAACATAAGCTCAAAATTACTTTTATCATAAATTTTAAAGGGTCCTTTTCGTTTTCACACAATTATCTTTACATCTGCACTTCCATTTTAAAATTACTTAAGTACAAAATTTAATATTTTCCCTGTAACTCTCTAATCCCAAATTATACCCTAGATAAAATGTTTTCAACAGTGCTATATGAAGACCATTGTAGATGTGATGCAAGTAATGTGGTGTAGTAAGGAGGATTAAAACTCTAATCACCAAGAATAGTTAACTTCTTCAATTATAATATATTCACAATTACCCTTTCAAAGACCCATCATTCACTTACATTCTGATACGTTGTGCTGAACTGACCTCACTCACACTTTGAACTGCAAATGTAGCCTGTAACTCACAGGAACAAGGCACAGATAATAAGGATATTAACTAATGCAGGCCAATAGCTGTGGTAGCAGTAACAGTGCTTTACCTCCCAGAACCAAATAAAAAAGGAAAGGAGTAAAATGTCAGTTCATCCATGTTATACATATTGAGTACATTACACATATGAAATGTGGTAAAATGGTTAAAAACCGCTTTTATAGACTGGAAGCTTTTGAGGAACACTGGCATTTTCCCCACATTACTATGACATCCCAAAGAACCAAAAATGAACCTATCCGTTTTGTTTTTGTTTTTTACATACCTGAACTACTATACACTATTACAATAATTCAAATGGATCACCTAATCTACTTTTTTGCTCCTATAGCTAACCCACACCATCACTAAAATAGATAAACCTGTATCTTAGGTTACGAGCAAAAGTAAATTATTAATCCTTATCAAAGAAGAATGTTGACATGTACATTTATAATCCATAGTTTACTCCTTCAACTAGGGTAGAAGTATTCCCACTGAAGCTTCAGTTAATTTATCACCTGCTTACTGTACATGAAGAAAAGACTACAACAGTGATTAATTGTGGCAAAAATGGAGAGGGTGCTGCTTTTAAAAAAAATGAAAGTTCAAACTACTAGAGTATAAAAAACTTTTTCGTGATTTAGTGACTAATACAGCAAATATTAATTTCTACAATATAAGGATAACTCCTTAAGATCTGATATATAAAACTTTCAGTGACATAAAACAAGAAAGGATCACTCCTAATGTAACTAAAGATATCATGAAAATTTCTATTCAAAATACATGAGTATACACATTTTAGCTAAGAAGAGGAGAAAATCGAGTTCCTACTTTGTGTTTATTCATCCGATGTTTGTCTTTTCCTTCCGGGATGCCTTCTATCATGTCATTTTCCTCTTCTTCATCACTGTCATCAGCATTTTCTAAGAAATTGAATGTCTCAAGAACATCACCAGAAGGCCTGTAAGAGGGGGTAAAGATAAATCCAAATATTCCCATGGTTATTTCTAATATTTCTGGTTCCTCTTTAAAACAGTACTTAAAACTGTATTTAATGACAGCAATACATGTGCATGGCTTTAAAAGTCAAATAAAGCACAATCTATAAAAGACAGAAATGATGAATCAGACTTCCCCAAATTAAAAACTTTCTCTTTGAAAGACAATGTTAGAGAATTTAAAGAGAAGCCCACAGATTGAGAGAAAATATTTGCAAGTCACATATTTGATGAAGGACTTGTGCCCAGAATATACAAAGAACAATTAAATCTCAACCATAACAAATGAGACAATTAAAAAAATAGGAAAAATATTCAAATAGACACTGTGTCAAAAGATTTGTGGATGGCATAAACACTAGACATCATTAGTCTTTAGAAAAATGAAAATTAAAGCAACCATGGCCTGCGAAGGGCCCAAGACTTTATTTGCATGCTAATATGCTATTTCTTTTTAGCATTCATGATGATGGTCTCTGTATGGATATTTTTTAAATTAATTTTATAGTGTACCTGGGGAGAGTCCTTTCAATCTGGAAAAAAAAAAATCCTTAGAAATACATTCTGTAAATATATCCCAGGAAATTGTCTTTTATTACTAATTTAATAATCTTTCCAACGCCATTTTACCTGTTTGTTTTTTTTTTTTTCTGAAACACCTAGTTAAATGCTGGCTCTCTTGAACTAATCTTTGAATTTTATTAGCTTTTTAGTCCTGTTTCTTTTCCCTCTTCTGGGAGAGCCATTTCAACCTTATCTTCCAAGTTTTTCATTATAATTATTTCATCACACTTTTTAATTTTTATTAGCTCTTTTTTTTTTTTTTATCTCTGGTAAGATCTTTTAAAATAATATTCCATTTGTTTTGTAGATGTATTATCTTCTCTCAGTCCTCTCAGAAGATTAAATATAGTTTTGGAAGTCTTCTGTTACCTGTTTTCTAAGTTCTTTTTCTGTTTGCTTTGATTTCCAATTTTCATATTACAGTTTTTCCTTAAATGTGAGGCACTGAAAAGATAACTGGATGTATTCTGTACATGAATGAGTCTTGTCAAACAGCTGGATTCACTTCTGCATGATAGGAAAGAGGCCTTAACCATTTCACTGGCAGATCCCAACTGTCAGTTTCATTAGGTCTCTTTTATTAATGTGATTAATTTCAATATCCTGTCTGGAACATATCTAAGACTAGCTGCCAATATATTACAAACCAAATAACAGAAGAAAACGGGATCTCACTGCTCAGCTGTAGATTTTCAGATGATCCTGTTTTCAGAACAGTAACTGGCCCTGCAGTTGCTTGATTTCTTAAAAAAAATCATTAGTTCAACTTCACCAGAAAATATACCATCAGTCTTTGGAATAGGGAAGGGGTGTCAACTGGCTACACAGGATAAAAGAGGGGCTTTCAGATTCTAACTACCTCTTACATAAACTTTAACGCAATTCTCTATTCATACTCCCCCTCCAAACCTGATCTAGATATACCTGATACCTCTAATTTTTTTAGCCTTTGGAGTTCTACTGGCATGATGGGACTTGAATTGTCTTGTTCCTTTTCTTCTTCCTCTTGCTCCTGAATGCATTTAGATTTAAGCTCAGTTAACATGCCTCCATTTTCTTTCTAGCTTATAAAACTGTTAAATTCTCCCTATCTGATGGACAGTAGCCTCATTCTTTCTATATAATGTTTTTTATCCTTATGTTTTAATTAACCTTAAAAAGTCTTTGTCATTTTAGTTGAGGTGCCTTTAATCCACCATACTTAAGTAGAAGTCTCCACCTATGATATATTTTTTTCTTTGCCAACTATTTACTATCCTGTCATTCTAAAAAGGCAATCAACAGAATTTTTAAAAAGTAATAAATCCATATGAAGGGGGAAAAAAAAATGAAGCCAAAGGTAAGGTTGTCAAGTAAAAGGCTAAAAGAATTACTGCATTTTCTAGGGAGGGAAAACACCCACAAATCTGGCAAGATTTCAGAGAAAAAAGAAAAAAGGAGCAACTGGAGGTTCAAAGGTAAATTAGACCAATGACTAGGAAGCAAGACAGCTTTCCCAGTTACAAGCTCTAAGAGGACTTTTTTCTCTAAGGAATCTTCATAAAGTAGATGTGTTGTGATATGATGTACTATGCATCATATATCCCCCTAAAATAAACCAAGAAATTCAGTTGTGATATTCACTCATGAGAATCTATTAAACATTATTCTTGGTGGAGTCATATCTCAAGTGGATACACAATATTTTCTCTAACTGACACTATGTGCCAAACATTGTTCTAAATGCTTGACATATTAATTCATTTCTTCTTCACATGAAACCAATGATCACCATTTTATAAATAAGGAAATCGAGGCAAAAGAAGGTAAAGTACCAGGTAAAGTCACAGCTACTAAGTGGTAAAATCAGAATTCAAACTCAGTCTGTCTTCAGAATTCACATTCTTAACCATTAAGCACAGGCCTCTAATAATATGATCTAAAATTTACCATTCCTCTACTGTTTAACATCAAGGCTGCTTTTGAATTTTTACTGTTAAAAATAAGAATGTAATAAGCATATTTTTGCTGAAATCTCTATCAACATGTTAGATCATTTCTTATTCCTAGGGGTTTTCGAAAACCTTGATAATATATGATCCATACACATGTCCATTAGTGCAGACTCAGAATATTTAAGTATACTCATTAAGGAGATCAACCTTGATTAAAAACTACTATTAAGTAAATGTCTGTAGACAAATGAATAAAATGTGGTGTGTGGGTGTATTACACACATATCTACACAAACTAGAATATTATTCATTCATAAAAAAACATGAAAATCTTGTCATATGCCACAATACAGATAAACCTTTAGGACATTATGCTCAGTGAAATAAGACAAATCACATAAGGATAAATACTACATGATTCCACTTAATGAGATATTGAAAGTAGTTGTTCAAAAAACAGAAAGTTCAACAGTGGAAGAAACAGGGAGTTGCTATTCAATGTGTATAGAGTTTCAGTCATTCAAAATAAAAAAGTTCTAAAGATGTGCTCTAGACATTGTGCTTACAGTTAATAATACTGCACACTTAAAATATTTGTTAAAAGGGTAGATCTCATGCTATGTGTTTTTTTATAATAGAAAAAAAAACTTTTTAAAGTCTTAATCTTGCAAAGGCAGGAAGCTTTACAAAACACAGTCTGTTGTGGATATTTAATTCATATTCATGTGTGGTAGAGTAAACTGCATTACTCTTAAAACATTTATAAATCCTTGAACTACTTAGCTAATTAGTTAAAAATACATATTTTACCTTTTATGTTACAAAAACATTCTAAGCTCCTTGAAATTCAAAGTAAAGAAAATAAGGGCTCTATTAGATGCCAAATTGTTTTTATTAAAGAGACCTCATTTCTCAGAAATAAAAAGGCTAAACAAAAGGCTCATGTTTGTTAACTTGAAAGTCATAGGACATGTTTTAAATAGGGGGGCTAATTTATTTATTTATTTATTTTGGAAAGTGAAAAATACTTTATTATAAATAACTTACACTTATTATAAATATAACAATGCTCATCACATATATCTTAATTTTTATTTTATTATTATGGTAACATTGGTTAATGAAATTCAGTAAGTTTCAAGTATACCATATTATTAATTTAAGCTCTACAAGGACTGAAATGAACTCATTTGATTTTTTCCCCAAACCTCTTTTTCCTTTCTTTGTCCTTCCAACCTATGTTATTCAACATAATATCTAATGGTTAAAAAAAGGGGGGGGGGAATTCCACCTTCTTGACTGCTTGCATTCAATAAGTCTGTATTAACCAAAAGTATATCTGGTAAACAGCAAACAACAAGAATTGACAAGGATGTAATCAGAATTCTTATAAATTTCTGATGAGAATGTAAAATAATCCAGCCATGTGGGATATAAGTTTGGAAATTCCTCAAAAAGATAATTCAGTCAGTAATTCCTAAGTACGTACTCCAAAAACTGAAAACATGTCCACACTATGTCCATACCTATGTTCAAAGTAGCATTATTCTTTATTCCAAAATGTAGAACCAACCTACATTTATACAAGAAATGTATAAACAAAATGTTGCATATTCAAAGTATAGATTATTTGGCAATAAAAATAAATAAATTGCTGATACATGTTGTAACGTGGATGAACGTTTATATTATGCTAAGTGAAAGAAGCCACTCACAAAATAACCATTTATGTGAAACATCCAGAACAGACAAATCTATAGAGACAGAGAGACTAGTAAAGTTGATTGTGTTGGGTGGTGGGAAGAATATAGGAAAGAATGGGAAGTGGTAGCTAATAAAAAGGGGATTTCTTTTTAGGGCAATGAAAATTTTCAAAACTTAGATTGTGGTGATGGCTGAACAACTCTGTGAGTATTCTAAAAACCATTAAACCATTTACTTTAAATGGGTGAAATTTGTGATATTTAATCTATGCCTCAATTGAGACATCAAATTAAAAAAAAAATCTGGTAGCTTCTGAGCGAGCTTAAAGCTAAGCCTTGTTCCTTTTTGCACTAGTGTCTAAATAAGCACTGATACTCTGGTTATAGAGTAGCATTACATTTACTGAAAATACTCTAGCAAAAACTCAAAAACCAGGATGTTAAAATAGCTCTGAATTACATGAAATCACCTTCAGATTTTAATTTTGCACCTATTTCAAAAACTATAGCCATTTTCCTGGCATCAACACCTAAGATAAATTTTTAAAAGTTAAATAAAAAATTTATTTGCCCATGGTACTATTTGGGGGGGGGGTGTGTGTGGAAGTCTGTAAATCTAAACTCTACCTGCCTTAAAAACCGTCAATGGTAATAACAAGAAGCTAAAGAGATTCATAATACCCATTATATAAATAGTGTTAATCTACACTTATAGATCATACCTTTTAATTTCTTGTCCTTTTTGCTTAGGAGATTCACCTCCATTCAGGATCTGTTCTAAATTCTTTGTTTCTACTGATCCATTTGGTTCTGAATTGGATAATCCAAGTAATGACCTTACCCGCTGAGACCGTACATCTAATATTGTATCTGTATAACCTACTTCCTGAAGATATCTGTAAGAGAAAATTAAAAATATCAAACCCTACATATTGTTAACACCTACAAATTTGCTAATCCAAAATTATATCAACAGATTTTAGAAAAACCCATAATCCTATAAAATATACTCTTCTTTTCTCTCTATAGCTGTTCTCTATAGACTAGTTCCAGTTTTAAGAGAACAAGGCCAATTACAAACCAAAATTTAGAAACGGTATAGTATGGTCAACACTAATTAAGGACCAATTATCCTGAAACCTAAAAATCCCTAGAGCCTTAAGAGGCTCTTGAGTTGATGACATACATATGTTTTTTTAAAAGTCCAGAAGGTGGTAGAGAATGAGTAGAACTAAACCTCAGAAGAGTGTCATGCTAAGTTAATAGGTATGTATGTATGTATGTATGTGTGTATGTGTGTATGTGTGTATGTGTGTATTTGTGTATGTGTGTATGTATGTATTTGATATGCTAAGTTTAAACCTAGGTTCTTAGCCAGAAGTAGATGGACAGTTAGTTCTCCTTCTAGAATCTAAGATCTCATGGCATTCCTATAATCCCAATATCTTCAAATTTTCTGTATATCTGAACCAGAGTACTTAATTTGGGATCCAGGATGAGACTGGAAAAGATGAAAGGGACCCAATTATGACATAAATATATATGGTTCATGAACGGCTTTGCATAACAAATTTAAAAAGTTCTTCCTAAAGTATTTATAAGTTAAGGACGGGTGCAAAAAAAAAGCTATCAAAGAACAAAAGATTTTAAGGTGAAAAATGAAGATGGAAAGACTGGTTATGGCACTAACAAAGCAAGAAGTAAAACTGAAGAAGAGGAAAGTAAACATGAGAAAAATAATCAAAATGTAATATTAGTAACTTGGTACACAAATAAATATGGCAGTAGAATGAAAGAAGACATAAGAATTTTGGAAGTACTTCAGGTTTCTAGCTTGGGTAGTTGGATAGTAGTTCTGTTCAATAAAATGAAGAATGAAGGGTTAGCATCTCGGGTACCTATCGGATAATCATGTAGTGTCTATGAAAGTGTCGATTTTTATTAGGCACACAATAAAAAAACGTCAAAAGCTAAGAAGAGATTTTACTGGGTATACAGATTTGGGAGTCATTACTGTTTGATAGTATTTGAAGCCATGGATTTGAATGAAGTTATCCAGAAAAAAAGTTTAAGTAAGAAAAGAAAGTCTGGGTATACAAACATTTAATTGGCTAATAATAAGAGAAAACACAGAAAATTAAAAGAAGGAACTTGAGAAATTAGAGGGGCAAATGATAGCAGAGAGTGGTATCACAGAAGTAAAGTTTCAAAATGGAATTAAATAGTTCATATCCCACTTTTGCAAAAGATCAAAATTGAACAAAAAAGGTCTTTTAAATATGTTTGTGATAGCAGTTTCAAGGAACATCAAAATGGAAAACAGACTAGACAGGTAAGAAATGCATAAAGAAGACTATGGAAATAAACTATAAGAGAAAGATGAGAAGAGACGATATAAATCCAGGCAATGAAATCAGGCATATCTGAGAGAAATAATATGCAACTAAATATCAAAGTAAACTGAGAGGACAAACACATGGGAACTGATTTTAGAGGTGGAATATAAGATGACTGTTGGATCATGAAATATTCCAAAGTTAGGGTAGTTCTAGATAACAACAAGATCAAGGGTCTGACCACACTTCTCTGGGTTTACTGAAGTGAAGGGAAAAATGTCTAGAGTTGAGAAAGGTGAGTAACTGTAAATTACTCAGGATATCAGGAGCACAGAAGTACCAAAGTTTTCAAAACATAAGGGAGAAGAATAGATAAAAGACAATAAATAAGATTTGCCACAGAAGTACTTCTAATGCAACAAAGATTTCAAACATCAAAAAGGTGCCTCAAAAATTAAAGGTAAGACTTGGCAAGCCACTTCTGAAGTTTCAGATAACGAGTTAAATTCCTTCTTTAAACCAGTCACACTTTCACTTAGAACCAAATATGTGAATTTTGCAGTGATAGGCATGGGAGTGTCTACAGTATGAACTCTACATTGATTTTGTTCGGCCTTCAAGGCATCTAGTCTTTAGAACATTCTACCCCACAAATCAAAAAACATCACTAGCCCAAGGAACGTTCAGACCAACATTCAGAGGAAACAAACTTTTTAAAAAATTGAAGCATCTAATAAAGCCTTTAAAAAGGCAACATAAAAAATATACACATTATCCCACTATCATTAAATAATTTTTCACCTGCAAAGTGACTGAATATAAGCACGTCACATTTAGATCCTTAAAGCTCAAAATAAACCATTACTCACTGTCTTAATAGCTGTCTGCCTTGCTTCCAGGTTAACTGGCTATTCTGAGGCGCTGTGGGAGCATCTGTGTCTTTGGTTTCTTCTAAAAAAGTAACACAAACAAACAACAACATCAAAAAAGAAAGTTTCATACACATTATTTCAACTATTGAAAATACTGCCAAAGCTCTTTAAAGGATAAATTCCCACATAAATAAACCTAAATATTTTATTAAAAAACAGAAGAAAATTAACTGTGGGTCATTCATTTTAAGTGTGTTTATCCCAATAACCCAAACATTTAAGTACTACCCTCCTTGTTTTAAAATTCGGAAAAGTCAAATGTACATTAACTATTACCACCATGGATTCAAAAATCAAAAGCCCAGGGTTTGAACTGAAAAACTATTAAAAATTTTTTTTAATTATCAAAATTCTGCCAAGTTGAAAACTTTTGATCTTAAAAAGCTATGTTTAACATTTAAATGAGCGATTCACATTCAATATCTGTTAAGAAATTAGGCATATATAAAACCATTAAATAAGCTAATTTTGAGTCAGAACCAGTAGACTCTAAGTCTGTATCACAAGACTTTACATAATCAATTTCATTTTTCTAATTAAAAGTTAAAGCATAAAATAGTTTTTACTACAGGTAAAAAGTCACTTTTTATTCTCAAGTAACAATGTATTAAAGAAGAGTTTAGTAAATCATATAATTTCAAGTGGGTTAAACTCTCAATAAGTATCCCTAGATTGCAATTTAAATTTATTGGCATGAATGCTATTATAGAACTATTTTCCCATGAACTCAAAATAAAGGTAAAGCATAAAGGGCCATTAAAGATCAGTCCTCATACTGAATGTTGAGAATTTAAAATGGCTCACAGTTGTAAGGTTCTTAGACTCAAGTCACATGAACAAATATCTAATGGTAGCAATTCAAATATTCTCTACAGGCACTACTTCTCTTACCTTAATCTAACAATCCTATTATTAACATTAATATCTTCTTACTCTTCCCCTGAACACAGGAATTTCTATAATTTCCAGAAATAATTATTTTATTCTAATAGTCCCTCTATTTATTTATTTTTTCTATTTGTACCATTTTATTTTTTAATCATACATAACACATAATCATTGAAGAAAAAAGTACACTAAAAAAAAAAAAACTGCCGAAAATCCTACCACTAAAGTATTATTTAAGTTTATCATTCCATATTTTCCATCTAAAATTAGATACGTAAGCTTCTCCCCGCCTTCAAAAAACGGGCCATTGTGTATATGCACTATAAGCTGCTTTTGAAAAAATATCCTGAACATTCTCTCTATGGCAATAAAAAGATTAACATCATATAAAATGATTACATAATATTCCATAGAAAGTATATACCTATTTAATTTAACCAGTCCCCTAATGTTGAAATTAGTTTCCATTATCCACTATTATAAATAATGCTGCTAAGGATATCCTTGAAGTACATCGTAAGCATACGGCTCAATGAATTTTTGAACACACTCATGTAACCAGTACCTAGATGAAGAAACAAAACATTATCAGCATCCCAAAAGCGTTCCTGGTGTTCTTTTCCAGTTACTAGATACTCCCAGAAGGGCATATCAACACTATCCTGAATTCTAAAAACTAGATTAATTTTTTAATTTCATAACAATAAATCATTTATATCAATTTTCAATTTTATGTGAGCCATACATGTTGTCAGGTTTATTTAGTTTGTTCACATTTGTTACTAAATAGCATTCCATTATGCTAAAATATCACAATATATTTATCCATTATAATGCTGAAGGATGTCTGAGTTGTTTCTAGTTTTTAACTATTAAAAGTAATTATACTATGAACATTCCTATACAAGTCTTACAATGAACATATGTTAGCATTTTGGGAGTGGAATATCTGGGAAAGGAATTACTACTGGGTCACAGGGCATGCTATGTTCCCTTTAGTAATACCACTGACAAATGACTTCTAGAGCAGTTCTATCAATTTACAATCCCAACACCAGTAAGTCTACAAATTCTGCTTGTACATATTCCACTCCTCATGAACACTTGACTTTTTCTTTTACATTTTAGCCATTCTCGCAGGTGTCAAACTATATTGCACTGTGGTTTTAAGTTTTATTTCCTCAATAATTGATAAAATTGAGCATCATTTCATATGCTTATTGGCCATCTGGATGTCCTATTTTATAAGGTGCTTTTTCAATTCTTTTGCCCATTTTTCTGTTACAGTTTTTTTCTCCCTAAATGTAGAGAGAAAGAGCACTTTACATATTTTGCTATAACCCTTTTTACAAGGTTAAGTTTACATTATATATATTGGGATTACTGAGACAGGGGTATAAAAATATGCATCTCTTGTACTTTTTCCAAATCAATATTTTGCATATATTTTTTTTTTACATTTTTTACATTTAGTCATATAAAGGGCAATACTGATTCATTTAATGTTTATCTCTATCAATACACTTCAATGTAAATAATTTTATATGGTGTTTGCATGGTGTATTTTTGCCTATCCCTTTGGTTTTTTCTCATTAAATATCCTGAATAGCTTTACTACCTCTGTAAAAATGATCTACTTTGTTATTATTCTGTCTCCTAAAAATAAAATACTTGATGTTATTTTATTTGTCAATTTGATGAAGTTTTAATAGTTAAGTTTAAAACAAGTCTATTTTTATCTGACTTCAGTTGTGGGTAGAGAGATTTATCTGCTAATTATTTTGCTTTGTACAAACTGTTGCACTAAGAACAGCTAGGCACTTCTGACTTTGGCTCTGGGAACAACATGCCTGCAACTAGCTTCCTTCCTCACATTTATGCAGACTGTTTGGGGGATAGCCCTTGTGTTCTAGAAAGTGATGGTTTATTTTATGAATATTCTAGCCATATTTGAAAGTGGAGAAGACCCAAAAATAAATCAACTGCAGGCTGTAAGTATGGAGTGCCTCTGCCTAGTTCTACTTAACCTCAAACTAAAAACAAATTAACTAAATTTTTAAAATTTACTACAATACCTAAATTTAAAAGAATCCTACCATATATGCTTTTACTATTTAGATATGGAAACAACTATAGAAGGATAAGAAAAATTGTACATCCAAATAAAGACATCTTTGTCTCATCTTAGTAACTACCATCTAAGAACAGCAAAGAATTCAATTTGTACCATCAAAATGTGCATATAAATTGGTTTTAAATATACCTAAGAAATTGCTAGTAATATTTCCAAATATTATATAAATCAAACCATTCTTTATTAGACTTTTAAACTACTCAAATTGTAATTATATGTAATTATGTGGAACCCTAAAGTAAACTAACCCTCTCTTCCCTGCATAATCGTTCATCAGATACTACTCTCAGATTCACTATCTGTTTAGAAAAGAACAAGGCCAATGTGAGATAACTGTTACCTTCTTATTCCTTATTTAGCTGCCACTATAGTTTCCTAATTCAATTAAATACCCAATTCCTTTAGTATTAAAATGAGTTAATCACAGCCTCTCCAGATAAAAATAACTTTTTAATAAAAAAACTAAGCCTATTTAAGATGAGAAAAAAACTGTCTACAGGTGGAGGACGAGTTATTTATTACTTCATTATCTTCCACCTCTTAATTGCTACCAAAAATGCATCCAGTTATACATAGGTCTTGCTATAAGAAAAAAGGAAAAAACATCTCAAGGTTGAGATGTAGATAAAACTACTTACTTTTATTCATTTATTATTTTTCCCAAAATTTTAGACAGTAGTACAATAGTCAACCATCTGACTAACCAATGCAACTAAGGTAAAATGGGGGCAAAGAGAACATGTCCGTTAAATAAAAATGAGTTTTAAACCAGTTTTTCTTGAAGGAGGGGGCTGTAAATAAGAATATAGTTTACCTGATTCAAAGGTTGGCATTTTCAAATCACCTTGGTTCAGTTCTGTGCCATATTTTAATTTGTGATACTTGGCTCTGAAAATTTAAAAATAAATTGTTGAAAGAAAAAAAATTTTCTTTTTCTACACAGTTAAGAAAATACTGGTATGTTTCTCTAATAACAACTAAAACATGGTATGAATGTATGTTTCTTTAAATTTTATTTGCAAAAGAAGCTGGAGAAAAAAAATGGACTGCTCTAAAAGGAAAAAAAAAGGTAAATCATCCAACTAACATACACCCAGTTAATGAAAAAATTTTCCTGTTTTTAAAAAATTCCAAAACTTAGATTCTATAACAAAAAGTTATTTCAATGTAAAGATTTTAAGCTTTCTTTTCTCATATAAGAATCAAATCAAAATATCACCTTGCATTTTGAACAAGGTTTTGTATCTTTCAAAGAGCTTTCAAATACATTGTACAATGATATAAAAGAGGATAATGTCTTATTTTATTCATATAATAAAATGAGACACACATACCTTTCTTGTTTTAATGCATACTCTAACATCTTTATTCTTCTTACTAAATCCTTCTTCAAATTTTCTTGACCTTTTCTTTCTCCTTGCAAAAATGCTATTCGGGCCTAAAAATATAAATGGTCCACTTATTTTCATTTTTTCTTAACTATACATTGGAAACTGAAAAAAGGAAAATGATAAAGGTAAACTTCTACACTTTTATTTATCAAAGCAAGACTTAAAATTCACAAAACTAGTTGACCAAACTTTCTGTCAGATAACACGAGCACTTTAAAAATAAAGATAACTACAAATTAACTATTTGCTTATAATCCTTAAGGTCACTAATATTAATAATTTTACATAATCTTGCAAGAAAATTTTTTACATAAAAATTGTATCTAATTCCTAACATGTCAGAAGGGACTGAGAAGTAGTATTATATTCACAAGCAGATATATATTTGCCCCAAAATGAGATGTTTCAATGAAGAGTAATATTTATTTATTTCATGAAATAAAAGCATTTATTTCATGGAATACTTAAAAATTTATGATCTTTTCCATTATACCCAGCCCATTCCAAACTGTTTCAATTCTTGAAACAATAACGCCAGAGTACTGCAAATACAGGAGTCCCCTACAAATCTGAAAGGAATATGTTCCAAAATCCCTAGTAGATGTCTGAAATCTGGGATAGTACCAAACCTTATATATACTGTTTTTTCCTATACATACCTATGATAAAGTTTAATTTACAAATTAGGCATAGTAGACATCAAAAACAACTAATAGTAAAAAAGAACAATTATAACAATGTAATGTAATAAAAGTTATGTGAATATGGTCTGCTCTGATAATGACATGGCTACTAAGTGACTTTATAGGCAGGTAGCATATACATCACGAATACCCAGGACGAAGGGATGAATCACATCCTGAGCAGGATGGTGCAAAATAGCTGGAGATTTTATGATGCTACTCAGAACGAAGTGCAATTTAAAACTTATGAATCGCTTATTTCTGACATTTTCCATTTAGTATTTTTAGACTAAAGTTGATCACTAAGTAATATTCCATTGTATATATGTACCAAGGACACTTCAGTTGTTTCCATGTGTTGGCCACCATGAACAATGGTGCTATAAACATCAGGTTACATATATCTTGTAGATAAATATTTTCAAGTTTTTTGGATAAATACCCAGAAGAAGGATTGGTAATTTTGGTAAAAATTATATGGTAATTTCATTCTTAATTTTTTGAGAAATCTCCATACTGTTTTCCATAGTGGCTGTACCAATTTACATAAAACTGGAAGCAACGAACAAACATGACAGACTCATGGACACAGACAGTGGATTAATGGTTACCACAAGCGAGGGGGACAGAGAAGGTAGAAAGGGGTAGAGGGGGTCAAATACTTGGTGACAGAAGGAAATTTAACTTTGGGTGGTGAATATACAATGCAATATACATATGACATATAATTCAATTGTATACTTGAAACCTATTTGATCTCATTAACCAATGCCAGCCCAATAAGTTTAATAGAAAAAGGCGGGGGAGGGGGGGAATCAACAAAAATAATTACAGGGAAAAAAATCAATGAAGCTGATTCTTTTAAATAAATATGTAAAATTAACTTCTAAATAAACTAACCAAGAAAAAACACAAATTAATAAAAATGTGAAAGAAGGGTCATTAGTAAAGATCCTATAGATACTGTTTGGATAATAAAGGAATATTATGAACTCTATGCCCATAAACTTTTTAAAATTTACTGAGGTAACACTGGCTAATAACATTAAACTTTAGGTGGTCAACATTATAATTAGATATCTATATAATCTATTGCATGCTCACCAACAAAGATCCCGCTTCTTCCATTATCATATATTTGACAATTTTTTAAAAATTATAGTTGACATACAATATTGTATTAGTTTCAGGTGTACAACACAGTGATTTGACATTTATATATATATATTATGAAGTGATCATCATAAGCCTAGTAACCATCTGTTGCCATATAAAGTTATTACAATATTATTGACTATATTCCCTATGCTGAACATTAAATCCCCATGACTTACTTTATAATCAGATATTTGCACCTTTATTTCCCTTCCTCTTTTTTTCCCCTCCCTCACCTTACCTCTCCTCTGGCAACAGTTTGTTTTCTGTTTCTACAAGTCTGTTTCTGCTTTGTTCATTTATTTTGCTTTTTTAGATTCCACATACAAGTGAAAACATACTGTATTTGTCTTTCTCCGACTTATTTCACTTAATATAAAACCCTCTAGGTCCAGCTCTGTTTTTTGGCAAATGTCAAGACTTCATTCTTGTTTTATGGTTGAGTAATATTCTACTACCTACACACACACACACACACACACACACGTGTATGTATACATATACTCCCACGTCTTCTTTATCAATTAACTTATCAATAAGCACTTAAGTGCTTCCATATCATGGTTATTTTAAGTAATATTTCAATGAATACAGGGGTGCATATATATTTTTGAATTCGTGTTTTCAATTTCTTTGGATAAATATCCAAAAGTGGAATTGTTATGTAGTATGGTAGTTCTAAGTTTCTGAGGTATCTATGCCCACAAATTTGATAACTCAGATGAAACAGACTAATTACTTGGAAGATACAATCTACCAAAATTAATACATAGAAACTATTCATTTCAATAGTCCTCTATTAAAGAAACTGAACCAATAATTAATAATCTTCCAAACCAGAAGGCACCACACCCTGATGGGTTCACTGGTGAAATTCTACCAAACATCTAAGGAAGAAATGATACCAATTCTCTACATCTATTTTAGGAAATAGAAGCAGAGGGTACACTTAATGTAAGTCAGCATGACCCTAATACCAAAACTAGACATCACAAGAAAGGAAAACCACCGACCAACATCTCTCATGAACACAGATGTAAAAATCTTCCACAAAATATTAACAAATTGAATCTAACACAATCACTCTCTCTCTCTACACACACACACACACACACACCGTGTGTACATGCACATACATGTGATGAGAGAGAATATTACATAACAAATAAGAGTCATTTCTGGTTATTTCAAGTATGCAAGGCTGGTTCAACATCTCAAAGTCTGTTAATGTAATCTCTATCATTAATTGGCTAAACAGGCTAAAAAAGAAAAAGCATATAACCATATTAAGATTCAGGAAAAAGTATCTGACAAACTCAAACACCATGACAAAACCTTTCAGCAATCTAATGATAGGAATATTTGCAACTTGATAAAAGTCATGTACCAAAAACTTACTAAGTATTCTTCTATTTAATAGTAAGAAACTAGATGCTTTCCCTCCTAATATTGGGAACAAGGAAAGGATGGTCCCTTTCCTCACTCTTACTCAACATCACACTCAAAGTCCTAACTAATGCAACAGACAAGAATATTTTTACTGGAATGATACAGAGGATTAGCATGGCCCCTGTGCAAGAATGTCACACAAATCTGTGAAGTGCTTCATTAAAAAAAAGAGAGAGAAATGTAAAGTATACAGATTGAGAGGGAAGAAATAAGACTGTGTCTGCAGATGGCACAACTGTCTACACAGAAAATTCCAAAGAATTAACAACATTATCATTAACAACAAGAAACAAAACTCCTGGATCTAATAAGTAATTATAGCAAGGTTGTAAGATACAAGATTAATATACAAAAGTTAACTGCCTTCCTATATATCATCAATGAACTGGAACTTGAAAATGAAACTAAAAATACATTTATATTAGAAAATATCGTTATATTAGAACTAAAAAAAGTAGATATAAAGCTAACAAAAGATGCACAAGGATCTATAAGAAAATATACAAAAAAATATCTGCTGAAAGAAATCAAAGATCTAAATAAATGAAGAGATATTCCATATATGTATATTACATGGATAGAAAGACTTGGTACTTTGAGATGTCAAGTCTTCTCAACTTGATTTGTAGATTCAATGCAATCCCAGGGAAAAGTCCAGCAACAAAAATTCCAATTATTTTGTGGATATGGAAAAATTGATTCTATATTTTATGCAAAAGACAAAAAAAGCAGGGTCTTGAAGAGGTATCTGCACATCCATATTCCCAACAGCCAAGAGGTAAAAGCAACCCAACTATCCATCAGTGGATGAATGGATCAACAAAATGTGGTATATACATACAAAAAATGTACAATTCAGCCTTAAAAAGCAAGAAATTCTGTCACATGGCTACAATAACATGCTATATCAAATAAGGCAATCACAAAAAAGACAAATACTACATGAATCCACTTCTATGAGGTCTTGAAAGTGGTCAAATTGATAGAAGCAGAAAGTAGAATGGTGGTTACTAGGAAGGCAGAGGTGAGAAATTGATGTTTTTCATGGGTTTAATGTTTCAGATTTGTGAAATTAAAAAGCTCTGGAGATTTGTTTCACAACGATGTGACTATACATTACAATACTAATTGTACACCTAAACATGGTTAAGAAGGTAAATGCTTTTAATGCAATTTTTAAAAAGTATTTAAAAAAGGCAAACCACATGGAAGATATTTGCAAAACATGTAACTATAACAGAGGATGCGCTCATAAATATAATTTCTACCTACTCTCCAAAATGATATACCACCTAATAAAAACAGACAGCCTGATGGAAATATTGTAAAAAGACTTACACTACCAGATCACAAGATATTGAAATGGCCAATCAAGGTATAAAACAGTTCTTAACCTAATAGTATTCAGAGAAGTAAAATTAAAAATACAATATAGTAACAATACCAGATTGGCTAAAAACAAAAATTAAATCTAACAGCACTTTTTATTGAGGAAGATATGAATCAACCTATAGTCTCATAAACAACTTATGGGACCATAAACTGGTATAGCCTCTTCAGAAAAGTTTTGCATTATCTATTAAAGTCAAAGATACATTAAAACCAAAAAAAAGCTAGACATATATCCAAAAGAAATGTGTATATGGATATGCATACTGGAAGACATAATAAAATATTCACAGGACCATTTTTTATAGTAGCCAAAGACTGCAATCTAAATATCCATTAATTAAAAAACATAAATAGTGGTATATCAGTACAATGAAACCCTATACAGTACAGAAAATGACAGCTACACACAATGCAGATGAACCAAGATAATGATAGAAAAAAAGCAAGACATGAGACAACATGTATATGATTCTATTTACAGAACGCTCACTATTAGGCAAAACTAAACTAATGAGCAATGCACACTTAGATACCAAAGAAACAATTCTACAAAATGTCAGAATACTGGTTACCCTTAAAATGAGAAGGAGGCGGTGTCATTTGAAAGGGGCAGGTTGTAAGGCTTCTGGGGTGTTAGCAATGCTCTATATCTTGACCTCTCCAAGAGTGATATCATGGTTGTTCTCTTTATAAATGGTTAAACTGTGTGATTATGTTTTATACACTTTTTGTATATTAATTATATTTCACAATTTTAAAATTTTTAAAGAATTAATCTCACTCTTAAGAGTTGGAATTAAGGAGTACATTTTATTATGAAGATAAAGTTAAAGATCTAGGTCCTTAGTTAAGAGGAAAAAAAATGTTCTACAATAAAATGTGTAGTAACTTCAGTAAAGGAAGAACTTTTTTGAGTATCATATTTTTTAATTATTTTATTTCTAAATGCAATTAATTTTAACATGTTCCTAATTATTTGACTTCAAGGGTATAAAAGTGCACATAGATAATAACCTGAAATTCACTGTTACAAATATATTGTACAAGCAAAAATGAACTTTTATGTTTCCATATCCAATCTCAGTTAATTTGGAGTAACAAATCTTATTACTGATTTTTAAGATAATGTCTCTTCCTTTGAACATAGGTGAAGGTATTCACTGGCCCTTATTTTTATTTATCACTTGAGTTTATTCAACAATCAGCATGTGGTTATAACACGGCAATCTAAAAAAATTACTTAATATTGACAATAGATAACTTTTAATAGCAAACATCTCCAGTGCAAAATGATCAACACTGATTCAACTAATATCAGCCTAAGGTTATTTCACAGTTACTGTAGTTTCTGATGTTTCTAAAATAACATTATCTCGCTCAAAACAAAAAAAAATTACTTAAGAAAATATTTTACTGTGAGAGTTTTTTTTATTTTAAACAAAATTTAAACTAAACACAAACACTAGCTATAAGTGAGTTTCATTTAATGATTTTAAAACATTCTTTAGAACTATTGGAAAACAGATGTTTAGAAACTACACCACCACTGGAGAGCTTTAACAGCCAAGGAATGAACAAAACTGTGTTCAATACTTTAGGTTTGGAAGCAAAGTAAAGGAAAAATCAGGTTATAACAACCAATAAATAAATTCTTAACACCACTATTTAAAGTAGTGGGCTATCAATAAATGTTAATATCCTCTCCCCTTAATGATCAACTAAAATTATATTATGTGATTCTATTCCAAGCACTTAAAATACTTCAGGTAAAGCAAGGTTAAGCTGTAAATAATTTAAACTATAAGTATACAGAGTCAACTAGCTTGCTGGCATTTTATATAAAACATAAAATATAAAAAAAATCCATATCACACAATGGTTTGAAAACCTAGCTAATAGAATCATCAAGGAGCTTAGATTTTAAACACATGTACAGACTTAGCCTCATAATTTAGTGTGCTGAGGCACACTGCATGGAAATCTGTATAAACATCTAGTAATATAATTAATTCTCCACTTAAAGTGCATGCAAAAGGCATACTCCTTTCAAGAATAAAAAGCTTGCTTAAATATATAGCCTATAAATATTTTCATTTTCCAATTTTATACCTAGCTAAGAATTCAGGGAAAAGAGAAACACTAACAACATATTAAGATTTCCAGAGGCCAATAAAACCTCTGTTTTTGGTAGGAGAAAGGCTCTTTCCTTTCCATCTGGCTGAAGCCATCAGGTAAGCCAAGACAAGCACTTACAAGTACTTCCAGGAGCTATGGAAGAAAACATGTAGCAAACTCATAAAACCTCCTGAAACCAAAATTTTTTTCATTCAAAAATCTTAAATTATCTATTTTGAATGTAGAGGTTGGTTCAACTAAAGGAATGTCAGCTAAACTAAAAATATATGTATTTTTAGCTCTTCTATTTATAATAAAAGCTAAAACAAAATTTAATAAAAATACCACCACCACCCTCTAAAATCACAATGTCATTTTACATAGCAATAGTTGGTTTGCTTTCAACCAACCAAATTATGTCTAAGCTAAGAATAAGTAGACTCTGTTACTTCTAACACATTTTATTGTTATTTATGTATCTTTGAAAAGAGAAGGAAGTTATTTTTGGAATATGGGTATAAATTTTTCAAAAATTGACTAAGTAGAAGAGGCTTCCTTTAAATGACTTTCAGCTTTGTGTGTGTATGTATGTGTGCTGATGAGATTCTAGCATGTGTAGTTAACGTTTCATTACAGTGTGAAACAGATGTTTCTTTTTCATGGAACTAACTTAAACTCTTTAAAAAAATGAATGCAATTCAGAAAAACTTATTATTTATAAAATATATTAAGAGATGATCTTTAGTGCTGGCTGTTAAGTGTTTCATCCATACTTCTATAGGAAAATATATCATCAAGAAGAATCTTTCAGATCCTTACATAAACATATGTTATGTTGATCCATGTTTTGACTATTTATAGTTTCACCATGACGACACACAACACAACATAAAACTTGGTATGTATTTCTACCCAATTCCCCCCACCAAAAAAAATCCTGGCTCAATGACCCAAGGAGCTAAACAGAAGTGATGTGACAGCATAGTAGAGTGTTACAGTACTCTAGGCAGGGTTTTCAAGCATACTGTGACTCTTAATAGATACCACACACTTGATATTTTAACTTAACCTGTTAGTGTATGTAAGAAGTGCCAGAAAATGTAACCATAACCGTCTCCCTAAAACTGACACTGCACAAACTTCATCGGAAGTACTGAAAAAGAAAGGAATTGGGATTAAAATTAAGATAATTATGATGTATCTTACCCCTGACTAATATAAGAGAAGATACTAACCACAATCTAATCAGCTGCTTCAGTGTTAAGTTAGCAGTATTCCTAGGCTACTTTTTCATCAGCCTTTGATCAAATATGGTCCTATCATTCAACCTTGTTAAATTAAACAATGAGGCCTTTAGACTGAGTTGGCTTTAATGCCTTAGTAGCCTTCATGAGCAAACCAAAACCTAAGCTTGATGCAAATGCCTGAAAGGTTAACAAATCAAAACCTAAGGACAACTAATAACACACAGCCAACTAGCCTTTCCCAAATAATGTAACCCCTTAAGCTATAGCCAACCAAGTTATGACTCGCTATACTGCGATACTTGCTTTATTACAGTAGTCTGGAATCAAATGTGCAATATCTCCAAGGCATGCTTGTATAATTTTGGAGGGTAGGGAGACTGAGAAGAAGAGATACCAGGGAGATAAAGCTGGAAGGTAAGCAGAAGCCAAATTGTGAAAGGGCTTATTAGAAAATACCACTAAAAAACTATTCAAATATATCAGTACATATAATATAGAGACACTAAAAATGTTTATGAAGAACACTTTTGGTCATTCTCGAATATAATCGTGAAGATAATAGTATAAAGAAAGCTCGACAACAAAATATAAGTCCTATTGTTATAACTTAAAACTATTTTTCTTGCACACAAAAATTTTCCCTTTCCTCCTTCCTTGTCACACACACACACACACGTAAAAAATGACACATTCATTATAACTTTCATATGTTTAAAGTGGGTACCTTTAGGTGGTCTAACATCAACTGCTTTAACTTAGAACTCTGGAGACACAGATTCTCAAATTTCACTAATATATAGACCTCTTTAAAAGGAAAAATGGTCCTCAGTTTCTGATATTTACATAAATTGTTATCCTAACCCTATTTAAACCTATGCAAACATAAATCTTTAAGTAAACTCTTTATGCATACGGATCTTACATAAACATAAAACCAAATAAACTAAAAACTAAAACAAAACTTCCAAACAAAATTCAATTTAACGAGAACACTTAAAAGAATAAATGGCTAGTTTTGCTAAATTTAAATCTCTGCTCACAACATAAAAATGGTACTCACTGCACCACCGTAAATTGCAAGTCTGGATTGCCTGTACTACTAAATGTCCCATATCAAAGCATGTAATTTTCTCTGTTTCACACTATTATGAAACATTAATTCCACATGCTAGAAAATCATTTGGTCTTTACTTAACTCAAAAGCATCTTATTCATTCAGACTACCTCTATTCTTTTCCTTAACATTAGTCCCCGACAACCAAACAGTATTATTTGGCACCACCAAGAATAAATACAAATTCTAACCTGAGAGTCAGGTGACAATATTCAGTTGTGATACAGATAATCCAAAACTTGTTTAAGATAATTTACCATTGAAACTAAAATTCTAAATTCTTAAATTCTAGAGCACTTTCAGACCTTGTCTGAAAATCACATCCATTGTATAATCCTACCAGCAAATAGTGAAAAGATAATTTCATTATCTGATAACCCCCAGCCATCAAGGAAGAAGTTTCCAAAGCTATCTGTGGAATCATCTTCCAGGAAGGTTAAAAATAAATCAGACTGGTCAGTCCAAAATAATTTCAGGGATAATGAAAAGGATAGACTCCAGAAGTTGATTTTATTATTATTACTGCTGTTGCTAATGAAGCATCTACATAGTAACACTGTTCCAAGGGGCAACAAGATGACTTTAAAAGTCATTAAATACACTTGCTGTTCCAGAATCCTAATATTCTCTTCTCAGAAATTATAAAAAACTGAGTAAGGAATGTTGATAAAAGACACTCGTCTGGAGTTTAGAAATCTACATTCTAATCTTTACTTGTCACCAGCTTTATAATCCTTTATCTCTCCTCCTCTGCCTCCTCATTTGTCAAATGAGAGGGCTGAATTAGATGTCTAAGATCTGCTAGCTGTAAATTTCAATCCCTATGATAAGCACCTCAGGATTCTATAATGACATTTATGATATTAAAATGGTTAATTTATTTATACACATCAAAATTAAAACAGCTCAGTTGGTTTTAGAAAGAACTGTCGATCTTATTACGAATAAAACATATACAACTTGAGAAAATTTTATTTCACCGCTTTCTCATTAGAAAAACTGATTTATTAAATAAGAAAATTACCACAATTAAAAAACAATTAAGAAAACTTATAAAGAACTCACTTTATGTAAAAATCAACAGTCACTACAGGGGGCAGAACTGGGTTAGAACTCCTTAAAAAGTCCCATTCCCAGAGAATTGTCATTTGACTTGTCTGGTGGTTCCCTGGAAGACTCTAGTAGCAAAGCTGTCTTTATTTGATCTGACTCTGAGCTCATCCAGTACTAACAGCTTTTTATCTGGGTGACTTTGGTCAAAAACAATTTGAGGCATTTGTTAAACACTATGGCTGCCTGAGCTGATTGACAATATTTAGGGCAAACAATCGGATAATAAAAAAGTTTACAAGGGAAAGCTGGGAATGAGATATTCATGGAAACTTTGGAAAGCTCCAAGATATTCATGGAAATCTAGAAGGCCAAACTCATGTATATGTAACCTCTGCACATGCTCAAAAAAGACCTAAGAAGGCCCTGAACTCTCACTTCTGGCTAACATTTAGTCTCTCAATGAGCAGGAGATGACAGAGCTATAAACTGGCTGAATGTTAAAGGCACATCACAACACACATATAGACGCCTCAGCAAAGGCTGGCAGACTTTCGTGTTCCAGGCATCCAAGGAAATCTCTACCTATTCATTAGCTTAACCACTAAGCTAACTGAGCAGACTTCAGTAACCATATTCAACAAAAAAATACAGACTTTATAGTATTAGTTCCCAAAAGTCACTAAACATAATAATATATAGCAACAATAAATAATTCTGGGGAGAAGGGAGAATCTAATTTCCAGTTGCTACATTATTTAAAATGGCCAGTTTCCAACAAAAACTTATGAAGCATGAAAGAAAACAAGAAAGTATGGTCTATAAACTGTCCCCTAGGAAGCTCAATATTAAACTTACTAAACTAAGACTTTAAATCAGCTTTTTAAAATATGTTAAAACTAATAAAGGAAACCATGTCTAAAGAACTAAAGGAGAGTATGAGAACAGTGTCTCACCAAAGTGAGAATAGCAACAAATTTATTTTTAAAAAATACACAATAGAGATTATAAATTTGATATAGTAAATAAAATGAAAAATTCAACAGGGGGTGCAACAGTAAATATGAGCAGGCAGAAGAAACAATCAGCAAATTTGAAAATGTGTCCACTGAGATCAGCCAGTCTCAAGAACAAAAAGAATAAAGAATGAAGGAAAATGGACAGAGCCTCAGAAATCTGTAGGACATCATTAGGAATACCAACATACATGTAATGGAGAAGAGAGAGAGAAAAAAGGGGTAGAATATTTGAAAAACATTAAGATGCTCAATGAATTTCAAGGAGAGTAAATTCAGAAGATCCACACAAACAAACATCAAAATCAAACTGCCAAAAGCCAGTGAAAAAGAAACTTATCTTGATAACATATAGAAAAAAGTTACTCAACACAAAGGATCCTCCCAAAATTAACAACCATTTTCTCATCAGAAACCATGAAGGCAGTGGGATGACATATTCAAAGTGGTGAAAGAAAAAGACTGTCAACCAAGAATTCTGTATCCTTCAAAACTGAAGGAAAAATAAACATGCCCAATAAACAAAAACTGAGAAAGCTTGTTACTACTAGATTTACCTTAAAAGAAATACTAAAAGGAGCCCTCCAAGCTGAAATAAAAGGACACTGAACAGTAATTCAAATCCACATGAAAAATACAAGGCACCAGTACAGGTAACTTCACAGATAACTATAAAACAGTATAAATATATTTCTAACTTTTTTCCTCTTACCTGATTTTAAAAGTTTTTGTATGCTATAATTAAATTGTTATTAATTTAAACTAGATAAGATGTTAACTATAATCTCTGGTACAACCAAAAAAAAAAAAAAACTCAAATATACAGTAAGAGTACACTAGAAAATATTTAACATAAAAAAAGGTAGAATGGAAGAAAGAGAGCAACAAAAGTTATCTAATCCTCAGCAGTGAGGTCTTCCCCAGAGACCCTGCTTAAAAATAGTAATCTCGTACACGCAGAACCATTCCATGTCTATCACCCTTCTCTCCTTTACTTTCCTCTAAAGCATTTATCACCAACTAACAAACTTTCTTTTCTTTTTCTACACACTAGGATTAATGCTCCAAGAAGGCAGGCATTTTGTTTATAGCTTTATCCCCATTGCCTCACACACACATGTACTGAGTAGGTCCTTAATAAACAATCGATGAATAAACGAAATGAACAACCAGTAGAGATAAGCCTTATAAGAAATGTCTCCTGTTTTAAGAGCAGCCTAAGAGAAAGGAGTATGTGTACATATGTACTGTTTATAGATTTGATAGCAGGAATATACAGAACTCCCCAATTGATGGGGTTTCTTTTTTTGTTAAATAGGAGGTAAGGACATCTGAGTTAGAGGGGGAGGTGGCAGAGTTGAAGATTTAGAGTACTTAGCTGCCTTGTACGCTTCTGTTGAAATTACTATCTATATCAGATTCAAATTCTGATAAGTTTAATTGGGCGCTCTTGCTTTGAATTAGCAGTCATATACTATAAAATTGTCCACCAAATTTTATGCATTCTTATAACTTAAAAAGTGTTAAAACTTTAGAAGAATCAATAAAAAGAATGCCTTGAACTCAGATTTTGAAAAGAACACCATACCTGATGTAAAGAGTCTATAACCTGTGTATTGAATTTATCAATGTTATTATCAAACAGAGTCTTGAGATAGCTGTAAATGCATTTTAGCAGCATTACTCACAATTGCTAAAAGGTAGAAGCAACCCAAGTGTCTATCCACTGATGAATGGATAAGCAACCTGTGGTGTATGTATACAATGGAATAATATTTTTAGCCTTAAAAAGGAAGGAAATTCTGACACATGCTACAACATGAATGAACCTTGAGGATATAATGCTAAAGGAAACCAGCCACAGAAAGACAAAGACTGAATGATTTCATTTATATGAGGTACCCATATTAGTCAAATTCCTAGACACAAAGTAGAATAGTAGGTGGTTGCCAGAGACTGGTGGGACAGGGGAATGGATAGTTATTATTTAATGAGTTTCAGTGTTACAAAATAAAGAGAGTTCTGTAGATGAATTGAAGTGATGGTTGCAAGATAGAAATGCATCTAATGTCATTGAAGTGCTACCTAAAAATGGTTAAAGTGATAAATTTTGTTATTTACCATAATAAAAAAATTACAGGTAAAAGATACATTGATAGTATTTTACATGTATTAAAGCAACATAAATGACATAATCACTTAAAAAAATCTTTCTTTAGAGACTGAATTTAAATAAAAAAAAATTTGTACCCCATGCCATATGTTTGTTTACACCAGATAAGCAAAACAGAAGCTGAAGACTTGACATACCCATTGGCTTAGAGGACTTAACAAAATTAAATCTGGTTTGCAAAAACTAAAATTTAAGGATACCAGAAAAGGTGAAAACGTCAGCAGGGAACACAAGGACACTACAAACTAGAAATAGAGAGTATGGTTAAGGAAACAACTAAAGGAAAATCAAGGACCTAAAGTTTATTAAGCCTGATAAGGTGGAAATGATAAGAATCTAGGGAGAACGTGACCATATACTAATGGAAGATATGAGAATTCTGGAAAAAACTGAGAGAAGGCTCGAAGAAAACCAACTCTAAAAAGTTCAGCAGAGACACAATATTAACCTGCAGTTAGGCTCTAAATAAAATGCAGCACAAAAATGATAAATTCTATATAGCTAAACTTTTTAAAATTACAATGACAGACATCTGAGACTAAGAGAAGTCAACACAAGAAGTTAGTTGCAGAACTCAGGGAATTATAAGCTAATAGAACCAATTATAAACAATGAAAGATTTTAAGAAAACAAACCTATGGCTCGGCTAAAGCAGATTAAAAGTCATTTGATAATTTTTAATGAAAATAAGTTTTAAGGGTAAAAAGCTCATAACTACCATCCAGCCTTATACTGCCTCACTCTTAAATATGAAGATGGTCAATTACCACCAATATTTGAGGAAAGAATTAGGTAAGAAAGAAGAGAACAAGAAAGAAATTCAGAGGAAACTAAAAATTCAGGGCAAGAAAACAACAAAAACTCCTCTATGCTTAAGAAAATGAATTAAATAAAAACATAATACCATTCTTTTTAAAGAATTCAAACAAGAAAATGCTTTTACAAATTTAATAAAACTGAAAAATACAGCTGAAGAATATATCTCAGAAAATAGATCAAAAAATATGAAAAACAGGAAACAAGAAAAACTTCAAGTCAGCAGGTTCATCATCAATTAAACAGAAAATATGCCTAAGGGCTTAGGACTACAATAAAGTTTCTCAAAAAAAGAATAGCACTGTCCTCCCACCCGCCAAGGGTGTTTTGGAACTATCTAGGGACATTTCTGGTTGTACCAATAACTAAGCAGTTATGCTTGCATTTAATGACATGGGAGCCAGTGTACTCAGAAACCTGCAAGCACAACACACTCCAACACAAAAGTGGTACCACCTAAATGTCTACAGTGCCCTCTACTGAGAAATATTAGACTATGGCATACAAGAATTCTTTCAGTACCCTAACAATGATTTTCCTGAAATTTCACAAAACCAGAGTAAACAAAAGATACTCCAAAAACAGGCATACAAAAAAAAGGATCAAGAATCAGACAGAACATTAAATCCTTTAAAAGCAACACATTCAAAGAGAAATGCCTTCGAATGTTTACGGAAACTTACTTCCAGCCAAACTATCAATCAGATATTTTTCAAAAATTCAAGTCCCTAAAACTTACCTCCTATTCAACTTTTCTCAAGAAATGATCAGATAACATACTTCGGCAAAATGAAGGACTAAGCCAAGAAAGGATTCGGAATTACGTCAAGTTAAAAAAAGGAGGGGGGGAAGGGAGAATCCCGGCTGGAGAACAGCAAACAAATTTTATAGTAACTCTGTAAACAGGAGAATAGCAGACCGAAGTTTCAGAATAACAAGTCTTATAATATAATAAGTCTTAAGAACAATTCTAAAGGAGAGCAAGAGAACTGAAAGCTCTGGAAGGTCATCCTATTCCACTCCCTCCACACAAGAGGCAGAAATGACAGATGTGACGTGCTTGCAAGTTTGAAAATCCTGATGGATTTGTAGGACCTTTTGGAAAAATAGCAATAGGTGCACATAAAATAAGCAAATAAAAAAAAAAGAGGCAAGTAACTCCAAGGAAAACAAAAAATGTAGAGAAAAGGGGAAGTATTCACAGTATGCTTTCTGATTCACAAATTATTATTTACATAATCATAAAATGCAAAAATTCGTGATTTAACTAGTTTAATCACCAATATTGGAATATGGTGAGAAGAGATGTAAGAAGTGTGGTAAGTCCTCAATTACCGTAACAAGATATTAGAAGCAATATTTAATATTGCCAGAAACAAGTAATAGTTGTATAATTCTATTATTTAAAAATAAAGATATAAATACTGGAGAAAAGTTGAAAGTGGCTGCTTCTGAAAAGCTGGACTAGAGGGACAGGAAGGGTAGGGGACAAGCTATTCTTGCCATAAACATTCTAATATTTGAATATGTGTTTTCTGAGCAAAACTAATTTGACAAATGACAGGATTTCACAAACCTAACAATATAACACTATTTTAAAAATGAGGTAGAATTATGTATTTTGAAAGAACATTTGAAATAAATTATAGTATATTTGTATTAATATATTCACTGCCAGGTATTGAAAAATCAGTGTCCGCGTGGGATTGGTTCCAGGACCCTTTTGGATATCCAAATTCACAGATGCTCAAGTCCCTTATTTAAAATGGCATAGTACAATGCATAGTTAGTCCTCTACATTTGCAGATGGAAAATACTGTTTTCAATGTGCAACTGGTTGAATCCACAGATGTGAAAGCCAGGGATACAGAAGGCCAACTATATCACTGAAAAAAAAATATGCATGTAAGTGGACCTGTGCCATTTCAAACCTGTGTTGTTCAAGAGGCAACTGTAGTTACAATCAGGATTTCTAACCACAGCACTATTGGACATTTTTGAGGGGGCGGGAGGGGCTCGCTTGTGAATGTTTAGCAGCATCTCTGACCTCTATCCACTAGATGTCAGTAACACCTCTATTCTGGTTATGAAAACCAAAAATATCTCCAGACACTACCAAATGTCTCATGGGAGCAAAATCCGCCCCACCCTCCACCCCACTGAGAATCATTGTTGTATATGTATAAAAACACACATCCCAATATATACAAGTAGCTGTTCCTGGGAGGTTAAGATTACTAAAAGTCACTATTTTTTTTTATATTCCTGTGGCTCTGCATATAAATGCATTTCTTTAACAATAAGATTAAAAACTAAAATAAAAACTTTAAAAGCAACTAAATGTAACCACAAAATTTTTAAAAATCATAAAATAAAATCTTAGTAAGTAATAGAGGGTATTTGACACTTTTTAAAGAAATCAGTAAAAAGGATATGGGGAAATGATAAACTAGAGTATAAATTTGTTAAAAATACTATGTTCAACTTGCTGATTTATGATTATTTTTCAACAATGACTATAAATATGCATGAAAAAGAACCCACTTCTGAAACATCAATTTTAATTTAAAAAAAAAAAAACCTACTCTGACTTAAAGGGTCTTATGAATTTGACCTGAAAGGCAGAAGTAGTACAAGCAAAAATAAATGAATGGGACTTTACCAAACTAAAACGCTTCTGCACAGCAAAAGAAACAGTCAACAAGGTAAAGAGACAACCATCCGAATGGAAAGATATATTTGCAAGCAACACCTCCGAAAAGGGTCTAATATCCAAAAAATACAAAAAACTCATGCAACTCAGTAACAAAAAACAATCTAATCAAATATGGACAGAAGACCTGAACAGACACTTCTCTCTAGAAGACATACAAATGGCCAACAAACATATGAAAGGATGTTGGGATATTCAACATCGCTAACTATTAGGGAAATGCAAACTAAAAGCACAATGAAATACCATCTCACACCTGCTAAAATGGCTATAATCAACAGGTCAGGCAATAACAGGTGTAGGAGAGGATGCAGAGAAAAAGAAACTCATACACTGCTGGTAGGGCTGCAAATTGGTACAGCCACTATGGAAAACAGTATGGAGGTTCCATAAAAAAACTAAGAATTGATCTACCATTTCATCCAGCAATCCTACTGAGTATTTACCCCAGAGACTTGAACACATATATCTAAAAAGATATTTGCACACTGATGTTCACAGAAGCATTATTTAATGTGGCCAGGACATGGAAGCAAACAAAGTGTCCAACGATAGATGACTAGATAAAGAAGCTGTGGTACATACAATGGAATGTTACTCAGCCATAAGAAGAGATGAAATACTGCCATTTGCAACATGGATGGCCACTGAGATAATCATGCTAAGCAAAATTAAGCCAGATTTTAAAAAGTTGAAAATCACCTATCACTTGTATGTGGGATACGAACCTAAAAGTAATAGACAGGGCAAACAGAGACACATGGACAATAGACAAGTGGTTAACAGAGGGAAGGAGGTAGGTAGGTAGGGTTAAAGGGGTCAAATATGTGGTGACAGAAAGAAATCTAATAATAGGGCGGTGGACACACAATGCAATATATATATGCCTTAATGTTGAATTGTACACTTGAATACTGAATTTCATTAACCAATGTCACCATAAAAAAAAAAAAGAGAGAGAGAGAGAGAGGGGAAAAAACCCTACTATGGAGTGTCTACAGCTTTTTTCTAAATAAAACAGAAGTTGTCAAAATCCCATCAACCAAAATTTAGTTATTTAAAAATATTTATAGTCTTTTTCAATGTTTTATATAGTTGGTTTAGCACAGGATACAGAACTTTGCTTTTATTTTTAATTGATCATAAGCAATGCCTACTCACTAAACATTCTTCACATGAAATCATTATTATTTAAGGGAAAAAAGTAGGCTCCCCCACTCAGTACATTAATCTTAAGCAGTGATTCATTTTAATTGGAAATTGTGATTTCTCTTACACTCCATTTTGGGGAAGGGGGAAATAAATTATTATGAATACTTATAATAAAAGAAATGCACAAACTAGTTTCATTCTGATGAAGGAAGGAGGCAAGAGAACTAAAATGTTAAAACAAGCTACATTCAGAGACTGCAATAAACTGACTAGCAGTGCAGTCAAGCCACGAGGGCATCTACAGATCAAAGGAAGATTTCTGCTGGGATTGCTAACAACCCATTTCCCACACCAGTGAAGAAGAAACAGAAAAAAGAGTCTTTAAGCGGCTGCCCTAAGCAAATAAAATTGTTCATTCCCTATGGCTAAAATCATAGGGAACCTATGGATTAAAAGCCTTTCACGCTACATATTCTTACTTTTTCACACTACATACTCTTCCCCTTCCCCACTGTATGTCCAAATCTAAGGAAATGGGTATACCAAAGTCTTTAAACTGTAACTTACAGGCATTAAAAGAATGATATATAAAACTCGACACTCAGGGCTTTTTTGTCCTGGGTTTTTTCCTTGCTTTCTCGTCTCTGCTTTTCCCCTTCTAATAAACTTGCCTTTTGACCCTAACTTTGGCATATGTATCCGCCAAAGAATTCTCATCTATCTCAGTGCAGGGCTTCGTCTCCCCCTACCTACTCAGGAAAACTGCTGTTCTGCATCCATTTCCAATATCAAATGAAAGAGTTAGGGAAGAGCAGTTATTTACTATTAATATGTTATCTCCACCTTATGAGCTTTCTCCCCTATTATGTACTATAAAAATTACAGGTCAGCTTCTCATACCTAAATTCAGCTTAATGGAATGTCCTCAGCAACTTCACTCGACAAATATTTAGCAAACACTCATTATGTAACCAGGTCCTTTACTGTCACATTGGCTATACATGAATCAAAAAAAGAGATTCTCCTCTCAAAAGCTTACTATCAACCTTAAGGGAGGAAACACAATAAACAAACACGTTAAAATTACAAATTACTTAAAGTGTTAAAAAGAAAAAGAACAGGGTGCAGTCATATACATGACGTATAAAGTTTCTTAAGTATAGATCTTCTAGAATCCTGAGCCCCACTCCCATCCCCTTTTTAAAATAAAAGCTTATGGAAATCTGGTCCAATTTTTAAAGCTCTGGGAAAAAAGAAACAAAACAAATACTAGCTTAGGCCACTCAAAGTTAGTGGCATATTATTATACTCATCCATTGTTACGCTATCATCATGTTTATTCCTCTTCCCATCTGCCGCATCCCCTTTTTTCTATTACATATTTTTCTGTTTTGGCTTCTTCATTCTCCAGGATTTCAGTAACAAACTCACAACTTAAATGGAACCAAGTCCTGGTTAACATTTTCAAAGCTAAAACATTCCAGATTAATTTATACTGAGATTTAAGTGAACCATTACATAACAAAGCATTATACAAAATTAAACATTTTTTTACAACTGCAATTAACAGCTCTATAACAAAACAAAGAGCAATAAAATAGTTTTGAAGAAGCAAGTCTGGTAGCTCACACAGTTTAGAAAGAAGTTACAAACATTTTTGTGAAAATTTAACGCCAACTGTCCAGCAACAGTGTAGTAGTAATTAAATCAACTATAGCACATCCACATAGACTACTATGCGGCTGTTAGAGGGAAAAAAAAAATGAGAATACTCTCTATTAACAGATTTAGAATGATCTCCAAAAAAAGTTAAACAAAGAAGTGAAAAATAGAGTATATAGTTTATAAACTGTTGTATCAGAAAGGGAAGAAAATAAGTATATATATATATAAAATAAGTATATATAAATTTGTTTATATTTATCTGCATAAAGTAACACTGGAGGAATACATTATAGTACTAATAAAAGTGATTACTAATGTGGGAGCAAGTGTGGGCAGACTCATAGTTAATTAAGGCTTAATTTTGAACCATGCATTATTTATTGAAAAAAATTAAGTTTGAATTTTAATTAAAACTTTAAAAACCTTTTTACAGTCTATCTAAAGATGATCAAAAATTTCACTACACATTTGTAATTGCTTCAGTTATAGCCTTTAAAATTTTGTCATGCTAAGCCTATTAGTCATTTGCTTACAATATTTTACCACTTAGGTGGTCCCAATGAACACCGGGTATTGGTATTATTACCTGAAGATGGCATAAACATATTGGTCAAAAGCAACTCAGCAGCTCCTGGCTTCATTACCTACTATTTTATGTTGAGTGAGTTATTTAACCTCTTGTCCATGTTTCCTTCCCTCTAAAATGGAAATAGCTGATACCTATGATTTAAGGATGGTATGAAAATTAGAATGAGTCCCAATATAGAGAGAGTGCTCATTAAATGTTAATGAATGATCATAATAGTTCCTTATGGACATATAATGCCTTCATCTATGTAACCAAATACCACAGTGTTTCTATAGAAACCAACAAAAATTCATAGCATACTCAAAAAGTTCCTGTTAACAAGTGGTTTCAATGTACTAGAAAGCAGAAGAGTGAAAATAATAAAAAATAAAAGTAGAACAACATAAGTATACACAGTGCAAGTCACTGTGAGTGCAGAGACGGCAGTACTGTTTCTAAAGTTTGAAATATCAATAGGAAGAATAAGGATAAAGAATGGAAAGAGGTTAGAGAAATGGATTATTCCATTTAGAGCCTCTGATCATGCACGTTCCCAAACCTGATTGATAATCAGAATGAGCAGATATACACTTTAAAAACAGGTTCCACCTCAAACTATGAAATCACAATGACCAGGGACAGAATCTGAAAATATGTATCGTTAAAGCATCCCAGGTGACAATGATTATTAACTAGGTTTGCGAGCGACCAAAGATCTCTCTCTCTCTCAAAATTAAAGACTTTACAAGTATCTCCACATAAAATAAATTTAACCATTGCCTTTGGTAGCTACACTAGGAGAGCCTCAGGCAAGGTGATATTACAGTCACTCCTTTAGATCAAGCCATTAAGAGCCTTGTAAGGTAAATACGTGTTATAAGTAATAATGTAGCTGCCATTTATTAAATAACTCATGAATGACTGGAAACAATGCCGAACATCATTCCAACCAAATACCAAATAAATGTTAGGCAGATAAGTATATGAAAACATGCTGAACACTGTATGACATTAGGCAGTTGCAACTTAAACCAAGATATTACTAAAAACCTATTAGAATGGCTAAAATCCAAAACACTGACATCAAATTCAGACAAAGATGCGAAGAACTCATTCATTGCTGGGGGGAATACACAAAGTTACAGCCACTTTGGAAACTGATTAGCAGTTTTTTAAAAATTAACCATGCTCTTATACAATCTAGCAATCAAGCTCCTTAGTTCTTTATTTACCTAAAGTACTTGAAAACTTACATCCACACAAAAATCTGCACATGGATGTTTATTCATAATTGCCAAAGCTGAGAAACAACAAAAGTGTCCCTCAATAAGTGAATGGACAAATAAGATGGAGAGGATTCCAACTAACATTGTGATTGGAACCTTCCCCATCTTAATTCAAACTGTTCTTAGATAACTGAGGAAATGAGAACTTTGAACAGTGGATATTTGATAATATTAAAGAACTTCATATTTCTTAAGAATTTGGTATACAACTAAAATAATGGTGGTATTGTTGTCTTTTAAAGTCCTTATCTTTTCGCTATATACTGAAATATTCATGGATAAAATATGCTGCTGGGATTTGCTTCAAAATAATTTGGGATAATGGAGGAGTAGAAGTATAAGTAAAATAAGACTGGTCATCATGAGTCACTACTAAGATGAGTGACAAGTCTGTGAGAGATCACGAATAATAAAAAAATTAAAGCAGGAGTATATGTAACACAACCATATTTACAATATAGGGATAAAATGTTGAGAGAGGGGTGTGGAGAGAGGGAAACTGTTAGATTACTCCAGAGAATTCAGGCAGTAGGAGCAACCTAAACTAACACAATGACAGTAAAGAAATGAAAACCAGATTAAATTAGGGTTATTTTCTTTAGATGAGTGGTTAGGTTTCATGGACATTCTAGGCAAAAATTTTTATTCACCCATTGAGCTAAGACATGTATTAAAAGTTTCAAATAACTCAGCATGTAGTAAATGCTCAATAAATATTAGCTATTTATCTAAAAGTCCATTATCTATGCAGATTTCCCCATCATTTTTTTTCTTTGTATCTTATTAATTTCTGGTTTACCACATTTCATTATTTCTAGAGTGACAAGCTCCATGAGGGCCAGGTCTTTATTTCAAACATCATTTATATACCCAGGGCCTACCACAAAGTAGCACTCAAATATATTCACTTAATAATTACACTAGATCAATAAAACTCAAAGACTCAACATATACAGGGGGAGGACCCAGTGATCTCTCTTATTTAGTGATTGGAAAGATGATGATAAACATTAACAATAACAGGAAATAAAGGAGAATGAGCAAGTTAAGTGTGTTTCATAGGGGTTTAAGAGGCAGTCATCTGAGATGAAATGAATAATGGATGTATGGAATTTGAAGTAGAAAAGTTAAACAGGAAGTTAGAAATATGTCTGAGACATCAGTAAGCCAAAAATAGAGAAGTGGTTAAGAACATGGCCACTAGAGGCTGCCTGTCCAGGTTTAAATTCTAGTCTGCTGCCTCCTAGCTGCATCATCTTGCACTGATTACTTAACCTGAGCCCCAATATTCTAGTGCCCCCCAACTGTTAGTGGCATATTATTATACTCATCCATTGTTACGCTATCATTATGTTTATTCCTCTTCCCATCTGCCACATCCCCTTTTTTCTATTACATATTTTTCTGTTTTGGCTCCTTCATTCTCCAGGATTTCAGTAACAGACTCACAACTTAAATGATAGCTGAAAAACTGATTTCAAATGAAATATACAGTGAAAACAAGAAGAAAATCAAAACTCCAGGTAACATCAACTGGGAACAAAGGAGAGAAAAACATGAAGAAAAGTGGTAAGTGGACCAAAGGAAAAATAGGGAATTAGAGTGGAAGATAAAGAAACAGTCAATAGCAGAAGGTGTTGGTTAGATGCATATGGTATGTAAGAGGGCCACAGGATTGGCACACTGAAGGTCAACCATCAGAAAAAAACAGCGTTCTGCAAAGTGTTCAGATGGGTGTTAAGAAAGAGTAGAGCAAAAAAGGCAGATTATAGAGCAGGGATAAAGGGTAAATGGAGGAGAAAAGAATTCTAGATTAGTGGTCATTTGGTTTTTAAAGGTTTCAAAAAGAAACAGGGAGAATGACATATGGTTGTGGACTCTTAATTCTATCTTATAAATATTTTTTACTCTACTGTCAACATCATTTGAAATATGAAACTACATAACAGCAAAATTTTATGAAAGCTAAAATTGTGAGAATAAAGGGAGTACCTTTATGAAAAATCACTATACTGTTATTTTTGTAATTTCATATAAGATTCATAAAAATCTTGTAATAGAAAAGGCACCATGATTTGAAAATCATTATTCTAGACCACCCTAAGAAAACGGTGAAATTAAAGGAGTGCACAAAAACAAAGTTCTCTCCCTTAAAAAGAAAGAAATCAAGTTATATGTAAGTGAAATATTTCCTATTAAACTGTATGCCAATATGCAAACACAAACACTAATTAAAATATTCAATTTGCTGGGAATTAGCAGTTTTAGAATACAAACTTCTGAACTACATTTTCTATGTATTATCTACATCATATTTTTATAGTTGACAAACAAGCGCTTTATATATAAGTGCAATTATATACCAATTACAGAGAAAACTAAGAACACGTTGGCAATAAACATGAACTAGACTTCACACATTATGGAAGCTCAAAAAGCTTTGTTGAAGTGTACTAAAATGGTGTATGCCACATAATGGTAGACAAAAAATAATAAGACAGATTCCATTTCGATGAAAATTGCTAAGGCAATATGAATATAACACAGCGGTTACAAGAGTGGTAATAAGACCACAGGCTTTGGATTCAGAGAAACCTGGGTTCAAATATCAGCTACAATACTTTCTAGCTGGGTGGCCCTGACAAAGTTATTTAACATAAGTTTGTCTCCTCATCTGTAAAATTAGAATGATATCTACCTGATACGGTTATAGTGCTGATTAACTGGCAGTTATAATTTTATATAACATGAACTGCCAAAATCACAGTCTATTTTTTCCAAGTCTCTGGAGGATGAGGCAGAAGCCTGCCTATTTTTTAAAGGTTTACAAGTGATTCTGACTAGCACTTTCATTTAGGAGTCACTGTCCTAGGGCCTTACTAACGAAGCTTCACCTCAATCCAAGAAGCTGTCAAAGATAAAAAGAGCTTTAAGACATGCTCTCTGGTTTAGTTCTAAGTTCCTAAGACACACCTTTATCACAAATTTCTTTACAGAGAAAAGAACCATACTGTAAAGTTCCAATTTAAAGTCCTTTCCAAAGCCAGAAAAAACATGATTCCATACAGGTATTTTACACCAAAATTAGGTAGACCTTAGACTCTTTGTATTCATTACTGAATAGTTTTAATAATGAATACTTAAATATGTGTAGATGAACAGATATACCCAAAGCTGTATACAATATGTAAACTGTCTTATTTCTTTTATCTTTCATAAAAATTAGTTTGTTTACAGTTTAAATCCACTGATGCTTCACTTAAACCTTCTCAATAATTTTTTACTCAACATAAATATTTTTTAATGTGTACAAGCAATCTTAGAGACGAATACCCATAAAGCACATTCAGTATTCCAGAAACAAACTTTAAAGTATTAAGTAACTAAAAAAAAAGTTTTAGATAAATACATATAACAAAAACACAAACACAATCATGAATGTTTTACTCCAAAAGAATTAGTATGAAATAATGAAAGTCCCTGGAACAAATTAAGAGTCTAAAAACACTGTAGAACTTCAAAATAAGGAAATAAAAAACTGAGAATGACTATGTCAGAACTACTATGCCATTAGAGCAAGCAAGTAAAAGGAAATCTTCCTTACGAGACTTTTCTGTTATTGTCAACAAGAAAAGAACCAAAAAGAAAAGCAAGAGCTAGGGCAGACAATATAGACATCGTTAATGTATGTATTTTATGAATTTAGACAAAACAAAGGCATTTTCTCAGCTACTTCCATTAGCAAAGCTTATACATGACTAATGCAATTGCTAACTTGAAAAATGGTATAATCTAAGCTTTTCTACAACAGTACAAAAGTCATAAACACTATGTCAGGGACTGGTGAAGTATTTAATATTTAGTGAGCCCAAACCTCACTGCATTTGTAAATGCAATCTTTAAAGAATAAAGCCTGTACTATCTTCACTCACACAGAATATTAAGTTTGAAACACGGTGTGGTAGAAAGCTGTGTATCAACAGAATTCTATAAATCCCAGAGATTTTAAAGCAGACTATACACAAGTTAAAACGACAGACAATTTTGACTTAAGCTTTTTGGAAGTTGTATTTTTAAAAGACAAGTAGTATATCAAAGCACAATTCTAAAACACCGAAATGACTAGTAAGTGTTAATTTATAATTAATTTTTTCAAGACTTGATAGTGTCAAAATGTCTTACTTTCTAAAAGTTTAACTGTATCCACTTTATAGACAAATAAAACTTTTACTAGTTCAAAATCAAACTGAAGAGATACATATATTTGTTTTAAGAAACTCTAAGTTCATCCAATATTATTTAAAAATAGTTTCCTAACTAGTCACCATAGGCATATATAACATGTCAGGGAACAATACTGGTTACATTCTAAATATATGTCAGTCTGAAAAACAGGTGCAACCCTACTTAGGTGCATGCTTATTTGCTTTGAAGCCTAAATTTGATCTGGAAAGGATTAAAAATAAACACAAATATCCAAAAAAGTTGAATTCTTTTAAAAAGATGTAGCCATTCCTAAATCCGAGACATGAACCCTTAAACTACTAACATCTGCCAAAAGTCAGGTAGAGCAGCCCATCAGTTTCACCTTAAGAGCATCAAGTTAGGCTAAATCACGAAAGGTACTGAGGATAGTTAACTTTGCTTCCCTTCTGTGAATTAGTACCGTGGGACATTTTACTTCCAGCTAATATTAAATCTCTTCTCAGTCGTTTCACAAGGACAACAGAGATAGTCTGGTTTGGCTTTTTATAGGTAAAGAAGGTGACAGGGAAGAGGGAGACCTGCTGAAGAGGAACCTCTAAAGAAAAATTCAGTACAGGCATACCTCGTTTTTTATTGCGCTTCGCTTTATTGCGCTTCCCAGATGTTGCGGTGTTTTAGATTTTTTGCAAATTAAAGGCAAGATCCTCACCAGCAAAAGGATTGCCATTCGCTTTACTGCGGAGCTTTGGGGCCCAACAGCAATATCTCCGAGGTATGCCTGTACGGAGGCCTGATGAGTCTGTCACTAAAGTAAGGAAGAACTGATAGAGAATATAAGTAAATAAGGCAGCAGCATCCAGGTAAGAAGGTAAAGTTAGAGGTAGGAAATGAAAACTTCACAGGTCAGCCGCAAGCCATTGTGTTTGGTAGCAGCGCTGGAAAGAAGCGTGGCTGTCAAGGGGCAAGTATGTCCCAACTCCAGGGGAGGGGGCCAAACGTGCCAAATTAGAAAGGGGGGGTGACCCGGGAAAAGCTGGTAAAATGCCCATCCCAGTCCCTCTCCTCGGGTTCTTCATCTCAAGAAGCACAAACAAGAGCAAGCCCTGTGCCAAGCAGCTCCACGGCGGACTCTGCTAGGTCCCTCCCACAGAATGGAACTCAGCACCAAGCCCCGGAGGCCCGGGCAGGCCGCCTCCGGAGGAGCCCCCGCAGACGCCATGCTAAAAGCCAAAATGGCTGCCCCAAGGTAGCCCGCACCGCTCAGCTAGTGAGGGTTGAGGAACAAGCTTCTGCGGGAAAGGGGGGGAACAACTCTCGAAGAGCCGTGGCCAGGACCAACGCCCCCTGAGCAGCACAGGTAGGTTCCTCTTGTCTCCCCAAGGCCGCAAGCTCCGACTGAGAGGAGCCGGCCCCACCCCTCAACGGGAACCCCGCCGCCGCAGCCGTCCCGTACACCGACCGACCCCAGCGAAGTACCTGCAGTTCGGCCCGTTCCACCTCCCAGTGCGCCCGCTCCATCTCGAACCGAGCCCACTCGTGCTGGATGTAGTGCAGGATCCCCGGGATAGTGTACTGCTGCGGCCGGGACAGCTCGGGGCCTGCTGCGGGACCCGCTCCCTCGGAGGTCGGAGGACCCCCGCCACCCGCTGCTCCATTTCCCCCTGGTGGAAGGCTCATGTTCCCCCCAGGTCCCTGCTGTTGCCGTGAAGGGGCCGCCATCCCCGGGCCGCCACCACCGCCTCCGGCGAGCTCGTCCATTGTGTGTGGGGCCCCGGCCGGGGCGCAGGGCGAGACGCCGACGGCTGGGGGAAGGGCCGGGGAGGCTGGCCCCGCACTGGCGGCGGGGCGGAGGCCGGCTGGGAGTGGGGCGGGGAGGGGGTGGCTGCTGTATGCCTGCCGCGGGTCAGAGTAGGGAGCTGCCGGCCGCCGCCATTACAGTCCCTCCTCCATCTGCCCGTCTCACTCACACTTTAGGAAAAGGGGGGCCGCGGCGGGAGGGGGTAAAGGGGGCAGGGTTGGGAAGGGTATAGACGTAGGGCCGCCGCTCCCGCGCAGCATGCCGGGTAGAGAACGCCTTTGCCGCCGCACGCCTAGTGGCCAAATAGAGTCGGGCCTCACCCTACGCAGGCGCACTGAGGGCGCCGTCAGGTTTGCCGTTAGAGGCGGGGAAGGAGCTCTGGCCCCGCCCCTAGGCCCGCCCCCAGGTGCTCCGGGTGTAGAGCGGAGCGGAGCCGAGCGGACTGTGGCCCTTGATTCCAACTTTTGGAAGCGATTCGGTCTCTGGCTTCCCAATAATCAGTTCTCACCGCTCAGTCAGCCCCGAGGTACCGCTCCTCACTCAAGGGTCTCAGCGATGTGCCTGCGGGTGGAGCTAGGTTTTAACCTGGCTGGCTGCCCTGGCCGGCCGCGGCCGGTCCCAGATTCCTGACGTTCTTTTGCATTCCATTCGTGTTTCAGGCAGTCCCAGAGGGTCGGGCCTCTCTGCCTGTCACTCGCTCTTTCTCTGGTTCTTAGCACTGGTCAGTTCCTGGGGCTTTAGGGACGTTCTTTTTGGGCAAATAGTCCGGATCCTTCCAGGCGTAGTGAATGAATCCCCGTCTATGTTTCGAGCACAGGCTTTGATCCCGGTTCTGTGGTCCCGGTCGCCCGTGGCAACTTGTTCCAGTTTGGCTCCCCTCCTCTTAATTCCGGGATGAATTGTGTTTGGGGGGTTTGGGAGGAAAGCAGGGGCGATTGTTTTCCAGGCTTTTTGTTTCCTTGAGGGGAGGGAATGAAAAAGTTTAGATCTTTAGATGGTGGATAGAGGGAGAAAGATAACTTTGGAGGAGAATGGTTAGACTAACAATTTGGTGTTTTAGAAATGAATATGCTTACAAGTATTGTCATTCATACCAGAATCTTTTGATGGAAATAAAAAAATGAAAGCTTCGTGAATACAACTTAGAATCTTAGATGAATGGCTAAAGATGTTTTCTTGGGTCATTAAATGTTGTTTGAGTGACTACAATACACACATAAAAGACAAGGTTACTCTTTTACGTACCAAAATGTGTGTTTTTATGTGCTTAGTTTCCCGGAAACATCCTTAAGGAACTAGTTCTTAAGAAGTGAAGATAGATAAAATTTAGTAAAGCTAATAACCATTTGGTTGAAAAATAGGACAAAAATGATATTCAACAACGTGATAAGGAAAAGAGGTTTAGTAATTACAGCTATGCAGGAAAATTGTATATTAAGTGGATTACATTTAAAACCTTTTTTCTTCTCTACTAAAACATTTCCCTGTGGAATATATATGACCATTCAGGGTATAATTTCAAGGAGATAAAGTAGTACATCATTCTATCATATCTGCTTTACTGTTATCAAATTTTAATAGAAAGCAGATTGGACTTGTTACCCAGGCTGCTATGTTTTATTTATATATGAAATAAGGTCTTAGGTTACAATATTGTTAACAACTATTTCTCCATATTTTAAAGAACTATTTATCTATATTATTAAAGTGCTATTTCTCCATTTTATAGCAATGAGCATACAATCTGCTTATTCAAATCTGTTCCTTTTCTAGGGGGCCTCAACATAAAAATTGAGAAATCCCATGCTGCCTCCAGACCTATATACAACAGGAAACATTTGTGAGAGGGTGTGTGGTTGACCTCCATGATATTGGCATCAAAAGAAGGAGAACAGACACTTATATACCTCAGGCTCAAGTAAAGACTGGATTTTTAATCCTTTTTTCTTCCCCATTCATCTTCAAAAAACAAAAAAAGATAAGAAAACTCTTGCTTCTCTATTATCTATCTTATTAAGAGGCACTATATCCAAACCTGAGGCCTGGCTGTTATTCTAGTACTTTTCACTCAGCCCCCCACATTCAATCTCTTCACAGTAACATCTTTCATATCTAGTCCATTACCTTCATTCGTGTCTAGTTTAAGCCTTCCCACCTGTATTCTTCCCCCATCTCTCACTACCACTGATGTCAGAGTGATCTTCAAAAGGCAATTCTGATCTTGTCATCCCCTACTTAAAAAATATTTTAGTGATCACCAGATTTGGAATAATGCCCCAATTTTTCATAGCATATAAAGGTTCTTCAAATTCTAGATTCTCCCTATTGCCTAATCATTCCATCACGGCACCCCATTCTTCTCTCTAGCTAAACTGCACTGTTTAGAGTTCCTCAAGTGTATAATGATGTTTTCATTTCATAGGAATTTACTACATGCTGTGCCCTATTGTCTTTTCTTACCCTCTTTCTTTTAAATTCAGCTCCAGTATTACTTTCTTCAAGAAGCTTTCCAAATCCCTAAATTATTTACAGCCCTCATCTTAATAGTTTTGCATGCTTATCTCCTAGAACCCATTACATTGTATTTAAATTGTCTATATACTGGTCAGTGACACTCATACTGATCACTGTGAAAGCAAGACCTGCACATAACAGGTACTACAAATCTTTGCTTCACTCATTTACTTTTTAAAAATTTTTTGATTGGCTACTACTTTTCAGATATTCTGTTAGTCCATACTGATCCACTGTGAACCAAGCAGACAAAAGCTCTGCCCTCACAGACTTCCAGTCTACTTTTAGGCAAATTACTTCACAGAAACCACCCTGGTTTCCCCATATCTGTCCAGATCTATCTTAAAACTGTCTCTTTTAAAATTTCAAGTGTGCACTTTCTGTGAATTCCAACTGAACATGTCTACATTTACTTTAACCGTGGTTTTATTAATGTCAATTAATGGCCATGTTCCTTGGACATGTCATCTATCTGCAAGATTGCCTTCCTGAGGGATAGGACCCATGCCCCTTTTGCTCACAGCTGTAACTCCAGTGTTTGGGTCAGTGAGATTCCCAATAAATATTCGATGAATAACTTCAATTTGAACTAATATAAATATTTTTATTTCACTTTAATCATTTTTTGTTTTTGCTACCATTATACCAGTTATCTCTTAAGGTTCAATGACCAAACTGCCATGAGTATTAAAAGTAAAGGACACCAAGATATTCTCCTCCGTTGAGAGGATATTTTTTTTACACTATTGACTTTGGGCTTTGTGTCCATGACTCCTGAGAACAATCTGCAATGAGCTTCTAGGATCTTGGCTTCTGCAGGTTATGAGCTTCCTCAGACCATATTATCACCTACAACTCACCTAACTGGAACTCCCTCCCTAAACTCTGGCTGAGTCATTTCCTCTTTTCAATCTCATCTTTGAAACTTCCTATTGATTCTATCCTTTCATCAGGCTATTCACCCTTCCTCCACTCCCATTGATTCTTAGTTTCAATATACTACAGATGATCTTCAGGAATGCCTATTTATATTTTTCTTTATGTCAGTTTAGAATTTTAGGGTATTTTTTTCTTTCCCATTATCTAATCTTTGACACTTGTGTGCTTATTCTGTCTGATCAAAAAGGAATTTATCATATATCATGTACATGTATTATGTCAGCAAAGGTATGTTAAGGAATTCCAGGCTTTTCAATAAGTTCAGAGCAGTTAACACTCAGATGCCTTCTTCCCAATTATTATAATATCTGATGTACAGAGTTTTGACTCTGCCTTTGAGAACTATATGGTGCCCTGTAATTACTCACCTGAACGTTTAGTTTTAGACTTTACTGATTATATGCCTGACATTCTTCTAACAAAGAAGTCAAACTAAACTGGTTCACAAACACTAGTAATCTTTTTGCATCATTTGAAAAAGTTGTGACAAGAATTCTTATCTTCATGGGGAAGAGAAAAAGCTGAGATAAGAGTTCTGGGTCACTTCCACAGTCCCTTAGTAGAATAAGAAGCAGGTTCCACTCTTACATCACTGAGTGTGTATGTGTTTCTGGAAACAAAAGTTAGTATCTCTTCACCATTCTGCCTCTACTGTCCTGTCAATGGGCTCAATATTGCTGTCTCTGGTCCTCAAATTATATACACTTTTTATTTTTTACTTTTTTGGGTTTTTTAAAATTTATTTTTGATTATAGTTGGCATACAATATTAGTTTCAGCTGTACAACATAGTGGTTAGACTTTTATATATGTTACACAGTAATCACCAAGTCATTTGCACTTTAGGAAGCCTTTTTAGGTAGTTTTGAGGTGATTCAGTCACTTAGGTAAATTACATAGTATTTACATTTATAAATATAGAGAACAAATGAATATTAGAGCCCAGAGGAAGATCTTTGAGAAGAGCTGGCATGTGTTCACAAACCAAAGAAACAAACTGTATAATGCAGATGGAACAGAAAAGGAGGAGGAGGCAGCTTTGACCTGCTCCATGGTTTGACCTGCCAAATGAGATCAGCTATCTACTTCTCATTACAGTAGTTGCCTGTAGCTAAGAAAATTGTAGAAATACGTTGCAGGGCATTTGAACTATTCAAACAATATATTGTGTAGTAAAGAAAAGGAAAAGGATCTTCACAGATTATAAACAACTAGGCACCAAAACCTATAGGAAACTCAGCATTCTATGCAAAATTCTAGTCCAAGTTGATTCCTGAATTGTCTCCTGGGTAATATGAGTCAGAAAGCAGTAGGCTGTGATACTATTATATAATAGCTAACTCATAGAGATGTCAAAATTGGAGGAAATAAAACAAAGAATTCCCTGGAGCTGAGTCCCTCCTGGACATTGGCTAAAAGTGAACAACTAAGTCTATAAACATGAGAACCAAATGACTGGAAAATGTGACTGAATGGGAAATTGCCAAAGCTTTCCTAGGTAATAATTTAACAATCTTGGAAATGTGGTTTGTCTTCTGTTGTAGCAGCAGGGGAGAATGTTCAAAGAATGGTACCAGACATGAATACTTTCCTGGGAAATCTCTGCTATGGACAGTGTTCTCTTTGGAGAATGTTTTAAATTTGGCAAGAATTTACAAAACCTTCTTTTTTTATAATAACATTTTTAAACGATGGTAACTTTTAGTTTTGTCTTTTAATAGACTAACCTAAAGTACATGGCAAATACCTACAAAAAAAGGTTTAAGAAATTTTTCAAGCATTTTAAAGTAACTCCTATTGCCCTTTGCTCCTTTTTTTTTTTATTGGTTTTAATATAGTAACCAGATATTTTAAATTATGTTGTACATAGACTTTTTAAGACTTTATTTTGAAAACTTTTAGTCATGCTAAAACAAGTCTAATGAACTATTATCAACAATTATCAAGATTTTGCCATTCTTATCTATGGTACTTCTTTTCTGTGAGGATTTTTTTTTTGACTGTTAAAAAAGTATATTTAACAAAAAGTTTGATATGAAGACGTATGCAGCCCATTTTTACATCATAGTAAAATGGGCCCTTTGAAGAAAATACATGTGGAAGCAATTGATTTCTCTGGTGAACACAGCCTTTGTTTATACTCATTCCAAGGCTTCTAACATGATGATACTATTTCTTCGTATCGCCACCATTCCAGTATTGTTCTGTGGCCCACTAGTTGCTGTCACCAGACATTGACCTATCATAAGATTCATAAAGGGATCAAATCCCTCAAATATTCTTTGGACACATCTGTCACCATTTAATTTTAATCGATAACTTTTTGTCCAAAATTTTTTCAACTCAGAAGGGTGAGTTTTTTTCCTAGCATCTATTCTATAAGCTCAATGACACCTTGAAACAGAATTTATGGCCTTCTTCATACTGGCAGGCCTCAGGGATGTTTTTAAGTAAATCAAAGACATCATATGATATTGGTACATGCTTCCCTAAGTATCTTTAACAGATTAGGACCCTAAAAAAATACCATAATACCATTATCATACCTACAAAATTAATGGTAATTTCTTTATGCAGTCTAATACCTAGTCCATATTCAGTTTCCTCTGAGTAGCTCAAAAAAAAATTTTTTTTTAAAGAGTTGATGATTTCAAATCAGGATCTAAAAAAATCTACGTATTTCATTTAGCTGATATGTCTTTAGCTCTTTTTTTGGGGGGACGGGCGGGATTGCCTTCCCTATACTCTTAATCGTCATGCCATTTATTTGTTGAAGAACAAGGTTATTTATCTTGAAGATTTTCCCACATTTGGCTGATTCCATTTACTGGTATTACTTAGCATATTCCTTTCCCCTCCATATTTTCTATAAACTAGAAGTTAGCTGTAGAGGCTAGCTTCAATTCGGGTTATAAGTTTTTTTTGGCAAAACTACTCCATTGGGAATGTAATGTATTTCCTATTGTATCACACCAGGCAGCACATAATGTCTAGTTGTCTCAGTTTTAGTAACGTACTAAACTTGATCACTCTGATCTAGCTATTGTCAGCTTTAGCTGCTAGCCAGCTGTCTTTTAACACATATGTTGTGTTCTGCCCTCAACAGTTTCTCCGTAGCACAGGGTCTGTCCTTCTATAAGAGAGGTTCTACTGGGTGTTTCCAGGCCTTCACAACTGGGATAGGACCTTTTCTTACACTCATTGGCAAAAGGGACTCTGCCAGCCCTCCTCTCAGTTCCTACTATGGTTCTTAGATGCAAATTGGGTTCTTACTTCAAGGGGTGGCGGGACTTCTTTTGGATGGTAACTTTGTGATTTCTGGGTCCCTTGACTCTTTTGACCCTTATAATTTCCCTTTTTTGAACCTTCACTTCTATCAGCACAGCTGTGATTACCCGCTTTTCGTTGCTAAGGGTAGTTTGATTCAACCCATTAGTGTTCTACAGTTCCAGGGGATGTTTTTACCTACTTTTTGGTAAAGATTTGTCTGTAGAATGTTTTTTTCTTGTCCTAGTTGCTCTCACTCTTTTCATGAGGGGATCCAGGGAAATCCTAAAATTACTTTATTGCTATCACCACTCCCTTGGCATTTAAAGTTTTAATCGCCTGCTATTTAACCTAAAATTATTTATTATAGCCTGGTTAATAAAATATTTTTATTTGATCACTATTAAAGTGATTGTGATCTTTTTGCTAATTCAGAGATTGTGAGATATATAAATGAATGTAAATTTAAGTATAAATATCCTGTGGGCAACCGTTGGGCAGGCTCTTGTCTGACATCTTTAATCTTCCATTTACAATTTCAACAGGGGCTATAACATTGCTACTCTTTATTGTGAAATTGAGAAAAGCAAAAAGGCTCCTGGGCAAAGGGCAGCCAAACAGGCCACCTGAAAAACTCTGCATTTACCGACATTTCATCTGAACAAGAATGATACTAAATTCAGATACGGGTATGCTTTATTCAATGGAAGTAGAGAGCAAGATTAGCTGAACTCACTATGTGAGCAATCAGACATAAGAATTTGGGAAGTTTAAGTCCAATCACAAATACAGTGTGGTAAATACAGTAGTTTGAGTTTTACTGTCCTAAATTTTCACATTATCTGATTGAGCCACTTCTGAGGCATTTTAGGCTCCATATTGAGATCAACTAAAACTAAATCATTTGTTAGAACTGCACCTTTTGTGATACACTCCAGGGCAAGGTTAAGAATATCCATATTAGCCAGTAAACGCTTGTGTATAGAGGGTCAGAGCTAGGTTGATACCAATGAATGGGGAGTGAAATTGTGCATCCATGTTATTACAGCCATCACTGAATTACTGGAGTCTTTTGTTTGTTTGTTTATTGAGGTAACATTGGTTAATACAGTTATATAATTTTTGGGTGTACATTATAATTTGAGATCTATATATTCTATTGTGTGATTATCACCCAGAGTCCCGTTTCCTTCAGCTACCATATATTTAATTCCCTTTACCCACTTCACCTTCCCCCAAGCCCCTGTATTAGACCCCCTTTACCCTGTCCAACTCTTCCCTTCTCCCCCACCCCCTACCCTCTGGTAACTACTAGTCTATTGTCCATGTCTCTGAGTCTCTGTTTATCCTGTTCATTTGTTGCTTTTAGGTTTATATCCCACATATAAGTGATATCATGTGATTTGCAACTTTTTCTATTTGGCTTATTATGCTTAGGATGATTATCTCAAGGTCCATCCATATGAAATACGCAAATGGCAGTATTTTATCTCTTCTCATGGCTGAGTAATATTCCATTGTATATACCACAGCTTTTTAAACCAATTATCTATCATAGGACACTTCATTTGCTTCCATATCCTGACCACTGTGACCACTGTGAATAGTGCTGCTATTTTCGGATATGGGTTTTTCAAGTCTTTGGGGTAAATATCCAGTAGAGAGATTGCTGGATCGTATGTTAGATCAATTCTTAGTTTTTTGAGGAACCTCGATACTGTTTTCTATAGTGGCTGTACCAATCTGCAGTCTCACCAGGAGTGTATGAGTGTTCCTTTTTCTCTGCATCCTCTCCAATATTTGTTATTACTTGTTATGTTGATTATAGCTATTCTAACAGGTGTGAGATGATATCTCATTGTGGTTTTGATTTGCATTTCCCTAATAGCTAACGATGTTGAGCATCATTTCATATATTTGTTGGCCATTTGTATGTCCTCTAGGGAGAAGTGTCTGTTCAGGTCTTCTGCCCATTTTTTGATTGATTATTTGTTTTTGTTGTTGTTGTTACTGAGTCGTATGAGTTCTTTGTATTGAATTACTGAAGTCTTGAGGCAAACCTGGAAATAAAGATCAGTGAGTGAGAGCACAGATGCTGTAGAAACCTAACAGTAATTGGGTCTTTTCTCCACTATTTTACTGAGTGACATTTGGCAAGTAACTAAGTTTTCACTTCTGTAAAATAGAGATAAAAACAGTCTCTAACTTGTAGAGCTATTGTGAAGATTAAATGAGTGTAGGTAGAGTATTCAACACAGTGCCTGGCTGTTTAGTAAGTACTGTGTAAATGTTTTCTACTGTTATCTTTCTTCATAAGTTGGTTTGTTAGGTCATATTCACACATCATATTGTAAAGAGTCAATAATGCCTTTCAAGTTATAGCAGTGGAGATCTTTGACAAGCACTATCAAACATCAGGAGCATTAATCATTTGAATTAGAGATAGTCATGGCTATGTCATTAACAAAAAAGATAGATCCTGTTAGATAAGTAAACGGATCCTGAAATTGAAGTTTAACATAGTAATTTTTATGTGTCATTGCTTCTTTTAGAGTCATGATCCGCAAAAATAATTTATTATTGTAGCTATAATTTTCTAAGTGATATATTCAGACTTCATGTAGCTTTTAATAGTGCTTAATTTTAACGAAGGACACACTAATTAGGAATTTTTTTTTTTAATTAGGAAGATCTTAAGTAATACCTTTAATGCTTACCTTTAGTTTTATAGTATTGTTTTCTTGTATGTTATTTAGGAAAAAAATTGACATAGTAACTAATTTTTTTCCCAGGTAATATTAACAGTAATATAAAGTAAATGACTTTATAATGTTGAAACAAATTAATTGCAGATAAATTACAGGTTATTTTACAGAAAAATTTTTCCTAATTCCATTATTGCACTTAAATTCCATTTATAGTCAACTTCTCAGAGATCTATTTTATAAAAAGTGAGATTCCTCTGCATCTCAGTAAGGTTTTTGTTTGTTTCTTCTTCATATAACACAAAACTATAGGAGATGTCAGCAAATCAAATTTTAATTTTAAATTCCTTTAGTTTAATTTGAAAATTTTAAATCCGTAACATTGCACTTGACTCTGTAAGAGCACTTACATGCTTGTCATTTGAATGCTAATTCAGTGCTATTAGATCACTACTCTTGAGAAGGGAAAATATATAAGAAAAGTCTATCTTTGTATGTCTTTTGCAGTCTTGCTGGAAATTAGATATCCCGCAAGAATAAACAAAATTAATAAATACAGAAATTTATCAGAATCCAAAGCATCTGGTTCAAAATACATGTTTCCAATTTGAGAGATTTGATTCACCATTTTATAGGAATGGGAAGTAATAGGTAGTGATCCTAGTTCCCTTCAGGAGTTTCTCTTTATTGACACATTATAACAGCACAACAGCAAATCCTAGAGGATCCCAGCAAGGAGACCTCTAGATCTCTGGTCCCCTCTGCTTTCTCTATAAAATTAGAGATAGTGGACATCTTTTTAATCCAAAAATTCAATGAAGTTTTTTTTTTTTTTAATGCCTACAGCACCTGGTATTCCCAGGTGGTCTCCCATCCAAATACTAACCAGCCTGACCCTGCTTAGCTTCTGAGGTCAGTCAAGATCGAGCACTTTCAGGGTGGCATGGCTGTAGACCACAATGAAGATTTTTTTAATCATCAAGCACAAATATTTAATTCGTGTGGCTAATTTAACTGAACAATGTAGAATAAGATTGCCCATACAGGGGTGTTTCTTCACTATTTCTAACCTGAAGTCTGAATATATCCAATTTGTGTCAAATTAAAAATTTAGTTTTCTATTTTAAATTTTAAAATAAATTACCCTCAACACTAAAACCAAATAAAAAAAAGATGATTTTAGAAGAAGAAATTTGATTTTGATTTTGAAAGATATATATCAATATCTCCATTGTATGTGGTACTGGGAAGGTTGAGTCCAATTACTTGCCCAAGAGCAGCTTTTCTATCCTTAGGAGAGTGGAAGGTAAGATATCAACAATAGCAGCAGACTCAAGTGAACTCCAGCCATCAACTGTTTGTATCTTTAAACTGTGGACACCTCCCACCACCACCAGATCTGATAGTCAGTACCTCGCTGGCAAATGACTGGTAGAGAATCTATTCTCAATCCCTCCATCCGCCACTCCACACACAGACAGATGACTAATGAATAAAAATAAAACAAGTACTTTCAAACTGACAATGTAATGGTCTATTTATAGTATATAAATTCCTCATCCTCGGTTTTTGAAGTATGATTTTTCTTCCCCCTGCCTTAATCATATTGCTGTAAAGACCTTAAAAAGTTTTCCATTCACCCCCCTAATTTAGAGTAGGAAGTATGATACTTGAACACCTCCAAAAATACAATAGCTACCTTTTTCAGTAAAACTTCCAATGTGTGTCTGCTTTATGTACATTTTAAAGTTACAAATAACCATACTTATTTGGATTTATATTGTTTTGGAACAGATTTTGATGAGACTTTTTCATCAGTTTAACTAAGTGGCTTTAGATCAAGATCTGAGTCATATGAATGAAGTTTTAGAAATTTTTTCAGCTATACTATTAGAAAAATGGTAGGCCATACATACTATTAAGGTTTATCCTCAAAGTGTTTTCCTAATTTTTCTGTAGAACTGATAGCTTCAGGATTTCTCCAAATCCTGATTTTGATTGGAACTTAAGATTGTAAAGTGTTTTAACTGTTTTAAAACTATTTGAGTTAAAAAAAAAAAAAAGCAGCATACATATAAATGTGTTTAATGCCAAATCAAATGTGGTTGAAATATTTCTTGAGTGACCCAGGGATTTATTTCTTGAGCGACCCAGGGATTTAACAGAAAGTAGAAGTGTCAGCTGAAGCTACTGAAAATATATTCGGAATCATAAAAGAGAGATTTACAGAGAGAAATGGGGCAGGGGGCAAGGTGGAGAAGAATGGTTGGAAAGAAAAGCAGAACAGGTGGCAGGTTTCTTGAAGTCAAATTTCAGTAGTCTTGAACTGCAGTAGGAGGAATCTGTTAGGAAGACTATCTAGCCCCTTATCTCTTTTAGTCCTCTCAGAAAGTCTGTGAAGCAGCTGTCATTATTCCCAGCTGACAGATGAGAAAACTGAATCATTGTAAATCAATTCAGTAAATTTCAAGCCAAGAAACAAAGTGTTTTAGTTTATAAAAAAAGAAATCTCATCCTCATTTCCCCTAATACTTCCCTCTCCTGGCCTTAGGTGACCACTGCTATATTTTCTACCTATAGATTTGCCTTTTCTAAATATTTCGTTATAGTGGAATTATACAATAGGTGGTATTTTACATTTGGCTTATTTCACTTAACATGTTTTTAAGATTCACATTCACATTTTTATAGCATGTAGCAGTATTCTGTTCGCTTTTATTGCTGAATTGTTTTCCATTATATGTAGGTATGCCATATTTTATCTGTTTCATTAGGTGATGGACATTTAGGTTGTTTCCACTTTTTGGCTATTACGAATAATGCTTCTGTGAACATTCATGTACAAGTCTTTTTTGTGGATATATGTTTTCATTTCCCTTGAGTATATAATTAGAAGTAGAATTGCTGGATAATATGGTAAATTTGTGTTTAAGTTATGAAGAAACTGCCAAATTGTTTTCCAAAGTAGCTGTAACATTTACATTCCCACCAGTGTCTATGTTGGGGTTCCAGTGTCTCCACAGCCTGACTATCACTCTGCCCTATTGATTATAGCCATTTAAGTAGGTGTGAAGTGGTATCTTCTTATGGTTTTCATTTGCCTTCTCCTAAAGATTAATGGTGTTGAACATCTTTGCATGTGCTTATTATGTTCAAATGTGTTTTCAGATCCATTGTCCATTTTTTAATTGTGCTGCTTATATCTTCCTGTTAAGAGTTGTAATCCAGTACTATGTTATTTATTCAAATCATTCCAGCTTGGTTATTCAAGCTCTTTCTAATTGTCTGGTCTAGCTATCTGGTTTTTTTTAACAGCTTTATTAAGATATAATTCACATACCCATACAGTTCACCCATTTGAAGTGTACTTTTATGTACTCACATATCTGTGCAACCATCACCAGAACTGCAGGCCTCTTAGATCTCACCCTTTGAACTCCCATACTCTGCAACTCTTAATTTACTTTCTGTTGATTTGTTTATTTTCTGTATACTTTATATAAATGGAATCGTATAATATGTCATCCTTATGACCAGCTTCTTTCACTTAGCTTAATGTTTTCAAGATCCATCTGCCTGGTCTCTTTTCCTTTTTTTTTGTTTTTGTTTTTTGTTTGTTTATTGTTGTTTTTGTATGATTTCTGTCTGGTCTCTTTAATTTTTAACTATTTGGATGTTCCTTCTACGTAGTTGTGATCCATGTGAGTATAAAATCTGGTGTCCTGTTTTGTCAGTTAACAGTATTTTATCTACATTTTCTCATCCTTCTGCATAGTCTGCATATTTATTTAATGGTGAAAAACATCAAGTTAGTGTTCATTTAACACTTAGTTTTCAGTTTGAAGTATCTGAGCTTGTTTCATTTTTTACTATTATAAATAATATTGCTGTAAACATTTTCATGCATATTTTGAATTATACTTTTAGGATAGATACCCAGGACTGAAATGCTTTAGTTATAAAGTAGAATTGTTTTCAGGATTTTTGTTGCAGTCTACCAGGTTACAGTGTAGAAATTTGTTAACAATTTAAGGGACCACTAACTATATATATATAGCTCACATATCTATTGCCTTATAATCTTATCAGCATTTTTTTTCTAATTTAATATGCATAAAGGGAGAAAATTAAAGAAGTCAGTACTAAATGTTTTGCAAGAATTACATCATTTACCTCATTTAATGTTTGCCACCATTTTTTGAGGTAGCTATTACTCCCAGGAGACATTGTGAGGACTGGGTGTCAAAGAGATTACAACCAGAAGGCAAAAACCAAAGGTCAAGTCCAGGAAGATTGCAGAAATCTAAACCAGGTCACTAAGAATCAAGGCCAGAGAAAGAATGGGAGCCAAGGCACTGGATCAAGGGGACGAAAACTCAGGAAAGCCTAAGCTAGATTGGCTAAATAAGAGGTCATTTTGATGAATTTCCAAACACATCTCTTTAGTGCTCTTTTATAGAATCTAGTCAGGGTTCTGTGAGAGGACCAGGTTCATTTAGAGGTACCAGAAGAGAATAGATGCTAAGCTGGCCTCTTTTATTGATGAACATTTTAGAGTTCATTAATCACATTTATGTTTAAAAAATAAAGTCACTACACACACATGCATATTTACATATAAATGTATAGAGGTCTAGAAGGATACTCACTAAACTTAAAAACATTGGTTATATCTTTGGGCAGGAGTTGGGGTACCAGGGTACTTTTTATGTCTGCATTGTTTCAATATTTATGTGATTTTTTTAAAGGAAAATTATTGCTAAAATAAAAGCTTTCATTCTTTATTTCATTTATTCAACAGACATATATTGGATACTCACTAACACGGGGCACTGTGCAAAATCTAAAGTAAGATATAGACCCTACCCACAATTCATTTTTTTAGTATAGTATTTTACAGACTTTGGGTTATAGCCCTTTAATAGGTTCTGAGATTAAAAATCAGTGGGTCATATTGGATTATAACCCGAAGTATGAAATAAAATATTCATAAGTCCATACTGATGTAAATAAATAGATAAATGGATAGAATAGACAAATCTCTTGTACAATAGAATTCCAAATAATTTATGTAGGTATTACTCTGTCAAGGAGATGGAACATAACTCCTCACCCCTTAAACACTGGCTACACAAAATGACTTCTTTCCAAAGAGCACATTATGGAAAGCAGGGAGAATAACTTCACAGCAGAAAAACCTGACAAGACCTACCTCAACCAGGTGACCAAGGTCACTATCAGTGATAGATCATATTGATAGTATGTGCCCTTGATATGAAGAGATGGAAATGGTACTTTACCTCTGTGGTCTTCCTCCTAAAACGCATAACCCCAGTCTATTCATGAGAAAAACAGACAAATCCCAGCAGAGGGACATTTTATAAAATACCAGACTAATATTTTCCAAAACTCTGAATATCATCAAAGCAAGGAAAGCATGAGAAACTGTCACAGCCAAGAGAATTCTAAGGAGACATGAAGATAAAATATAATGTATCCTAGATGGGATCCTGGAACAGAGAAAGGACATCAGGTAAAAATTAAGGAAATCTGAAAAAGTATAGATTTCAGTAATAATAATATATCAATATTGGTTCATTAATTGTAACAAATGTACTATACTAACATAAGATGTTTATAATAGGGGGACCTGGGTGTGGGTATATGGGAATTTTCTGTACAAGTATCTTTGCAATTTTTTCTGTAAATCTAAAAGTGTTCTAAAACATAAAGTTTATGAATTTAATAATATCAGTGGGCCACAGCTATCATTTTTCCTCAATATTTTATTATGATGATTTTCAAATATACTGCAAAATTGAAAGGATTTCACAGTTAATTCCCTGTACTCACTACTTAAATTCTACTATTAACATTTTACTAGACCTACTTTATCAGATAGCTAACCATCTATCTCTGTCCATCCATTAATTTATATTAGTTTGAGTGCATTTCAAAGTAAATTATAGATATCAATACACTTCCCCCAAATACTCCAACATTTATATCATTAACTAGAGTAGCTAGAGTATTAGTTATTTTAATGTAAATGTTACATAATATAAATGTGTGAATCTTAAATGTACGCTTACCGAGTTTTGAAAAATCCATATATCTCTGTAACCCAATCCCCTCACAACTTCAGTTTTTACAAAATGAAATGTTAAAGAAAATACTAGAGTGCGATATACATAATATGAGTAAGCATTGCTTTGTGAACTTTTGTTTCAGATATATATGTAACTGTATACAGTGTCATAGTGTGAAATATCACTTTACTATCACAATAAAAAAGTGAAAATCACTGGTCTGGTAGAGGAGCTCAGTGTATAATCAAATAATAATTACATAGGGTAATAAGTTTTGTAATATATAGTGATGGGTTCAAAGAAAGGATAACCAGATTTTTGTGGTTAGAAAGCAGGGATTGGGATAGGTAGGAAGGCTGCATGAGGAAAAAGTGCTATATCATCTTAATGACATTGGCCAACACTCACTATGTGCTTACTGCTGAGCACACTTCCAAGCATGTTACATATACTTGCTCCTCTAATCCTCACAACTCAGGTGGTAAATACTATTATTATTCCCACCTTACCTTAAACTGAGTACAGAAAAACATACCCTTGATCATGGATCACAAAGGTAATTAGTAGAACCAAACAGTCAAGCTCTAGTTCATGCTTCTGACTATTATACTATATGAGTACCATATGATTTCTTGGTGGAAATTTGCTTTTTAACTTGGGGAATTTTATTTCAATCATTTCTATGTGCCAAAAAAAAAAAGTTTTTATCTAAGAGAGGGTGAAGGAGTGTGAGGGAATCTGTGTTTGTTACAATTCTGGGGTATCTAGAAAGCATCTGAAGATTTAAGGGATATTAGTCATCACAAATACCGCTTTCATTTCTAGAAATTTTACTCTACTGTTTCGTTCAGTGAATTGTTTGGTATTTTTCAAGTTAATTATTCAGTGGCATTAGAAAAAAGAAAATTGACTTTACATTCCCAAAGCTATCTGATGTTGAGTTTATTAAACTTAAATGATCAATTAATGACCCCAACACAGTGAAGCAAAGAGGCAGTGTGATGAATTAAAGACAATAATGTATTATGAGTCAGGAGACCCAAATTCAAGACTTCACTCTACATCTCAGATTATCAGTTTCCCATCTGCAAAATACAGGGAGTGCACATCAGGGATGACTGATATAATGTGCATATATTGCCACACCCTGCTTCCTAACCCATGACTGACATTAGTAATCATTCATGTCATTTTTTATTCTGAACCTGAAAACAACTCCAGAATCTTTCCCAACATAGTGCTCAAAGCAACAAGTACAGTTAGTCATAGTTGGCACCTAAGTCGAAGTCTATTTCTCATATTTGGATATGGTAACCTGTAAAGACTCTTTCAGTTCTGACTCCCAGAAATACACCATCAGAAATTGGAAAACTGCCCAATTGATTTGTACTTCAGTCTATCCAGTTTGTGTTTTCTCTAGGCATTAAGTTTACATCACATTGGGTTCCAGAGGCACTAACCTGTTCCCGACCTACTGGGAATCTACCACTCTGCCTAGTCTTGGCTTTTAGGCATCCTAGCCCTCTTTGTGTAATGTTTTCCCCCAATAAATTTTATTTTCCTTCTTTGGTTTTTCATGCACATTCACACAAGCTCTTGGGTGCGGAATCTAACTTCCTGGCAATCAAAACATCTTCCCCAGCCTTGTGTGTTGTTGAATACAGAATTTTATAAACAGAGGAAGTTCATACCTCTGCTCCCTGACCACTCCCAGCACTTGTCTAAGCATATTCCTTCTTATTGCCCTACCTCAGTTTCATAATTATTTGATCTCCCTCCTCCCTGATGATTAATAAGCAGGATAGGTGCTTAAAGCATTCATCTTCGGTTCTCAAACATATATTTGTCTCTGAGTGGCTGCATCGTATATTTTGGCCTTGTCTATTTTATAATAGAAATAAGTTATAGTTGTGTTTGTCCACTTTGTTACCACTGTGTAATTGTACAGTTATAAATTGTGTAATTGAGAACAAGCAAAAAATGTTGTATTCAAGTCTTTCGATGCCTTCAGTTACTATTTTCAAGACTTGCATCCTAATGAGTATCAATTCAACATGTCCTTGTTAGTCATACTTGCTCTTGAAGTCATTGGGAAGGAATGCTGTGCTTTTAAGGTGGAAACCAATTTGATCTCTTGGTGTAACATTGCAGTTGGATCATTTTACATCTCATTTTACCACTTACTGCAACCAGGGCATTTAGAGGAATAGACTTGACCACGAGTTCCTTTGAGATAATATTTTTTCTTTTACCTGGCAGTTGGAATCCAGGGTATAAGATTGTAATTTCTAACTTTCATAAAGATGGTTTTAAAATAACTCTGTTGAAAGGGAATAAAAGAAAGGATGGTAATCTTAATAATTTACTAATTGTCTGCCATAATTTACTGGCAATAATTTATAAAAATAAAAACAGCGTGTAATACCAAATGATTAAACAGCACAGAATATGTTGCAATCCCACCTACAGTAGTGAGCTTATCTTCCTGGAAAGGGAGTGAATGACCACAGGCCTCCCCCATGGCACAGCTGTCATATCCTCAGCTGAGCTGGTCTAGATAACATCCTGTTCTGCACACTGAATAAATACAGCAATGCCAGGCTTTGCCAGACTGGACCTTGCTCTTTCTAGCTCTTAATGTTTGGAATTGTTGTGATATAACCACCTGTCTGATAGGGTTTAGGAAATAGGAGATGAGCTGGGAAGGCAAAAAATATTATAAAAGTCGGTCCGGATATTATCCCATAATCTGTTACAACTCCTCTGTTAAATTATTTCACATTATAAAAGTTTAAGAACTATTGTTAACCTTGCTCTTTTACACTGACTTTCACAGATATCACAAAATGTGAGTATGATATCATCAGATGAGCCAACAAGGCAGCTCTGTTGCTCATAATGAAAGGACTGGCCATTGGTCAAGACTGTGCGATTTTGCATTGATTATTTCAAAATCTATGTTAAATATGAGAAAGAAACATGAGATTCAATACAGCTGAGTTAGAAATAAAGCCACAAGCATGAACCCCTGAATGATGAAGACAAGTTAAGAGATGTCACAGATGTGTACATGTGCTTGACCTCTGGGTTGCATCTCACGTCTGACATAAAATAATCCAGGGACTTTAGGTGTCTTAACAGCCCTAAACTTCAGTTTGCTTGTCCTTAAAATGGGGATTACAAAGGTACCTGCCTCAGAGAATTGTGAGAATTAAATAATATATGTAGATTGCTTAGTACATGACCTCATAGGACTTGTAAGTGGGCCTTTTTAGAGGCCTATGACAAACAGTTGATATTACTACTGTTACCGAACGCAAGGGGTTCATTTTGCCTGCACGCATCAAAGCCAAAGGAGACACGGACAGGAGTTTTTAGCAAAGAAAGAGGTTTATTTAAAGAAATGGTGCCAAGCCCAGACACAGGTGAGCTAGCACTTCAAGATATGGCTTCCCAGTTGCCTCTACAGGATAGGTTATACAGGGGGAAAACTCATTAGTCATGGTAGCTAAGGGAATTGGGGTCTTGGGCCCTACTGATTGGTTGGGGCTAGGGTAGGAGGTAACTGATCATTGCATCAGGTCCTGATGTCAGTCATGATGTCGTTCTGTCCGGTTTCTAGAGGATGCTGGTAGAGTCTTTCTGCTTCATGGGTGTGATGCAAGATGTTATCTTTAGTTTGACCTGTTTCTGTGCTTAGCAGACCTGAGGCTTTGTTCCTAAGACTGTTAGATGCTGACTGAAGGGCTTAACGATTAAGGGAGGGTGGTGCATTATGCAGAAGGAAAGAAAAGTAGCAATTGAATCAAGGAGAATGAGAAAAGTCATTTTGAAGAAGTGAAGATTTGAATATTTCACTACTACTGCTTCCAGACGCAAAGGAAAGAAAAGCTTCACTATAGATCTTGTCTCTGTTATCCATAAAATAAAGTTCATATTCCCTAGCATGACTTCTAAAGTCAGTTGCATCTCATGTGAGCAGATCAGTGTCCTGGGACCATTCTTTTGCCCCCTGAACTACAGGCACAGTGAACTTTCCAGAGTTTTCATACCCGTTTTTTCTGCCTCAGAGTCACTCCTTCTAGATCATTGTTTAAGATCTTGATTAAAAACCTCTTCTCTGAGAAGCTGTGCCCAACTCTCCTGTGATATTCTTTGTCCTTTCCTTCTGTGCCCCATACATGGATACTTGTCCTGGTTATAACTCATCACCTTGTACTGCTGTTACTCATTTACCTATCTAACACTTTTACTAGGTGTGAAGATAAAAATAATTACTTCCTCTCTATATTATTCTTCTGGAGCTTGACACATAGTTGATGCCCAACAAGGTCGATAAGTCAATTGAATGAATATAAGTAGAAGTACTGCGGATACTCAAAAATGTTTTGGAAGATAACTAATGAAAATGCTTATGTTTAGTTCTTTATGAAAACCTCATTTAGTTCACATAGTGAAGACCAATGATATCAGAAGACTTTTTATTTATTTCTGGTTCATCTATAAAACACATTTGAAATGGTTCTTTGAGAAATTTGATCTTGCTTTTCTGTTATTCTTTCATCCTTCAGGTTCTAGTTACTACCAACCCTTGCCATAACTTTGTACCTATATTTGGAAAAATACTGGCCAGAAAAAAAAATGATAAAATTTTTCCTCATGGTGAATAAACAAGGGCAGACCCGACTTTCTAAGTACTATGAACATGTGGAGATTAATAAGCGTACACTTCTAGAAACAGAAGTCATAAAGAGCTGTCTCTCTCGATCCAATGAACAAGTAAGTTTCTAATTCTCTCTTTTATCTCTGCGTTCAACTCAGCAGTGGCTGATCTGTTATTACTGAGTCTCAAGGGCCATCGTATTCTTTGAACTACATTTTTCAACAGCTGTTAGGAAAAATAACAAATCGAATGAGATGAAGACTGAAGTATAGCTCTCCTTACATCCCCTTAAGGAAAATAAAAACAAAACCATGAAAAGTCTTGGGTATATATTTAGGTCAGGATATTTGTCTCATTGTTCTGTGGAAGTGGCAGCTCAAATTGACTCCTGCTAATAGACATATCTTCCTTTTTTGTTCCTACGAACTCCTAGGAGAACCTGTAGCTAGCATGTGGTTTTCTATAAGCCAGAAGTTGAAGGTCAAAGGAGCGGTACAGAGGTGAATATTCACTTTGTACCAGACCCACTTTGTACCAGAGGATAATAATATGATTCTCATGTGAAATGAAGTTTCTCTGCTTATCATTTTTGTGAATTTACTACCAACATAATACTGGAACTAGTGATTGAAAAACTCGTTTTAAACCTCTTATTTTATTATGTAGATAGGAGAAATGGAAGTTAAAAATTCATATGAAACAACAGATCTATCCATTCTGCCAAAATTGAGGTCCAATTAAATCATTACAATAAGAATAAATAGGAGTTTTTTAAACTGAGTTTATTACTACAAAGAACTTTAATTGGAGAATTACTTAATCCAGATCCTAAACTTTGAATCCATTGGAAATTACTGAACAAACTAAGGCAAAAATCAAAAAGCTTGTTTAAATCTCTCATTACTTTTGCCAGTTCTCCATTTCACTGCCTGTGTAGAAAGGCTGCCTGTGGGAACCACTGCTAAGCCATAAAATATTAAACTACATCAGTGCTCAGAATTTAACGTGTTGGAACTGTGTTTCCCTTGGCTTCTAAATTGATTTTCCAGTCAGAACATCTCAAGAGTCCTCTTTGAATTACTACTTTGGCCTACCATGGCACACACTGCTTCATGTAGTTGTCAAAAGGAAACAGAAACTATTAAAGGGCTGTGTTAATAGCCACGAACCTTAAGTAAAGGTAAACACACTCCAGAAGTATTCATGTTTGAATCTTTCTACAATTTCAATTCCACAATTTCAGACAGCCTTTTCAATGATAGGGTACCCTTTGAAATACGTACTTTGGAATGATTATACTGTTAGAGATTTTTGAAGCATTCTATATTATTTTAGACTAAATAGAAACCCACTGGGCTTTTGGCATAATCAGGCACCGAGGTAATACAATCTCAGCTTAGTTTTTATTTTATCCACAAAGGTGCTTTGATACTTTTTTTTAATGTCAGAAACTCCTGAGAGGCTTTGAAATATGTTCCTCAGTTCTTTCAAACAGGTTGTGTTTTCTTGAAAAGTCCAACTGAGCAGAAATCACACTGGCTCTATAGTGAGCTGAAAGCTGAAGAATGGTCCCGTATTTACTACTTTTATCCTAATTTTAAATAAAAGCCTCATTCTCTCCATTTTATAGATTGTCATGTGGCTTTCCAATGGAAAATATTCCATAATCAAAAATTGCTGCTTCATTCCCAGGTGCATCCGGGTACCCGAGAGCAACATATCCAGTACAAAAAGCCATACAGTTGATGCTCAGTCACATTTGGTCAGGCACACCCGAAGGTCCAAAGGAAGGGCAGCCCTGTGCCTTCAGCCTGCTACCTAATTCCTGTCCACCCAGGGCCTTCCAATTACCCTTTATACAATAGCTTTAGGAGAGATGAATGGGACAGGAGTTGTTTTATCTATAAGTCAGTGGCAGTAAGCTAGTTATTAATTCATATGAAGCAATGTTTACAATGAGAAATTTTTGTCTAGCATCTGCCACACAAAAGCCATCTTTAAATAATTAATAAAAGAGTCCACATTGATTATTTTCATGGGTGTAGGAAAAAGAAATCAAGGTTTTTTTTTCTTTGCATATGTATTTGGCTCTTCAGTGACTATTAAATAGTACAAAATCAAATCTCTAATTGCTTCCAAAAGAGCCTAAGGGAGATGAAAAGAAGAAAATCTTTATCATGTTGGCTTATTTTCGCATTAGAGGCAGTTTAATATGTTGAATATTCAGTAGCTTTGCCTGCTGAGTTCCACAGAGCCAAGGAAAGGAATAAGAAGTACAGGTGGGAACCCATGTCAGCACTCACTTTTTTCCATGACAACTTCTTCACCTCCCACTAGCTATGCTTTGAAGTCGTCCCCCTAATACTGTGAAGATGTGGCCAAGAAAGACTGTGTAACATTTTAATGTTGTATATTTCTAAGAATGTGTTGACAGATCTTCAAAGCAAAACCTAAAAATTATGCATGCCATTTTGAAGAAATCCCTGTTAACCATAGGAATTAATAATTATGTTTTGTGTAGTGCTCCTTCATTGAATATAAGGATTTTAAGCTGGTGTATCGGCAGTATGCAGCTCTCTTCATTGTGGTTGGAGTTAATGACACTGAGGTAAGATATTAGAAGAGCCTATGGAAAATGCAAGGAAATTAAGGATAGCGGTCTAGTCTTTTATTCCTCCTTACAGAGACATTTTCTTCCCTACTTGCCTCCCTAGGAATTATCTTGACTCTTTTGAAAGATCTTTGTTTTTATCAAGGCTAATAAAAGCTGTGTGGAAGAGAAATAACTAGTTTTTTTATTGGATTAGATGTGCTGCTTGTAGAGAAGCATAAAACCACAGAATGCCTTCCTTGACCCTAAGCAGTACCAGTGTTCTGCCCTTGTTCTTTGTGACACAGTGGGGCAAGCTTAGCGAAGTGTGGAGGCCAATCAGTGCAGCATTAAACATAGGCTGACATATCAGAAGCCAGAGCAAACTGTAAATATGATTGTGCTGTGATTACATCCCTTCAGATTTTAGTTCACCTTTTCAGAAACGTTAACTCCAGATCAACAGCACCTATGGCCATGGACTCTCTGAAAGGGTGTTTAAGATCTAAAATAACTTTGATATATCAGTTGGTTGTTTTTTTATCTGCAAACCAAACTTTAAGGTGGTTTCCCCATCTTCACAAATGGAAAAGTGATGACATGAAGAACCTGAGAAATTGCTTCAGCCAGTTGGTGATGAAGTCAGGGAGTAGAGCTCAGAATTCTAAACACTAGACTCAGTCTGGTTTCAGTCCAGCCAGATTCATCATGGACACTAAAAAAATCTCAGAGGTTAGGGTTTTCTACATTTCTCCTACTAATAAGCTGCTTTTAAATAAGTGAGTCATAGAACTATTCTGAATATTTGTCCATGGGAAGCTATTTGCTCACATTTTCTGTATACCAAGCCACATGCTCTAAAACCTGGTTGCTGAGTGGACAGCTGCATGTCTGAATTACACATGGGCCACACTAAAACTAATTACACCCTTCTTTTTTTATTTCAGAATGAGATGGCGATTTATGAATTCATCCATAACTTTGTGGAAGTTTTAGATGAGTACTTCAGCCGAGTTGTAAGTCTAATGACTAAAAAATTATTTTTGTAGGCAGATCAATTTCCCAGAAATGGGTCTATATCAAGAACATGTGTTAATATAGAGCTTTAATGTGTAAAAGTTAAAATTCAAATGATGCCAGATTTTCATTACCTTTCCTTCTGGCTCATCTAAAGTGTTACAAAGCTATGTGTGTCTTAGATCTATGTAAAAAACTATTTCTACGAGACTAAGAACCTCCTGTGTCTTTACCTCAATTAAGATATTTTGCTATTTCACTTGCTTGCTCTTTTCTTCTTCTGCTTCCCCTCCTAACATACAGGACCTTTTTTTAATTTAAAAACCATTTCCATCGAAACCCTTTCTTTGAGGGTCAAAACCGTCTCTCCTTAAAGAATACATATGTTCCTTTCTAATAGTCTTTTTTTTTTTTAATAAACAGCTGTATCGAAATACTTATTTGCCATACAATTTACCCTTTTAAAGTGTATAGTTTTTAGTATTTACAGAGTTGTGAAACCATCACCACAATCAAGTTAAAAATATTTCATTACTCCAAAAAGAAATACATACCCATCAACATTTCCCTCCCTGTTATCTTCCTCCACCTTCTCCACTCATCTCCTTTCTATCTCTATAGGTTTGGCTCTTCTAGGCATTCTATATCATATCAACAGGATTATACAATATATGGTCTTTTGTGGCTGGCTTTTTTACTCAGCATAATATTTTCAAGATTCATCAATGTTGTGCCATGTTTCAGTTCTTCTTTCTTTTTTATTGCTCAGTAATATTTCATGGGTATGCCAAATTTTGTTTATCCATTCATCAGTTGATAGGTATTCAGGTTATTTATACTTTTTGGATGTTTTAAATTGCTGCTGTGAACATTTGTGTACACATTTTTGTGTAGAATCATGTTTTCAGTTATCTTGGGAAGTAGGAGCAGAATTGCTGGGTGATATGGAAACTCCATGTTTAACTTTTTGATGAGCTAGTAAACTGTTTTCCAGAGTCGCTGCATGATTGAAATTCCCATCAGCAGTGTATAAAAGTTGTAATTTCTCCACACCCTCACCAAAACTTGTTATTATCTGTCATTTTTACTATAGCCATCCTAGTGAGTATGAAGTGTTATAAAGGCCAGTCGACTGAGGTTTTGATTTGCGTTTCACTGATGGATAAGCGTGTTGAGCATCGTTTCACATATTTATTGGGAATCTGTATATCTTCTTTGGAGAAATGTCTATTTAAATCTTTTGCCCATTTTTCTATGGCACCCGGTTAACTCAGTTGGTAGAGCATGAGACTCTTAAATCTTTTGCCCATTTTTCAGTTGTATTGTCTTTTCATTATTGAGCTGTAAGAGTTCTTTGTATAGTCTGAATACAAATCTCTTATCAGATATGATTTAGAAATACTTTCTCCCATTTAGTGTTTTTTTTCCTCACTTTTTTGATGGTGTTCTTTGAAGCACAATAATTTCTATTTTGATGAAGTTTGGTTAATTTATTTTTGTTATTGTTGCTGTTTTTGGTGTTATATCTAAAAAGTCTTTGCCTAACCTAAGGTTAAGATTTACTTCTATCTTTTCTTCTTAGAGTTTTATAATTTTAGCTTCTACATGGGTCTTTGATCCATACTGAGTAATTTTTGTATATGATGTGAAGTCGGGGTCTAACTTCATTTTTTTGCATGCGGATATTCAACTGTCACGGCATCATTTGTTGAAAAGACTGTTCTTTCCTCCCACTGAACTGTCCTAATACCTTTGTCAAAAATCAATTGACCATACACTAACCATCAGAGTATTGCAAATTAAAACTGCAATGAGATATGAACTCACACCTGTCAAAATAGCTATCATCAATAAATCAAAAAACAACACATGTTGGTGAGGATGCGGAGAAAAGGGAACCCTCATACATTGTTGGTGAGATTGCAAATTGGTACAGCCACTATGGAAAACAATATGGAGGTTTCACAAAAAATTAAAAGTGGATGTACCTCTCGACTCAGCAATTGCACTTCTGGGTATTTATCCAAAGAAAACCAAAACAATAATTCATAAAAATCTATTCACTCCAATATTCATGGCAGCACAATTTACAATAGCCAAGATATGGAAGCAATCAAAGTGCCCATCAACAGATGATTGGATAAAGAAATTATGGTTCATATATGCAATAAAATATTACTCAGCCATTATAAAAAATGAAATCCTACCATTTGCAACAACATGGATGGATCTAGAGGTTATTAAGCTGAGTGAAATAAGTCAGACAGAAAGATAAATACCATATAATTTCACTTATATGCGGAATCAAAGGTATAAAAAGAACAAAATAATTAAAAACAGGCTCACAAATATAGTAGACAATTAGGTGACAGACAGAGGGGGGAGGGGTGATTGGGGGCCTGGGAGAATGGGGTGAAGGGTTAAAGAAGTAAAAATTAGTAGCTGATGTATGGACACAGGGAAGGGGACCACTGCAAAGGGAATGCAGTTAGCATTAATATGATGGCTAGGTAGAGGGCCAGGCGAGGGCGGGAGCAGTTGTGGGGATTGTTTTATGAACTATATAGATGTCTAACCAATGTACGGTATACTTGAAACTAATTTAAATAAATAAATTTTAAAAAAATCAATTGACCATAAATATAAGGATTTATTTCTGCGCTTTCAGTTCTGTTTCGATAATCTGCATGGTTTATCCTTCTGCTATTGCCACACTATCTTGATGACTTTAGCTTTGTAGTTAATTTGAAATCCAATACTCTTTTAAAAAAGAATGAGTGAACATGTTTTACGATGCTACTGTAGGCCTTCCTGAACCTTTCTTAGACATTCTTGAAAAGTAGTAGTGGCACAAGCTGGCTTTTCAAAGTTGTTTTGTTTATTTCATTTTGCTTTTAAATAAAATGATTAGGAAGGAACTGTTTCCAAGCTGCTTCTTCTTGAGGCAGCGAGTGGAATCTGCTTCACAGTTAGGAACATGGAGTGCACTGAAGCCTGTAGGGGCAAAATTCATGTTAAGAAGTTGTATCTTCAGTCTCATTCCAAATGCCAGAAGTAAAGTTTGGCAAACTCCTTCATGGCACAATCAACTAGCCTGTGTTCATTGCCTTAATGCAGTGATTCTCAAATATGTAGTTCCTGGACCAGCAGCATAACCATCACCTTGTAAGAAAAACTCTGAGCCCACTACAGTCTATTGAATCAGAAACTCTGGATTGAGGCCCAGCAATCTGCGTTTTAACAAGCTTCCCAGGTGGTTCTGATGCATGCTTAAATTTGAAAACCACTGTCTTACTGCATGAGGCTCCCTGTCAGCCATTTCCTAATTCAGATGTTAGAGCTGGGGAGCTGCCTAATGGCCTGTGACATGGTAGTTTATCTGGCTAGGAAGGGATTGGTGCTTTCCAAAACTGGAAGAGGGCAAGAAGTTGGGCCCTTTCAGAGATTTGGATTGGACAGAGAACATTAAGGCTGGCTTTAAAATCCACCTTTGCATTGCTATTAATTGCTTAGAGAGAGCACCACAGAGCAGCACTATCCAAAAGAACTTTTCTGTGGCTATGGAAACGTTCTGTACCTGTGTGGTCCAGTACAGTGGGCACTAGCCACATGTGGCTCTTGAACACTTGAAATGTGATTAGTGTAAATGAGGAACTGAAATTTTAATTGTATTTAATTGTAATTAAATCACCACATAAGACTGGTGGTTACCATATTGTACTGCATAACTCTAGCTCCTGCTTTTATCTCTGAACAACCACTCTAAGACATTCGTTGCAAGTCTAGGTCTGTGATTCAGAGCTGGCCATGATTAGCCACTTTAAGGGAACACCTATCAAGAAGAATATAATTTCCCCCAAATAGCAGTGTTTTAAACCTGGGAGAATAAAGAGTGGGTACAAGCACTGTCATTGCTTAAATTATATTCAGTAACAGTATAAATAGCACATTGCCAAATTCTATCTGTAATTCTAGGGAAAGTAAGTGACCACATAAACTACAGAAGAAAGGATTAGAATTTAATTTAAACCTGGTGATTATACAAGACTTGGAGGACCTAGGTTAGGATGACAGTAGAAGCAAAAAGGAAGGAAACAAGAGCTATAGGAAAGAAAATAGAAACTGTTCCACTCATGGAGAATGCCTTGTCATTTAAAATTTATTTTTAGGTTTCTGAATTTTAAACATTCTTTCTGGGGCTATTTTTAATCTTAGAGTTTCCAAATCTGAAATTTGGAGATCAGTCTCATGCCGCTGAAAGAAGCATCTTAGTATCACATTTCAAAACAGAAAGCCAACTCAGTTATCATTAAAGGAGGCAGTTTTGCAAGAGAGGACTGTTCCTCTTGAGGAAGATGGATCAGGGTTGTCAGTGCTGCATTTGACACACCTTAAATCCCTTCAAATATGAATTTCACTGTTTACTTTTTCTCCCTCTATGACATTTTCATGACATAAATGTCTATGTTCATCAAAAAAAAATTTAAAATACATATAAGCAAAAGGAAAGGGGAGAAGATCATCAGTAAGTCTATCACTTATTGATACGTACCGTTAAGTGCATTTCCTTTTAGGCTTTGCATATCTATGTATACCTAACTGTATCTATATCTATCTATATACATGGGATAATACATGTATGTCATTTTTAACTTGCTTTTTTATTCAATAATATATCAGTACTTATATATCTACATCATCATTTGTGAATCTGCTGTAATTTATTTAACCAGTCCCCCTTGTTTTCAATAATTTGATACTATAAACATTACCCTGAACTAGCACACGTTGTTGTGCCATTACCTAATTATTTCCTTAGGATAAACATCTAAGAGTAAAACTGATGGATTTGAAGGGTATATGTAACATGATTAAGGTTTTTGCTGTACAAATCAAATTACCTGTCATTTGTAACAGTCGAATTAGTTTATTCCCTCTATGTTCTAAAGATGAATTGTTCTAGCCTGTAAAATTCCTCTAAACTGCAGCCTGTTTTTTTATAATCATGATCCCAAACTTAGGCCCTTCCTGCTCTCACGCTTCTACTTAGAACGCAGCCTCTCCCACCTGTTTCCAGAGTAGCCTTAACTCTGCTAAGTGCATTGTGGTCCCAGTGTCTCACTCTCATCCTTGCACTCTTTTTCTTTTCCAGAGTGAATTAGATGTATCCTTTTCAATGCTGTGAGCCAAGTTTTCCACAGTACTTGGCAAAACACAGGCTAGTCTTGATCAGGTAAGTGCCATGGGACAGGAAGACGATTCAGCAGAATCTAAAATCCAGAATGGTTATCATCAGCTACTCTGACATGACAGCTGGAGCTACAGGTGCTTTGCAGAAGCACCCCACCTTTTTTTACAAATGTTATTAAATTTATGTATTTTTTTAGACAGGGCAATATTGTGGTAGTAGGTCATAATAACTGTTATATATTAACTTCTTTTAAGCATGTGGAATAGACCTTTCCAGAATTCCAGTAACACAGCCAGAAAGTTATTGGTCCCCATAGAGAGAATGGATTTTAATGGCTCCAGGTATTAATCTCCAGAAATTCCTCAAGTGATTGGAATAAGGCCTTCAGGGATGGTAAACTAGAGGGTTAAAATAATTGCCTGGCTTGTATTCATTTCCTTTTATAGCAGAAGATGCTCTCCTTTTCTTCTCTTTCTTCTCCCTTCTAAAGTATGCAAGGATCTAAAAAACAAGCATGATTTGCTTAAAATACTGCAGGCCTGCAGATTCTGGCAGGAGCCATTGGATTTTGTGTGACTGCTCTGGGGAGAAGTTGACTTCTAAGCTAATTTTTACTTCAAATATCTGTATACCACTTGAAAGCAATAAATAAGAGTCCTTTGAGGGAAAAAAATCAAGCTTGAATCTAAAATAATAACATTAATTCTAACAAATATAGAATTATAACATGTTTATGTATATGTGCAGATACATACATTTAGATACCTATGCCCAGAGCTAGTATATTCTGAGGAAATGGCCATTTACCCTTTACTACTGATAGAAAATGTCATCATGTTGATAAACTTCATTTGCAGGCTGTTTGGAAGCTTCTTTAAGTGGGAAAATCTGAGTGCCCTCTAGTGGTGAGTGACCTAAATCCATGATCCCTTTGATGCAGAAGACCCAACACCAGGCTGTATATGAGCATGTAACATTCCTTTTCGACTAATCCTTTTAAAGCAATTCCAAGTAAATCTCTTCCTCTTTCTACAGGGGAATGAGAAAAATGCCTTTTGATTTAAAAAGTCACCAGAAAAATAGCAAAAGCTAATAGACACTTCAGTGGGAGTATAGGAACCCAAGTTCCTCTTTCTGACCTGCCACCAACAAGCTGTGTTGGACAAGATACACAATCCCTCAACTAAAAATGATAGAATTAGAGCTGAAAAATCCTCTTAGCCTTAAAACTTTATGTTACCATGATTCTAGGTAACTGAACTGAGTTACCTTACACCTAGAAGGAAGGGAGAGTCTTACAAGTTTAGATATTCACAGAATTAAAGTGAATCAGATATAATAGGATATATATTATAGTTTGATTAGTTGTGTTTATTTGTCTTATATGTTGACTAGATATTTTTTAGAAGTAGAGATGGATTTTTTTGTGTGTCCCTATGGTATATACGTAGGTCCATGTAATACGCTCCTGCATTCTTGCCCAAATTTAATTTCTACACCAAGGTACATACTATGTATCTTTCCCTCTCATTTTACTTAGTTTCACTTTTGCCTTCTCTTCCTCTCTGACAAACTTATATATTTACTGTCCTTAGGAATTACTTAGCCATATCCATCTGACAGATTAAGAATTCATTTAGAGAAGGGGACTAAATCTCTCCACACCTAGGAGTGTTTGTCTTTGCTCTAGGTATAATCTCACATGGATCCAGAGGCCTAAAAGTGGAGCAGGTAACAGGGCAGGCAGGACCTGGGGCATCTGTCTTCTGTTGACATTCTTAAAAGGTTTCCACCCTCAGCCATCTGAAAAAAAAATCAAATTAAAATACCAGCACTCTGCTCTGCCTTATACATAGTTCTTCTTACCCATCACATGTGCAAGCAGTATCTCTACACACCAGCTTCCTAATAGTAGGACAAGGGAGACTTTCAGAGGTACATCCTATTTCCTGCTCCCTCTGGGTAGGGGCACAAACAATCCACATCACCGCTCTGGTAGTATGTAACCAGGAACCTGCAGGAGCAGCTGATACTGTTGAGGTCTCCTCTGCCAAGAAAGCTTCCTTAGGCCTTGAAGGGTTGAAAACAAAGAACTGATATCATTGCAACCTGGAGCTGGTTCTCCCAACACTCAAGAGCACATAATCTTTGTGCTGGCTCAGGCTTAGGAAGACCTTCCTTGTCAGCCCACATGGAATAGACACGATTTAAGGCTCAGTTTAGGTGCAACAACAGGAGGTCAAAACCTCATGGAATTCCCAGAAAGCCCTTTCTTGCGGTCTTTTTCTCCAGATGCTTTACCATCCTGAAGCCTTTTAAGAATGGGGCAGGTTTCCAGAGTCTGCATAATTACACTTTGAGAAATATAGTACACAATTTACATTTCTCCTTAGTATGGGCTTGTTCTACTTCTAGTAAAAACTAACATCATAGAGCAAGACAGATGGGATTTGAAAAATAAATGACCTAAGCACAAAAATCAGGACAGAAATTCTGGCTGTTGAAAACCCTTCTACTAAGTAGAAACTCTCTGTTGCAGTCGTAGCAGGTGGGGCAGACTGCACCCTTGGTACCAAGCACGTCAATGACCTAAATCATTCACGTGTCATGAATAAACCCCTATACACTTTTCACATTCCACTCCACCCACTGGGCTCCACCCAGTGTTGCTTCTGTAGGAAAGTTTTTTCTGTCACATACTTTGGTAGACTATTTAAGACTTAAAATTCCCTGAATTAAGATGGTTTTTAGAAACCAACTGATGAGCTTCCCAAAATGTGCTCAGCTCTGGAACCCCAGGTTTGCCGAATTCTTCAGACAATTCATAATTCAAGGGAGCTGTGTCCACCCCCTTCCACTAAATAGGGGATGGTGTCAGTGAACAGTACTGTCTGGGTCATGTCTGACTCCTCAATTCAGTGTACACCTACTGTATGCACGAAGGTACAGAAAACATTAACAGCCTTTTAGCATTTGGTGCCTTTAAAGAGGCTTAAAGACTTGTGGGGGCGGGGGGTGTTGTAGGTCTAGAATGGAAAGCAGCAGTACTGCCTTTGGACCTAGGCAACCAGGGTCCTTTTCCTGGGCCCCATTCCTACTCTTCTTCAGCAGCACCCCTCTCCATGGGGTAATGATGCTTATTCACCCCCCAGCTACCTGGGTTCCCAGAACTCACTGGATGAACGGAACAGACATCCCAGAGCCTGCTGCTAGGGCCTGGGCAGGCCTCCCCCACCCCCCACCCCAGGCCTGGGGGCAGGAATAATAGAGGCTGGGATGGTAACTGTATCTCACATACATTCATGGGAAGAAAAGCAGGGAACAGGCTGAGTCCCTGTTTATATTCTCATGCTCCCTCCGCCCCAAGTATATGGTACACCTAGAATCCAGGTTTTCTTGATTCAAAAATATCTAAAAAAAAAAAATCTTTAGAACATTCATGTTTTTAGTTGACAAGTTTTTAAAGGCCCAAAGCCTACACAATTAATTCTAGAATCTTAAAGCTCATGTTGGTAATGTGAAAGTACCTTGATTCATGCTCCCTGTATTGCAGTTGAGAGTAGAGGAGTAAGAAGGGTCTCCGTCCCACCTGCACTCTCTGTGACTCAGCTAGTTCTCTACCATGATGCTCCCTGGAAGAATGAAGGCACCAGGCAACAGTAATCAGCACCACCAAGATTCGCAGTCAGGCCCTAATCATTGCCCACTGTGGGGCATCTCTTCTTTACGGCCTAAAATCACAAATACCTTTAGAGGTCCAGAAACCAGGACAGGCTTCTCTCCAAGTAGATAATTTCAGCCTGATTTAATGAGAAGTCATAAAAGTACTTGTTCAAACAGGGGCTACAGAAATGCTGACAAGAACAAAGAAACTCCCCAGGGAAGCCATCCTACTGGGAAGCGAGAGCTTCTAAATGAACTGAAATTTTCTCAATGTTGTCTCAGAAAGTTACGATAATGGAGTCACTACAAAAAAATTTCTTTTGAGGTATGATGACTACATCAAGAACGGCTTGATAATATAAGGATGGAGTAAATTGGCTCCCCTCTCCCTGAAGATTACTTTTAGTCATAGGATGTGAGTACTCTGGAATTGGAAGAAAACACTACATAATCATCATGTTAAAAGCTTACTTCTTAGATGAGAGGCTGAGGTTCAGGGAGGTTCTGTGACGTGCTTTGGAGCAGAGCTGGCATTCTGGGTTTCCAAAGCCCTTGACTCTAGGGCTATAAATTAGAAGATTCAATTTGACACTTTTTTTTTTAATTTGTAGTCATCTGAGGTAGATTGTGGCAATTTAGTCTCTAACAAACACTAATAAAGTGCCTGTCACCATGCTGTCTTGGTGTTGTCAAAGCTTCCCCCTGAATTAGGGAAGAAGTTTTAGAGAAACACTAGTGTTTGGTTGGAGGATTCAGAAATGAAGAAAAATCTTGAAGTGGGCATCTGAATGTCTTGATAAGCACGCTCTCCAAAGTGGAGTTCACATTCAAAGATTGCTAAACATCTTTTTTTTCCTTTTGAAAATGTGTAAATTGAAGGTGAGAGCTGGCCAGTGGGTTCGAGGGAGTGTGTGCAGGCCCTGAGCACAAGCAGCTAGGAGAGTCCTAATCAGTGCTGTCCTGAGTGATGAGTCTCAGAATAATAAACAGTCCCCAAGGGAGTCAGCCATTCGCCTGAAAAGGGAATGTGAACGATCCATATTAAACAGTTCTGCCTTCCAGGCTTTTTGGGCTCTCATCAGCCTTAGCCATGTATTTCCTTTCAATGTGTTCTCTGAGCTCTGCCCATCCACTACTGGTCCCCGGCCCCGCCCACACCAAGTCCTTTTGCCTTACTCCCACTCCCTTTGCTCCATGTGTTTGGGTTCTGTTCTCAGGAATATTGACAGCAACTTTTGAAAAGTAACAGGAAAAATACAGGAGAAATAACAGGCTTATTTAACCCAGAGCTGACTCTTGTATTTGTGTAATTTTACATAAGCTTATATAAACCTTAAAAATTATACTTGGATATCTTGTCACTTTCAGAATATGAATGGTCTTTAAGAAAAACCTTCTTTGAAAAAACAAGATACATTCCTTTTCAGTGGCCTAATTAACAAGAGACAGTATTAAGTCTAAAAGTGAACAAAAGACCGTATTACAAGGAGAGTGTATCCAGGACTGTACGGAATCTTCATGATGATAGTTTTCTATGTAGTAGTAAGTCGTGGTCGATTGTCCATGGAAAATGTGAACATACTGGCCTTATCTAATTTCATTGGGAAATTTAATTAAAGTATAAATAATGAGAGGAAGGTTTTTTTTCCCACCATAAAGAACTTTACTTAGGTAGGATCTTCAAGAAATAAAAAAAAAAGAAGAAAAATTAAGTAAGACAAAGAATCTGAGACCAAAATCTAAAGTTATAAATTCCTGTTTCTAGGCCAGGCTCTGCCTTGGAATTGCTTTTGAGGTTCCATCTATGCTGCTGTTTTCTCTTATTAAAGGACAACACTGTTAACGTGTTTTATGATCAAAATTCCAATGTAGAAAGGCAAAAACTTTGATTATTAATTAAAAAATTGATAACACGTGGCCCCAAGATATTCAGCTCCAATCTACATTTTATAGAAATTCAGAAAGACTCTTAGGTTTCAGGTTTGGAAGAAAGTGCAGCTACGAATTTGCTCTTTGGGAAGCTATTTCTAATTTATGTCAGCTCCAACCTTAGGGTGCCCATGAGGGGAAACAAGTTGCCTTAAGGGTCTTTGAGTCAGTCAAATTCAGTATAGCCTGTAGGTAAGAGTTTCTTGAAATAGTCATTCTCAGCTCACCATGTTAATAGACCAGCAGCCTGGACCTTTTTTGCTTGGTCTTATTCCAGATTTCAGGGTTGAGGTGTGTGTGCCTATGTTTATTGCCATGGGGCTTGGCATATAGGGCATTTTTTTGGTCTCTTCTCACCTGGCATATAGCCCAAATGCCATTACATCTGGCTTCACCAGTGTACACAAGTTGTACACAAGTTGCTCATAAACCAAATCAAGATGTGAACAGCTGGATTCTTATTTTAAAGTAGTCATATGATTCCAGGGGGAAATTAGCTTTCAGGCTTTTGCCTCACATTAAATTTGGTTTGTGGTTTCCCTATATAGTGCCAGAAAGCTGTATGATTATTAGGGGTTTGAGCCAGATACTCAGATAGACAGGCAGTCACATGCCCACAGTACAGAATGACCTCACTGAGCAACTTGTTTCCAAGATTGCTGGAAAATTCAGACTAGCTGAAGAACCTTGTCTTTGCAATGTGAGCATGTCAGTGACTGATGGGATTCAACAGTAAATTCTAATCTGAATTTCAAAACACTTGGCCAGTTTTTCTGGGGGACAGCTGAATTGCTGATCATCTACTTGCCAAAGATGGAGCAGTCTTCAGAGCAGTTTGATCTGGGAACCAATTCAATACAAATAGATTAAAATTAGATATTCTATCTCTGAGAAAATCATCTTGGATGAGTTAACATTCTCAAAAGCTCTAAAGCTGTCATTGCCCTAGTGAATACAACAGGGAGATTCTGTAGGCCACTGTTCATGCAGCCACCTGTGCTCCCCAACTGTGCTTTTCTTTGTACCTGGCTGTCATTCCTGCTTTGTCTTGGCTTCTTCTAAGTTATGGCTTTTGGGTCTGGTGAATAGGATTGAGTCAAGGGCCTAATATTCTAGTCCCAATTTGGCCATGGACAAAACAATCATCTATATAATTGGAAAATATTATTAATAGGTGTATCAGAGTAAAGCTTTTTGTTTCTGGGTCATTTAAGGGAAGTTCCCATGGGCTCTTGAAAAAGTTTATTCTGCGGGAACACGATTTGCACAGAGCTTAATGAGATATTACCACAGAGCCTAATAGAAACTTAAAAGTCATTCACAGGGTTGTCTTTCTTTACAGATATAATTCAATAAAAAAAAAAAAAGGTCAGTATAGACTTGGATATCTGGAATTACTGGGGAAAAAATCAGGTGGTAATGATTCACTTTACAAAGATTCACCATTTTATTGTGAACTCTCCTTGTTCATTTAATCACTCAGTTGTTGAATGAAGTTTGTCTATTTGAAATGTCAGTTGATTTTTTTAACAGACCAGGATGATGCTCTTTAAGTAGAGATGGAAACTAAGAATTCATAAACATTTAACCACTGTCATCTCATTCCAGTTTCTCTTCTCCTACAAAAGTTTGGTACTCAAATGAAGGGGCTCCTGGGGGAAGAATTTGGCTCTAATTAGCTAGACTTCATAGTATTTTCTTCTCCTTCAATGCCCTATATTAACTTTCTAGTAAGAACATCAGTAAGCTAAAGTGGCTCCAAAATTCTCAAATGAGTATTTTTAGAGCTGTCCTTTTATAAGTACTCTTAAAATTCAGAATTTTTATCTACTTGGGAATCGAATCACTGCCTTGTCTTCTTCATTCATTTCTCCTCATGATTATTTTTCTTCAGCTTTTCAGACACAGAAGATAAAGATGTAAGGTTATAAAGGCATTTTGGGGTTGAAGTTTGAGGGCTAAGAGAAGGTATATACTCAGTAGCCGCAGGCCCCTTCTGAAAAATCTGGAAGCAGAGCAGTCAAGACCAAACTGTGGACTGAAAATCCAGTTCTGGCAGTTAACTAGCTATATGACCTTGGACTTTGAGTCTGTTTGCTCCTATGTAAAAAAGCAGGGATAATATTTAACATGTGCATCACAAGTTATAGAGAAGACTGAAATAACATATAAAACATTCAACACAATGCCAACACATAATGCATATTCAATAAATTGTGGCTATTTACTATTATTATAATTATCTGGTAGGACAACATTGTTCTTGAGGCCAGGTCATACTCTAACCAATTGTCACTTGCTTTGTTCTTCAGCTCATAGTTCTCTGTTCTCCCGCTAAAAAATATAACTGTTCTATTTGTATGTCTATTGTCTAGTTAGCTTAACCAAGGTGAAGCTAGGTGTGTATGTATGCATGAAGATAATAATTAAAAATATAGACACCAATTTCAAAATTAATCTCAGGAATTCTGTTAAAAAAAACACTGAAAAATTTGTAGGCTGATTTATGCTATTACTTATTAAATGTTAACTCTAAAACTAATTTCCTTAATATGACTTTAGATAATGTTTAATTTAGACAAAGTACACATTATTTTGGATGAAATGGTGTTAAATGGCTGCATTGTGGAAACGAATCGAGCAAGAATTCTTGCTCCTCTACTAATTCTTGATAAGATGTCAGAGAGCTGAATAATGGAAGGCTCTGCGAGGCAACATCAACATAAGAAATGAGAATATGGAATACCTCCCAACATCTGTAGTCCAAAAGAATCTGGAAGTACATACACTGAAAAATGGGGTATCCTTCCAAAGACATTTTAAGTAGGTGTTTTTAAGTTCCTAATAGAAAACAAAACTGTATTTTAAAATGATGTGCAAAGAAATATTTTCTGAGGGAGAAACAAGTTTTATTTTTTAACCATAAGCATTTCTTCTTTACTTGTTTCAATTTTCTTAAATAAAATTTTTGGCTTCTGCTTCCCTTTGCAAATTAAATTCAAGAATAGCAGCATGAGGTGGGAAGAAGGTGTGGCAACTGTCTATCAGCCAATAAAATTTTTAAACTGACTTAAAACACATAGTACTTTGTCTTCTGAATGCTGTCTTTTTCCTTAAAAAGTCAAAACTGTATTGTATATATAATGAATACTGCAGAATTAAATTTTATTTGCCATTTTCTAAAAACCTGATATCCATTTTATGGGCACTTGGCAATTACAATACCATCAATGTAATTAACTATAGAGAATGTTACTACCAAATAATAAATGGTTATAAATTTTTTAAAAAGCCAACTATCTTATGTGCCATATTATGAAGGGTTTGTCTTATTACTAAACTTATTTGTAAATGAAATTTATTTTAGTTCAAAGTTTTAAAATAAAAGGCAAATGGGTCTCTCTGTTCAAGTTGGTATGAAATTAATCTTTTCCCCACTCCTCCCTAATTTATTCCTTCAACCTCTCCTCCTGGAATGCCTTGAAGCAAAGAAAACTGCTAAGTTGCTATGAAGAACAATGCCCGCATGCATCCCCGGCCCAACCCTTTCCATATGCTTTTGCTGCTCAGTCAAAAGTAGAATGTACAGAACTGTCTTAAGTAAAAGCATATTTATGTTCATGTAGAGGTAGGAGGGCAGGTGCAATGGAGTAAATAGAATTAAAGTCTTGGTACATTAAGATAATGTGCCATCCAATGGAATTCTAGGACTTCTTTAATCTACAATACTTTATCCTCCAAAAGGACACAAATGGACATTCTAGCACTAATAATTCATTTAGTGCTTACTGTTTTTTTTCCTTTTCATGTGTATGTGGAAAGGAGATTTTAAATTCTTTATCCATTCTTAAAAATCTACTTTCATATTTCAAAGTTTGCATCTATAAAGATCCAGGCAACCAGTCAATAATGGACTCATTCAAGGAGGCAGAGGAAACAGCTACTGGAACAGTAGATAGTGTATGTGTGTAGACAGATCCACCTTTGCATTGTCACCAAGGTCTAGGGAAAGCCCAGCCTAGATCAAAGTGCTTTGGAGGTCTTTCTGAGACAGTTGGGAAACACTGTCCTAGTTGGTAGGCACTTAATCAGTAGCACAATGAAACTGGTACACCATAAGTAACTAGGGAGTGAACAAAATTAACTTTTGGGTCACACACACCAAAATAGCGCTTGAATAACATCTTGGCACAGATTTAAGAACCTTGAGAGAGAATAACAATTAAAAAAAAAAAAAAACACTAGATATCAGAGGAAAAAATACTCAAGTACTTAGTATAAATGAAGACCTTAGTAGATGTCTCATAACACTTGATTGATGCAAATGAAATATAATGTGACTGTTTTACAGGCTATGCCATCATCTCACTTCAGGTTTATTGCCGAACTGTGACTACCAGCTTCAAGTGACTTTCACACTCATGAAATTTATGTCTTAAACTAGTCAGCTTTACCTTGGTTCTTGTACGATGTTTCAAACAGTGAATTGATTTTATAAGACTCATCAATTTTACCTATAGCAAGGATTCAGCAAACTTTTTCTGTAAAGGGGCAAACAGTAAACATTTTAGGCTTTGTGGGCCATATGGTCTCCGCTATAACTACTCACTTGTGCCACCATAATGCAAAAACAGCCATAGATAATACATAAATGAATAAGCATGGCTGTGTTCTAATAAAACTTTATTTATGGATACTGAAATTTGAATTTCATAAAATTTACACATCATAATTATTTTGATTTAACCACTTAAAAGTTCTTAAATAATGCTTAGCTCATAGGCCATAGAAAAACAAGTGGTAGGCCATAGTTTGCTGAACCCTGTTCTAAGCTAGTCTTAGAAAAAGCTGGCTGTCGACAGACATTTTAGAGACCTAAATAATGGCAATACTACATGCATATATTGGATTTTAATTCTAATACTAGTATAAAGTTTTGGTCATGCATCCATGACTTTATTGAGACAATCACCACCACTATTTTTTTGGATTAAAGCATAGGTCATACATTTAAATATTCCTACTATGTTTTATTTTAACTTTTATTCTCACAGAGAACTGTGAAGCTAACAGTAAAGTTATTTAAATGCTGCCTCTGATTACATAGTTACAACATTCTCATGCAGAACATAAAAACAGTACTCAAATGATTGTAGTGGGAGATACCTCTTCTAATGTAGAAAGGGAACCTACCTTTTAAACAGGTAAATAATGGGCAATTCCAAAACAATGCTTTCACTCCTAAAAAAGCCATTTGGCTAAATCAAGCCTAGCAACATTTCTTTCACCTAAATGCACAGATATGCTAAATCAGAGAAGTCTGGAAAATTGAACTGCAGTGGAGCTCCTTCTTCAAAATTAGAAAATAGTGGTATCCTGGTAGTTTCTTTTCACAATAACACAACATTCAAGAATCATTTTTGGACCTTAGATTTTACATCCCTGCAGATACAATGGTAAGTAGCAGATGTGGTGTTTAAAAAGTTAACATAAATAACTTGGCCATTTTTAGCAAAAGAATACTTAAAGACAGAACACAACAGTTGGATCACGATTAAGCATATGAACATATATTTCTTCTAGCTTTCCAGTTTCAGTAAGTGTATCGACTATAGAAAAATACATTTCTTCATGTTGTAATTTCAAAGAAACTAAATCTCAATGATTCAAAATTAAAGTATTTGGTTAAAGCTAAGGTCTGGTGGTTGCAGTGAAATAGTCACATGACACAGTTTTGTACGCTGCAAACATTTTAATGATTATTGTTGAGCATACATTTTGGAAATTTTTTACTTCAAACTGCAACAAGTTAAATAAATGTTTATAATAGACAAAGAAAATACAACCGAAAGTAAAACTTGCTTTAAGTGTGCCTTGCATCTAGACCAGTGTTTTTTTTTTCCTTTCCCCTTAATATATCTTTATTTTTGAGCTGCACAAACACACTTAAGAATTTGATCTTTATAGCATGGCATTTAGGAAATAAAAATATACTCCCACCTCAAAGAAATAAAAGATTGTGCATGATTATATGCCAAACAAAGAGAGAACACTAGAATACTCTGATAGTGCAGGCATCATTAAAAAGGAAAAAAAAAAAAAAAAGCGTGAGATGCTCATTAACTCTCTAAGTTTTAAGGAAGCAGGATTTTTGACCAAGTAGCTTAAAAGCCAGCAAAACAGGTATCAGTGATGGCAACTGTAGTGTATGAAGTATGAAATGACAAACTTTACACAAATACACTGTTAGAAATTTACCAGTGAACACTGAAGATCTGAGAAGCTGCTCTTTGGAACAGTCAAGTAGGACCACCTTATTCCAGTCATATAAGCCCTTGTAGCAACAGTGTTCTGTGCTATGTTCTGGCTGGCTGGGTAGTTAAAGGATTTGTTTTGTCATTAGCAGCTAACAAACTTATTCCACATGTTCTTAAAGCCTTAATGATGGGAACAAAAGGCAAGTGTCATTAGCGTGGAGGATCATAAACTTCTCTGCACACAAGCACAAGAGGCTTCACTAGTATTTTAAAAGTCTCTGATGTTTCCCATTGCACTTCAAAGCTCAATTGAGATGAAAGCCTTTCTCCATTGTAGCAGCGAGCAGGCGTTCTCTCATGATTTCCTCTGAAGAATATTCCGGCAACTTTAGATAATGCACACATGTATTCACTGATGGATAGCTTGCATCAGTAGCATCAACCTACAGATGGAAAAGTGAAATAGATCATGACTTTAAATATATATTTCTTTCAACCCTTAAATAACTAAACTGGATTCCCCATCAGCTAGAGTTTATACCTTGCGTACAACCGTGAGCCTGGGATGCAGGTTGGCCAGTCCACCTGGGGGTAGAGTTGAACAACCAGTGGTAAACTGTAGGAATGCTTTCCTTTCATCTGATGACATGCCACACAGAACCCTCACGAACCTTAGAAAACCAGGGCTAAGAGAAGAAAAATACAGTTATATTGATTTGACAGCTGTTTTAAATGAAAAACAGTATCACTACTTTTTAAGCCAGCAGTAACCTTAAAAATAAACAATATTCATTATGTCAGAACAACAGCACTGTCTAGAGACTCTTTAGTAAGTATAAAATAAGCTGATACAAGCTACTTTAAAAATATCATTCAAGACTCCTGTACTCAGTAAGAACTGAAACTGATGAAATGTAGGGATCAAATATACAACAGGGCCAGGAAATCAGAAAAGCTCAAAATGCACTTGATCAATTGATCTAAATATGGCTAGTTTACCAAAGGGGATCTGAAATAATTCATTTTTGTTACAGTGAAATAGAGCCACTATATGCCATAACGCAGGTGAATTTCACAATGATGATGTTAAAAAGAATCCAAACCTCAAACAATACATAACTGTGGTATTTCATTTATTAAAGTTCAAAAGCAAGTAAAATTATCATCAATAGGAATAGTGACTAAAAAAGAATATGATGGGGACGGGAAAGGGACTTCTGGAGTTGTTTCTTATTCAGAGTACCAATTATAAAGGTGTGTTCATTTTGTGAAAATTCTCCAGGCTGTACATGTAATTTGTGTACATCTGCTATATTTCAATAAAGTTTACTTTAAAAAAAAACAGCTATGTTATTTAAATATAAAATAATTCATAACATTCTCATTAATTTGAGAAATTTTTTTTAAAAAAAATAATATAGGGCCCTTGTAATGTCACAAAATGTCAGTGGTATAATAAAAATTGTTGAGGGACTGTTCCAGATTAAAAACATATCACAGCTAAATGCAATTTCCTGACATGGGAGGTACAAGGTTCAGGGGAGTACCATTATGGACATTCTTGGAATATGGATGCTAGATTAGTTAATAGTATAGCATCATGAATTTGCTAATTTGGATACATGGTAGAATATCCATATTATCAGGAAATGTATTACAGAGTAAAGGGAAACAGTACATGAACATATTCTCAAACAGTTCAGAAAAAAATAGCTAGTGTGTCTATACATATATACCTATTTATTATGTGTAGATATATATGTGCGTGTATAAAGCAAGACATATGGTTTTAAAAAACAGTAAAATGTTAAATACTGGTGAGTCTGGATAAAGTTTATGGGATCTTCTTTTAACTATTCAACTTTTCTATAAATTTGAAATTATTTGAAAATACAGGTTACTATAAAAGCAATAAAGCCTAAGGGTTTACAGTTCCACAATTTTTAAAATAACAATTAAAACTGAGAAAAAGAATCTTAACATTAGCCAAGACTCAGCTGTCTTTTTCTGTAAACTGAGTCTTATTAATGGATATGCACTCTGGTAATGGTGAGACTTAACTGCTTTCTCACCTTATGCATACAATACACTGAGTCAAAGTTTTTTTCAGATCACCTGCCATGTGATTTTGGGACATAAACAATTTCGTTAATCTTAGAAAATAACCAACACATACCTGTCACGTGTATAACCCAACTTAGGTTCAGTATAATTAATAATATCCTCTGCTGCCCAGGATGGCGACTGGTTTCCACAAAGAATCATTTGGACTTCTTCATGGCTGAAGGAACTTAACTTCTCCATTGGAAAAACTTTATTAAACCCATCTACATTATACACACGGCAGGAAAAAAACACACATACACACACCTTAGTTACTAAGTTATACTTTCAAAATACCAAATTTCAAATCAAATACTGTTTGGAAAAATAAAATATAAATTAAAATAGCTTGAAATAATAACTGTGCTAGAGCTTTAAGTACAGAAGTCTCTTGCTTAATATCACAAATGTAAACAGAGAGAATATTTGGTCACTATGGTCAATAACCTAATTCTGATAATTTCCCAACCAGTACACTGCATCCATCATACAAGCCAGCCAAAGCTATAAGTGATAAACAGTTTAATATATGTTCCTTTGATCTTTGCCAAAAGAATGTAGGTTCTAACATGGTTTGATTCATCCTAATTATACAATGTGGAAAGAATGCAACCTATGACCACTTAAAAATGAAGAAATGGAGGCCAAAAGTGGGTCCCCCGTTACTCAGGAGGAGCAAGCTGAGCTATCCTACAGCTTGCAATGTTCCAACCTATTCTGGGTACTGTGTAGGACCTAACTATCTGGAAGACAAAAAGAGAGTAATTAGAGAGTAATTTGGAGATTACCAGCAATTCTTGACCATAGCAGTGCCTTAATTTCAACTTTCTCAAGGTAAAAAAAGATTAAGCTAAAGAGTCTTTAAAATTACCTCTAAAAGCTTCCATCTGTTTCTGAATACCCGTATGCATACAAAAGTCAAACATCAAATCTACATATTCTTCTGCATTATCCATTGTTATCATCTGCAAAGGAAAATTTGCCAACATTATTGTTAATATCTAGGAATACTTCAGAAGCACCTAGTACAACTAGCTTCAGTAAGAGGATGACTCTGAACTTAATATCAAAAGCAAAATTTTTACCTCATCTTCACCACTTGGCTTGAGATCCACAGCCGTAAAACCATATATTCTTGAGGAAGGGCAAAACTGGAAATTTAAACTGGGAGAACAAAGTAAGGATTAGATTAACATTTGGCTACCACTGCTATTTAATTTTCATAACATTACTGCCCAAAGCATGAAACCCTTCCTAGCCTTCTCCAGCAACAAAGTCAGTGTACTGCTTAGATGTTAAGTATGAGACATTTTTAAAGGCAAAACCCTGTGCACAAAAACGATTAGGCCAACTGTTATCAAACCTGGCTGTGCCAAGGACTGCATGAAATCACCTTTCCATATTTCACTTTCCCCTTACAGCAAAAAAAAAAATCAATGAACTGATTTCTGAAATGAATTCCGGCAACACCAAATTTAGAAGATTTCTTTTTTCTTGCAGGAAGAAACTATTGCTTCAGTAAAGTTATTCACACTATCCCAACCACCTCATTGCCCATCAAACCTTGAATATGAGGGAGGGTGGAAGAAAAAGCAAGCCTTACAGTCAACCTAAAATCATTGTAAAACATACCAAGGCTATAATAGTTACATGTATATAAATTAATATAACTTTATCAAAAGATCTACAACATCTGAGTTAGTTAATGCAGCCATTGGGGATAGGCTTACATACAAAGCAAACTATTTTGAGCTTTGCCAAGTAGGCAGGCTGGCGTATGTATGTATGTATGTATGTATGTATGTATGTGTGTACACATATACACACACAAAAATTAGGTAATTTGTCAAAAATTTTTGGCTTTGGAGTTTTTTATACAAGACATTTATCACTATATCTGATATTCTAAGCTATCTTTATATAAATCAAAGGTTCAAATCAATAATCAATATTTCCTATAGCATGTTATTGTTCTATAAGACTTTGCTCATATATTGTAAATTTGTGGGGACAAAGAAAAGTTTTAGAACTTATTCATTCATTAGATTGAAGAACATTTATAGTAAGCTTACCCTAAATCCTCTATGCTAAGAGGAGGCCCAGATCCTGATGGATTCTTCAGCACTAGTTCCTGTAATTTTGTGTTCTTCTCGTCTTCAGAAAGACCTTTGCTACTTAAAATCTGGCGTCTCTTGATAGCAAGGTCTTTAATTTCTTTTAAAAATCTGGCTCTATGTGGGTTTACTAGTTCAAAGTCTTCCCAAGTTAAAATTCCATTAAACCAAGCTGGGGGTTTTGGTTTGGGGGGATCTAGAATAAACTCTGATTTTGAATCCTCTTCAAAGCTTCCTACTGAAAGTGAATCATGACCTTCTTCTGTAGAAGCTTCTGACTGGCTTTCAGTACAGTGTAAGTCTCTGTCACCTCGTGACTCATAAATCAGTTTACTCATATTGCTTTTAATGTCACCCATACACATAAGTTTAAAGAAAGGTTTAGAAATAGGTAAGTCCACAAGTCTATTGTCCTGAATACATTTGGCCAAGAAAATTCCAAGGAAATGAAAGAGTTTTGTGATCCTTTCAAGCTCATCACTATCTTGTGGAAATGGTGCTGTGAATAGTCCACATGACCTCTGCACATAGTAGCCAGGAGGTTTCAATCCACCTCCAAGATCAACCTAATTTTTTAGAGGGAGAAATGCAAATAAAATTAAAAGACCCATAAATGTTAAACATCAATTAGCTATCTAAAATTATTTATATATACATTTTATTAAATTATTTTTGTAACTAAATGTTATCCTTTATAAACAGTTTAATATTATCAAAATTATTCAATAATAAATTAGGAGTCAGAAAAACCTGGCTTATGTTCTGAAAGTATAACCTCTTTTTAACATTTTCTAAAAGCAAAATCACATATAAAATCATAAAATGGGGGAAGAAAAATCTTACATGACGAGACTCATCATCTGGAAAGTTATCATCACAAAGCCAAGCTCCCAAGTCAGTTCTCTGGAATTCTGCTGCCACCAAAGCATAAAACTCTAATGTGGGTCCCAAGCCAGTTCCTTCTTCTCCTAAAAATTCCACCTGAAGTGTGAACAAATTAATTGTAAATGTAAGTGAGCTTAAATGACCCCATTCTTGCCAAAATTAGTCATATCCAATCCAGTACTATACTTTTTTTATAGCAGTAGTATGATACATAAGCAATATGGAAGTTTTTTTCATGTTTATTGTACACTATTACATGTTTAAATACTGGTAAGAATTGTTCATACATTAATTTACTTCTCCCAACAACCCTGAAAAATAGATTAGTTTCTTTTTAACCATGGGGAATACATTCCAAGACCCTCAGTGGATTCCTGAAATTGTTGATAGTACCAAATCCTATATTTATGTTTTTTCCTACACATACATGCTATGATAAAGTTTAACTTATAAATTATACACAGAAAAAGATAAACAATAACTAATAAGACAATTACTGTAATAAAAGTTATGTGAATATGCTCTCTCAAGATACCTGATAACTGGGACAGCTACTAAGTGACTAACAGGCAGGTAGCATAAACAGCGTGGATACACCAGACATAGGGTGACTCATGGAAGGAACAATATTGCATCATGCTCAATGAAGTCAATTTAAAACTTAAGAATTATTTTTGAAATTTTTCATTTAATATTTTCAGACCACGGTTGACCAAAGGTAACTGAAACAGCAGAAAGTGAAATCTCGGATAAGGGCAGACTATTTTATCATCTTCTTTTTATACCAAAGGAAACTAAAATTCAGATAAAAAAGTTAAATCATTTGCTCGAGGAAATGATGGTATACTGAGTTGTGTCTGTGTAATACCAAAACCCAAACTCTCTTATTTCTAACTTTATACTCTACTTGTTCCAAATGGTTTAAGGCAGCTTACAGAAACATATAGTGCACACTAAATATATAAATATATATAAATTAAAAATCGAGGTTAGACATATATATGGGTAGGAAAAATAAGATGAAGGCAAAGAAAGTTTAAAGTGAAAGACATAAAAGGCTTACATAATTTCTAGAGAGATAATTGTTATGATCAATCTGTAATCCACACGATAAACAAAAAGGCTGGTTGATCAATCTGTAATCCACACGATAAACAAAAAGGCTGGTTCACAACTGTTGACAGGAAAGATATTTCTTCCATCGTCCCTCATACAAAGAATAATATGTATATAGCATATAATCGACAATGCCCACAAAAACATTCTCTAGTAAATGTACTGAATTTCACACTGCCATTTGTTACAACATCTCTCAGTACAGATCAATGCTATAATACCAAGCACAATTTAAGTGAAGCAGTATTATAAAACTGTTCCACAAATGGAGATATCTAATAGCATAGCTTAATATAAAGGTAACTTTTAAAAGTATCAAAAAGAATCCTTTGTGAATACTATTATTTGGTCCAGGCTTTGTTAGGAAATAAATAGTGTCCTTCAAATAGACCAAGCACTTTCCTATCTCAAGAATGAAGATATTCTTTGTTGCTCATTGTAAAGCACAAAATTCTGACCCCTGGATTGAGCTGACATCCTCTTATGAAAGATGTTCCGCTAGAAAACCTTCTTCCTTTCTATCTAATGCAGATCAGCTGGTTCTATGTTATTACTGCACACAAAAATTTTATATGAGGTACCTCAAGAACTGATTTCCGATCTGCATGTATTTGCATGACATTCTCAGCCCATTCCATCAGTGATTCACCACGGGGAACTTTTACTCTTTCATGCTTCAGACGACCAACTCGAAACTCTCCTGGATCATCTCGCCTTACACTACTTGTGGTTCTCGTTCTTTCCACAGTGGCCTCACGTCGGTTTTGTAACCACACTATTGCTCTGAAATAGAAAAATATCTATGTAGATATAGCATACAAAAATAGTTGACTATGCTACCAACCTGCTACATAAAAATAAAGATAAATGTTTCCTAACTACCAAAGGAACTAAACAATGGTTATGCTATTACTGTGATACAAACTGAAAGCCATCATTAAAATGATATTGTGATTTTAAAATATTTTCTTTTAAGCAATGAAGAACTAACCCATTTAGGGTAGGAGAAAGAATCTTGAATGAGGAGTAAGATGAAAGAACTACTCTCATGTGTGTTATAATTTTTTGGTACTCTCAGGCAAATCAGCTAAGTACTTTGAGAATCAATTTCCTCATCTATAAAAGACATAACCAATGCCATTTATCACAATAGGCTTGTAGTTCCATGTGTACAAATGCTTTATAAATGGTATAAAATGGGACAACAATGTAACCTATCAGGGAAACAATTCCATTTTAAATTTGAATTTTTTATATTTACTTCAAAAATACTCTGGCTACTCAAATCATTCAACAAATATTTAGTGAGCATTTACAATGTGCTATATACTACTTTAGGAACTACAGCAAGAGGTAAACAAAACAGCCAGAAATAAGTAAAATATGTAGTACATTAAATGGTAAAGAGAGAAAAATGATGGCCAGAATGTAGATATATTTCAGTGCTACCAAAGCTATTTGAAAGCATTTAATTTGGTATTCCTGGGATCTTTAGCAACTAATCATTTATGTAAGCTACTTAAGAACTGTACAAAATGCTAGCAAAAGCAATATATCTGGTCCTCCATATCCACAAGTTGACCTTCCATATCCACGAATGTGGAACCCACATATACAGAGGGCTCACTGAAGAGCATCCATGGATTTTGGTATCCTCGGGGTCCTGGAACCAATCCCCCATGGAGACCAAAGGATGATTGTATTCCAACCCACACTATTCCAAGAGATCAATCCATGCTACTCCGAGAGAATATATCCAAAAGGAAACAAAATAATATTTAAATGTCGAGAACTCTTTAAAAAGAAAAGGAAATAATATATTCCCTCCATAAATCTCAATATAAAGTATATTAGTACATTTGAGCTTACATACCATTAAAAACTTTTATTCTAAAAATATAAAAGGATACACTTCCTACCTTGATGCACCAAATGCAGTACATGTGAAATAAAGCTGTCTAGTTTCAAATGGTATTAGAAAAGGACACTTGCTGGTTAATTGTTCACACCAGTCTGGCAGAGCCCCACTGGCCAATGCCAATGGTTCCTGTAAATTAACAAATAACAAACAATGTCTTAAGGCAATTATCTAAAAAGACAAAAAGAAGTCAATTCTTAAATGTAATTAAAGAAATGAATGCAATAGACGAAAAGGCTCAAATCACTGAATCAGAGGGAAGGGAGAGAAGGTGGGAGGTAGAAAAGGAAAACCAACGGTTACAGACTTAAGAGTCAACTCTGACTTCATTACCTCAATCTGCTGCAAAATTTTTGTTGTGATTTTTTTGCTAGTGAATTCATCTGGTGGGAAAGTAAACTGAGGCTGCTCATCACCTTCTGTAAAATTAATACAATTAATAAAACTATAAACTGATTCACTATTTAAAATGCCAGAGATATGAAACAAGGCTTCTTACAAACCTTCTTGGGATATTCTTGAATAAGGGTCACTTGCAACTATATACAGAATACGCAGAAGCTGAAGGACGTCTTCTACTCCACAAGAATTCTGTCCATTGCCTGCTTTGGCCTGAGGCTGTTCTTTTGTTAAATTAAGAATATCACTGCTTTGAAGAGTAGAAATGGCCCCCTGGTTTAAGACGGACTTTGTTCCATGCTCACAAAAATCCTGAGGAAACCATTACCAAAACCAGCCATTAATCGCATTTTTAAGAAAAGCAATATATCATCCTATTAGTATTCCTTTGAAAAGGCTGGGATTTTTGAAGAATTGCCTTCTTTTTAAAATAAAAACAGTATCGCCCAAGTTGAAAATTAATGCATTCTAAACCATTAAAATTCCCAAATAATGTAAAACCACTATTAGCCACAATTAAAACTATACACTTAGATTCTAATACCATAAACGACATTTGAAATTTTAGCATTGGCATATTTACAATATTAATTAACCTTAATTGTTTAGTATGTCCCAATAAACCTCTCTTCCTTAAGAATCTTTAATAAAAGCTGCAAAACAAAGCACAAAGCCATTCCCAATCAAAATAGTGTTTTGATGCCAATATATACCTTATATGCAGCTATGAGCTGAGAACAATTTCTGTTTTTCCTAATACTTTTATTAGTGCCAGTTAATTTCCAGTGGCGCAGGAAAGCAGCGTCTGCATTCTTCTGCAGGTAGGTTATCAAGTCATTCTTTGGTAATTCATCAGTGCCAAGGTACTGTTCCACATGCTCTATAGACCAACAACCCTACAATAGGAAAAACCAAATGTTGGCCTTTCCTGATTATAAAGTCTACGCTATTTCACATGCAGTACATAAGGTAGTTTTAAGATCATGCATTTAATCTAATTTTTAAAAATTTCAGGTTAGTGATTTTGTCCCTCAAATGTTCAATTGAAAACAGTGTTAGTTTTTTTAATATTTTTTTCTAAATAGTCAAGAAGTAACTTACCATTTTTCCATTTTCCTTTTCTTTGTCAGAGTCCTTCATTTCTCTGTACATGATTCTAAATATGGACATATTATTCAAGTTAATTCATTTATCAAATGATTTTTGATTATTTCTAGTAAGACTTCAATTTTTAAAAAATAGATGAATGATGCCATTCATTAGCGATATGCTTATATTAAATACTGAACTCAGGGAGAATTTATTTAAAAAAATATTAATTTGTTAAACATAATGGAAAGTAGCAGAAACCATATTTCTGAAAAAGAATTATGGTTTATAAATTTAGCATTATTGAAAAGAAAACATAAAGCAAACCTGGAACTTTTAAAGATATGAATAACATGCTATATCATGTATTATAACTTTCATATATTGTTTTAAGAATAAAATGAGAGATGGTTTGCTTCTATGTCTAGATGAAAAGAAGAATAAGAATAACAAAGACCAGAAGTGTTTATGTTCATATAAGGTAGCTGAGATCAAATTTTCCTCTAATAAAAATTGAAGGTGGGGAATTGCCATCATGATCTATTCTATCTCAATAGGACCTAGGTTATTTTATAGGACATTATATAAGATTATCAATATTGTTAAGAGAGCATCAAAAAAATATAGTTAACAAAGTCACATAAGGATAATTAAATTTTTATATAAATATGCTATAATGTAAAAAATATATAAATTAATGTATATAAGTATTATTATGGGTAATATTGAGCACTTTCTACATTTCAGAGAGTGCTGAAAACACGTTACACATATTAATTCATTGATTCCTCACAACTACTCTCATTTTACAGACTGGGAAAGTGAGGCACTAAAATGTTAAATAAATTTGTCCAAGGTTACTCATAATTATTTGTTGAATGAATGAATGAATGAACAAAGAGGTAGGCTTAACTCACAGACCCCAAACAAATAAATAGAAAATAGTATATAATGCACAATCCCAGTCAAAGAGTTCAACTATTATGTGAGGAACCAGTTTAGATTATTTCTAAAGTTCCTTTCAGTTGTGAACCTTAACCTTTCTATATCAGGGGTCAAAAATGATCTCAGCTGTTCCTATAAATCAACAGAAGAAAAACCAAATCTTTTCTATTCTTATAGTTCAAAACGTAGAATACAATGCTTCTTGACTCATGTACTATGAAAATATCTACTTAAAAATTAAATTTAAATCTCTTACGTGTATGTTGGCTCCCAAATACGCCTAAGTTTATCTGATTTCACATTGCCATTACAGGACAATTGAAGCAATTTTTGTACATAGTAAAAGATGGTTGATCTAAAATTAGTGAGTGGTAATTCAACTTCACGAGTTGTTCCAAGACCCGTTACTTTCAAAGTGAGGGCTAATCGAGGTGATGGGGTACATTCGACTTCTTCCAAGAGTTCTGAATGAGGTGTTCCTAAAAATATGGAAGATGTGAAAAACAATTACACTAAAGCAGTCCAGAAAGAACATCGCTAGGAGACAGGGTACACGAAATCTAAACTCTTCTACCACATGTTAGCTAAAGATGTCAGCTACGTAGCACTCTCCTGGCCTCGACATTTTTGTTTTTTGAAATGGGAGTAATAAACCAAGGTTATTTAAAGACAGATAACAGACTAGATCTCTCATTTTTATTAGGGAACATATGCTAACTATATGAATATTTTGGTAACATTTTATTTTTATAAATAAGAAAACTAAAATTGTTTATATTTCTACATCTAAAGAAAGCCATATAGTTTGGTCAATTGTCAATCTTTTGCTTACACTGAATGAGTGCGTTGTGAGGTAAACACACATATACAATTAGGTTCATAGTATATTTGGTGTACTCTTCCTTTTATTAGCTCAAGAATTTTTTCCTCCTATCATAGATAGAGCTTTCAAAATATTTTATTCACTGCATGACATTCCATTGTACCTCAAATCCCCTTCTCTAACTCTGACTCTCCTGTCTCTGTCTTTTTAGAACACTGGTGATTACATTGGGCTAAACCAGATAATCCAGGATAATCTCCCCATTTCAAAATCCTTATCTGATCACATCTACAAAATCTCTTTGGTCATGTTAAGGTAACATATTCACAGATACTGGAGGTTAGGATCTATGTATCTTTGGTGGGGGCATTAGTGTGCCTACTACACCCAAAACAGAGATGTAAGACACAGAGTTGCCACTGAGGCCAACTGACTCTAGAGGCCATGACTGAAACCACTATACAGCTTTTCAAAGTAAACATACCAGGAATAATCCTTAGTAATTCTGATCCACTAGAAAATAAAACAAATTATTCACCTTTAAATGAAGCCTTGTTTTCAAATATTACATAAATAAAAATGGCATTTTAAAAATATTATAATCTATTCTTTTTTAAAATACTATGTTTTTTTAAGGACTGTGGCTGACAATTTCTTTTTTTCAAAACTTTTATTTATAACCTGCATATACACATAGCACCTTACTTTTCTAATTGTAATTAATAATCTTATTTGGAATCTATTAGCTCACAAAAACTAAAATATACTGTACCCGGAGGTGGAATTTCTAGATCAGTTGTCTGTTGGACATTAGTACGACCAGGTCTAGGATCAAAAGCAGGAACCAAAGCAGAAAATTGCCGTTTTAACACATAATCATCATCCCATGTTCTCCGGCGTCCTCCCTTAGTTTCGTATTCTTCTTCTTCCTATTAAAATAAAAATGTCATGTATGAACATTATAAAATAAAACTTGTTATTGCAAAAATGATGTTATCTATAAAATAAGGTATGTTTAAGTACTTCTCTGTCATTATTACCACTCCTTAATTAGCCGTATTTCTTAGGCATAAAATGAGACAACATATATTTAGGTACATACATTTCTTAATGATTTAAGTTTATCAATATTAAGCTGCATTAGTGTGGTTACACAAATCTATAGGAGACAAAATGACAAAGAACCATACACATACATTGTAGCAATGTCCTGGTTTTGATATTGTATTCTAATTGTGTAAGCTGTAACCATTGGAAGATATTAGGCAAAGGGGACATCATACCTCTCTGAACCATCTTTGCATCTTTCTATGAACGTATAATTATTTTTCAAGATGCCTTTTTAAAAAATGGAAATTGTATTATATGCTAAATCATGTACAAAAGATATAATGCTTGGGACTTGCTTTAAATTACTATGGGGCAAATAGTAAACAAGTTTGACAAAGTGTTGATAAATGTTAAAGTCAAACTTCTAGCATGTTTGAAATTTTTCATAATAAAAGTTTTTAAGGCACATTTTCTCCTGTCCTTCACTTGTAGTATCAACAAAAAAAGATCAAATTAATTGTAAATATTGTAAATGTCTGATGTAACAATTTTAAAATAACTATGATATATATACTTATATGAACCCACATAGCCCCTTATATTTTTAACATTTAACTGAAATTAACTTTTCTCACAAATCAAACTGACATTTGACAGCTTTGGACCAGTGTGTCTGGGTTTTCATCCTAGATCCAAAACTTGTACATGTGATCTTTAGCAATCACTGAATCTGAAAACTGGGGCTAATAATAATTCTTATAGGATTGTTGAAAGGATTGAATTAGTTAATACATGTAAAGTATTGAAAAAAGTGCCCAGGACTTAATTAATGATCAATAAATGTTAGCTAACAGACTGATATTACTACCTTTACTACTACTATGAAAACTAACTCTTAGATAATAGCTATTAGCCTTTTTATTATATGTTTACTATTAACCAAAGGCCAAGATAAGGAGTCTCAAGTAAGAAACTTCTGTATGCATTATGACAGAGCAATCATGGGCTCCATCTGGGATATGAAACCCAAGCAGTTGGGGATGTTTCTTTTGTTAACTCTATTTTGTAACTCCCTCTCCTCCTCCCATATATTTTTCTATAGGCATTTTGGTTGGTGTTTTACTGTGAAAGAGGAAAAAATACACTGTAGGGGATATAAACATGAAGCTATTACCTGCTCCCCAATAGGCCGGCTCCCTGCTCCAGCAGGAACCTGTGGCAGCTGTGAGGTAACAGCATGGTGCGTTACATCAGATCGAGAGCCAGCTCGCCGCTGCAGGGATGGACGTCTCAGAATCTAAAATTAAAAAATGTGAAGAGACATGTCTAATTATTTGATCCATATATATCTCCATGCAGCCTTGATGTGAAACTATCAACCCACATTATCAAAACTGTCATTAATAAAATTTCATATTAGCTAGCTTCAGAAAAGTTATAAAATGAATGTTTTAAATTTATCATGCATCATATATTAAGAGATGGAAAAAATATGCTAATGTACTGTTTCTTAAGCAACAGATACTAAAAGCATTTCTTAAAATTCTTCGCCCCATTAAAACTCAACTCAGGAAGTTTTTTGAAATCTAATAACACTTTATAAGAGAAATAAAAAAGATATACAAATTACAATAAAGAGTATTTTCAGGCAAAAGTTCAATTCAAAGACAATCATAGTGGTTAAACATTGGTAATTCTAGATCATACTGCCTAAATTTAGGTCCCTATTTTTCTACTTAACTCTTATTAATTAGGGCAAATTATTTTTTCTATGCCTGTACCCCACAGCTCTGTATAAAGAATGAAATAATATACTGCTTGCAAAACAGTAGATACTAAAATTCTATGTAAAAAAATTCTATGTAAAAAAAATTATTGTAGAACTATGAAAATTGTATTCTTTAGGATTAGTGTAATTCTTCACACTTTTAAACCTTTAAAACATCAGCATATGACATTTTTCCAATATAACCAACTTATTTTCTTTTAAAAGAGAATTATAAATGCTCAAATTGTATTTTTCTTAATTAACCATGTTTTCATACTGGTACTGTATTTTCTTGCTTTAAGTTTAACCAAGACTTTGCTTTTCCTCTCTTCATTTATTAACATCCTTCATTCAATTATTAACATCCTATCTTAGTTAAGAGAATGGGGGATTCTCTCTCTACCATAACCTCCTCGTATTCCTGGTCCTCCTGATTGTCATCTTCATTCTCATCATCTTCCTCATCAGGCTCAGGCAAGTCCTCATCATCATCTAGCTCAGCTAACAGAGTACTGGCACGACAGCTATCAAGAAAATCTAGAAAACAAAACCAAGAACCTTACTCTCAATACAATTAACAAAGAATAACAAAATAACTGTTTTGGTTTTACAAAACAAAAGCAAAATTCAAAAGGGACAAGTATAAAGGCCACATTTAGTAATGCCACCCTTCTTATACCATCGTGCACACAGAATGACTGTTAAATCATCATGAACATGGCAGAAAACAAAATGGAATAAAGGATGACCATAAACTAAATTTAAATGTACAAAATCATATAAAAGGTCAACATTATGGGCTATGCTAAAAAATAACAACAATGCTATTATCAGTCTCTGCATAAGTCACATGAAGTACAACATGGTGGAAAGAGAACACTTGGGTGTCATTCATTCTGTCAATAAATATCTACTGAGTACCTACTATGTGCCAAGAATTGTGTTAGGAACCAGGTATATATATAGTCATATACCACGTAGTCAATATTTTCTGGTGACATGATTTTTATTTTAGCTATAATAATATAATTTTTTTCATACAGTATGTGATGAATGTTTTTTGGTCATGGGGACTGGGAGGGTACTTGGTTTTTTATGGCTTTGGCTACAGAAAGACTATAATAAGCTTTATTTTTTTTAATATAAAGATATTCATGTTTTCATATACAGTTGCTAATGTGATAGGCCATCCCAAATGGTATTTCCAAATGCCAAACCTTGGAAAGAATATAGCCTTCTCACTAGTATGTGTGCACTCTCTCTTTCTATATGTATTACTTTTATAGCTATATAGTCATGCGCCACATAGTGACGTTTTGGTCACCAACAATGGTGGTCCCATTAAGATTATAATGGAGCTGAAAAATTCCTATTGCCCAGTAAACTACACACTGTAATGTTGGAGCACAACACATTATTTATTTGTTTGTACTCATGCTGGTATAAACAAACCTACTGCACTATCAGTTGTACAGACGTATATTACGCAAAATTATGTACAGTATATAATACTTTATGTATTTACTTAGTATACTATACTTTTTATCATTAGAGTGTACTCTTTCTATTTACAAAGTTTGCTGTAAAACAGTATGCCATGATATGCCAGCAGCAGCCTCATATCTCACCTTTTGATTTCATTATTCTCTCTTGTGATAATTTAATCTCATGTTTTATAAATTTAATATGACCTTAGTGTACAATGTTTATAAAGTCTACAGTAGTGTGCAGTAATGTCATACACCTTCATATTTATACACTCACCACTCACACCACCCAGAGCAACTCCTATTCCTGTAAGGTCCATTCATGGTTGGTACTCTATACAACAGTACCATTTTTTCTCTTTTGCACTATACTTTTACTGTACCTTTTCTATATTTAGACATGTTTAGATATACAAATACTTACCACTGTGTTACAACTGCTACAGCATTCAGTAAAGTAACATGCTGTACAGATTTGTAGCCTAGGAGTGACAAGATATATAGCTATACCATCTAGTTTTGTGTAAGTGCATGCTGTTCATGTTCATATGACAAAATTGCCTAATGATACATTTCTTAAAAGGTATTCCAATTGTTAGCGGTGCATGACTATTGTTGAAAACAGAACAGACATCTTCTGAGCCCCCATGGAGCTTACAGAGGAGAGAGGCATTTAAAACTTAACAAATGAATATATTAATATAAACTATAAAAGATCTCATACAGGAAAAGAACAAAAGTCAGTCAGAAAAGATGTAGGCTTAGCTATGTGACCTAGCAAGTTAATTAATAATGACTACTGAAGAATAATGCCTATTTATGGAATAACGTCTTTCATTTTATCCATATAATCTAGCACATAAAGAATTTCAATAAACTTGAATCCATTTTACCTCCCTCCTCCTTAGGATCTCTCTCCCTCACCCCGCAATAAAGACTGTGTCAAATTTACATTGTCCTACATAATGGTGTTGACAAGCCGTTTTTCACAAAAACTGAAAACAAAAAAAGGAATAATAGGACTAAATAAATAAGAGAATTTTTTTACTAGATCTAGAAGGAAAAAAACTTCTATGGCTAAAAAGACAGTATATACTCCATATTCCACAAGAATATTCAGAAGACAATTTATAATTATTTACTAGACACTTGCTTTTGCATACCTCTGAACCAAATATATTTTTTTTGAGTTTAGTAACTACATAGGACTAAAAATCCAATGCCTTTTACTGGATGGCTGGCTAGTAGGAAAAAAAAGCCTGAAACTATATTCAATTAGTTTCTATAGTACACATTTTTTAACACTTTAATATTCTGAAATCAGAATATGTCTTAGAAGCAATGGCAAGTCACAACTAAACTGGCAATATTATTTCCTTAGTGACATAAAATAATGTTGTCTCATAATTAATGCATCTTAAATTTGACAAAATATATTACCCCTAATTCATGTAAGGTGCTACCCTGCAATTTAGTCAGTGGTTCTCATGAACATGACAAGGTAGTATACAAAATAAATTAATTCCACTTTTAGTTTATTTTTAAAGAAAAATTATCTAACTTTATATACTGAAATTGCATCTCTTGTATTACAATTCACTGAAGATAATTACTCATTATCTTCCCTTTAATATCAGAGTATAAGAAGATAAAAAAAGCTCTTTATTTCATATACTTAACCATATCACAGAATCCAATCATGTCTCTCAAAATACACAGTAAAACTTTGCATATACACAAATTATTTTATAAGACAGATCCTTCACAGCAGCACTCTTAAGAGACTTTTAGTTTTAAGAATGTAGAAAAGGAAATTTTAATCATCCAACTATTTTTAAAAGGCAACCAATAGCCCTAACTTTTTAATATTTTCTCCCATTAGCATACCTTCACATGACCAAAAACTAAAAGCCTGACGTTAACATATTAACAAGTGAGTAGGGAGGAGCAGAGGGCCTCCACGGCAAAACTTAAAGTGGAAAATAGCTTATTCAATACATTTATAATATTCTGGTATAATAATCATCATTATTTTGCTACATACATATTTAAAAGATAAAGTAGAAACTGAGAAATGTAATGATTTTCTTAAAACCATAAAACATCAGATCTAATTCTTGGCTTAGGAGAGGCCACATTCTCAAAAAAAAAAAAAAAGAGAGACAGGGGTGGGTGGATGTGTGTGTGTGTGTGTATATGTGTAACAGTACTTAAAACATATTTTCATATAAATTTTTTTACATTTGAAATTATTAAAAATATTTTGTTAAAAAAGAACAGGCAATGTGATCAAGAATTTGTGATAAAGGGTATTTTAAAACAATAATGATGAGAGTACAACCTTTTGGAATGCAATTCAACAATTACTCCTTTAGGAATTTATCCTAAGGAAATATACAAAAATACAATTCAAGGATACTCATTCATAACAATGTTTATGGCAATGAAAAGCTGTAAAATATCCTAAATGGAGAATTTATTAAATAAAGATCAAACAGTCAAACAATGGAGTATTTGGCAGCCATTTCAAATAGTATAAAACCCAAGAACAATGTGAAAATGTTTTGACAATGTACTGAGTGAAAAGAGCTTTTTGGAAAGGATATAATCCCTTTTTGTTAAAAAAAAAAAAAAACAGGAGAGAACATACACCTCAAGTGATATGTATCATTTATTTAACAGTGATTATCTTAAGAAAGCGGGCACTGAATTTTTTATCTTCATTTATATTTACTTTCTATAAAATGTCTTACTTTTCCAATAAGAGAAAATAAAATTTTTAGAAACATTTTAATTGAATCATATCGTTTTATCACTGACTATATAGTACAGAAGCCATGATGATATGACTATAGAACTTTCTAAGCAAAAAAGTCAAGTGTTATCTAATTAAGAAATTATTTCCAAAAGATCTTGATAATAGTGATATTATAATTTATAATTATAAATATATATTTGGTCTTTGTTTCTCTGTTCCAGACACTGAGCTCCTAAACTCTTATAATTTCCTAAATGATAAGAACAATAGAGGTGTCTTCTGCTATTCATTTTCAGGGTTGTTTTACTGTTTTACGGGGGCTTTTGGGAAGCCCTTAGGTAATCTAAGAATGAGAGCAGGCTGTCAGTGAAACCCAACCATAATTAGAGGGTTAGAACTTTCATCTCCCCTCTAAAACCTCTGGGGAGAGGTGAAGGGCTGGGGATTTAGTTCAGTCACCAATGGTTAATAATTTAATCAATCATGTCTAAATCATGAAGCAAGCCTCCAAAAAAAACCCCAAAGGATAAGGTTCAAAGAACTTCCAGGATAGAGTAAAGAACACAACCATGGGTGGGGAGGGTCCCCAAACTCCAAAAGGACAGAAGTGCCTATGTTTGGGATCCTTCCAGACCTCACCCTATGGATCTCTTCTGACTATTCCTGAGTTATATCCTTTTTATAATAAACCAGTAATCTGCTAAATAAAATATTTTCCTGAGTCCTGTGACCTGCTCTCGCAAATAAATTGAACCTGAAGTGCGGATTGTGGAAACCTCCAATTTATAATCAGTCAGTCAGAAAAAGGAATGACAATCTGGACTTGTGATTAGCTTCTGAAGGAAAGGGAAAGAAGGGAAGGGGTCAGTGTTGTGGAACTAAGCCTTTATCATGTGGGATCTGACCTCTCTGGGTAGATAGGCAGTGTCAGAACTGAGTTAAATTATAGTTGGTGGTGTCTGAGAATTGCTTGGTGTGGGAAAATGTCACACACATTTGGTAGTCAGAGGTAACAGAAGTGAAGTATTGTGTGAGTATTGAGAGTAGACACATTATATTAGTGTACAAGAAATATAATTTATTAATCTATTATAATTCTGTTCTGTGATAAAGGTGTCAGATACCTTTGTTATGGTTCTTCTAACTTCATTAGTAACAAAAGGCAAAAAAAAGATGACACACAAAAGTTCCTAGATGTCTTTTTATAATCTGATTTATTAATAGTCCCTCACATCACTGTGACTCTTTTCATCTTATATAAGATGCCATATTTGTTAAGAAAGAATAATTCTTTTCTAATTAAAAGTTAAAAACAATCCAGCAGAAAACCATAATAAAAGCATCACTATATAAATATCTACATATTTTAAATTATAACTTACCATATAAGGAATATTCTGCTTCCTGACCTGTGTCACTCTCACTGGAGGTTGATGTGAGGCTAGTGGTTAAAGTATTACTTAATGACTGACCAACTGATAAAACTGTTGTTGCTGTAGCTACGTTGCTGCTGCTAGTAACACTGGATGTTGACATAGTCACTGTTGATGTAGTACCAGGTGTGGTCAAATTAGGGAAACTCTGAGCACCCATAAGAGGAGAAGCTAAGGATACAAATGAAACAAATCAGTACAAATAGGCAGGATTGTACAAACCTTTAAAAAACTACATTCTATATTTAGGGAAAAAAAGGTCATAAAACACTAAATTATTAAAAGGCTGAAAAGCAACAACTTTGGGAACCCAACTGAAATCCAATTAAAAATTCTTGTTTTTATAGCACTATTATTTTTCAAAAAATTAAGCCTAGCTTTTTAAAAAGGTAAAGTAGGCAATGGAATAATTCCCAAAGATATTTTCCAAGGGAACTACTTTGACCCATTAGTAGCTTGAATCAGAATTAAATAACTTTCAGCAGCTAATACAATTTAGAAGCTAAGTAAGTTATACCAGTGTGATGCTCTCATTTCAACTGACTAGAATATTTAATGGTCATTTATTTCTTCATGCAACTATACTTATCACAGAAGAGTGAAAAACAGAAGTGTGCTATTGTTTTATCCTTTCAAAATAAGAGATTGTTTATCACACCTGATCTGATTCTTAAAATATCATGAATCTATAGAACTTCATGTTCCTGAAGTGCTAAATTTGATATAATTGCATATGACATGGTAAACAGTCTAGTTAAAGACTGAAGCCAGAACCCACTGAACAAGAAACCCTACTTTGCATCCCTCACAGTGGAAAAAGCATTGGGTTCCATAAGGAAAAGCTCACTTACTTGCTGTGCTCATCACATTCCTCCCCAAAGTATTAGTGTTGTTATCACTGCTGCTTCGGCTTAGATTCATGTTGTTCGTGGCATTAGTCCGTGCTATGTTTGCCACTCTCCTTACAAAACTCTCCAAGCTAGAAGTTTCTCTTGAGGACAGATTAGGTACGCTTGCACTAGAGCTCATAGGGGCCCCAGCAGCCAACAAAGAACTCACTGATAGTCTGTTACTTGCTGAGGAGCTAAGGGGTCGTTGAGAAGCTGCTTCTTTATTAGTTAACTCAGATACTGAACTAACATCAGGAGAACTAACACTAACGATTCCCATGGATATTGCACTAGACTCCCCAGGAGTACGAACAGAACTATCGGGGCCTAACTTTCTTTCAGCATTTTCACTTCCCGTTTCCGCTGTTAAAGTACTGGTGCTTGCACTGGAAGATGACCCTACTTCTGTTTGAGGGACGTTTTCAGCAGATGAAAGAACAACAATTGGTTCATGGACATCAGCTCCTGAAACTATACTGTGTTCCATTACAATTTCTGATCTCCGTTCCGTTTTGGTCGAACCCAAGCTGATGTCGCTGCTACTGGCCACGCTACACACAGAACTGCTGCTTCCTTTTCTACTTGAGGAGCCTGCAGCAGCAGATGTCTTGTCTGGACAGTTGTTTTTCACCAAGCTGCTCCATGATTGCGTTGTGCCTGAAACAGTGGATGAAACAGGTTTGGGTGATGCCACTGTATCAGGGTCGTACCCTGGTGCAAGCTTGAGGTCAAATTTTCCTTCTGCGCCCATACGGTAAGAGTTTGAGCCACCAGCATCCCAGGTGACATCAATCCAGCCTGGAAAGGGACAGGAGTTTGTGAGACCCAGCAGAAAGCAGATAGGAGCGTGTCAGACAGTAGCTCCACAATATGGGATCAGCTTTTCATCAGTGTTGTACTTTTCTGAAATTCTATAGTCACTTAAGGTCTGCCAACCTAAATTAAATTCTTCCTTTATTTCTATTGTTTCTGAACTGTTTGCTCTGGTGATATTTAAAAACAATGTAAGGGTCATGTTTACAACTATTGGGTTATCTTTTAAGGGGAAGAACTATAAAAAGTTTTAAAAACTGATACAAATGGTAAAATACTGCAACTTCAAGTATAAATGAAATCTAAGTAAAAGGATTTTTAGTTGCTAAGTATGATTATGTGGTTGAATGTTTTTTATAGAAAAAAAGTGCTGGCTTACCATTAATTTCTGAGTTTGGGCTAAATCCTATAACTGACAGACAAAAATTCATATCATTGTAGAATTTTAGGTCACTAGCTCAAATAACACTAAGTTAGCATTTCGGTTGTGTTCTCAAAGTTCAGTGGTTACTTGGTTCTCTTATGATTAAGTTTAATAAATTTAAATAAGCACAGAAAATTCTTAAAACAAAATTTAAAAGTATACTAAGCTCTTTTACTAGAACCTACATGCTAAAGCTAATAATCTGCAAAGACTAATGCGTAAAATGATATTCAATCTATATTTATTTATACTTGGAAAATGATACTTATTTTTTAAAGCAACTTCCAAAAGCAATAAAATAAAGTACCTATTATAAAGGAAATTAATAAATATTTAACAATCTTCTTATAGTGTTATAAACTAACTTCTTCAGGGAAAAACACAACACATAAATGCATTTATTTTTAAGCATAATACGTCTTTATAAAGTTTAAAAGTACTTTACCCATACACACACATACTCCTATGCATGCACACTGTGTGCACACACACACACACATACACATGCCAAGTTCATAAATGTTTATGATGAGACTCAGAGGGGTATAAGTAATATTGAATTACCTGTGGGAATTCTCTGCATATGAATTCTTTGAGAGGAAAACTGCCCCAAATCTATATAATCTAGTTTACATGAGATTTCAATTGCCTCAATTTATTCTTTATGCTGAAATAACCTCTGAAGAACCAAAACTTAACTATCTCTTCTGCAACATGGAGAAGTATGAGAAAAGGAAAGGTTCAAAAACATATCCAAACCCAAAATAAAACTAACATTCGTACTGTATGAATTGGTGCAAAAATATATTGAAAATTTATTTCATAGCACTTATCAATAATTGTATTTTTATCTGGTTCACCCAGAAGGCAGGGAATCATGCTTTATTGTTGACCATTATATATATGAAGTCTAACAAAGTACCTTCACGTAATAGGCATTCATATTTGTAGAATAAATAAAAAGTATTATCTATATATTGGTTGTGATTTAATTGATATAATGTGGGAAAAGAATTTTAAAATGTAAATCATATTAGGCTTGAGAATGTATTTAAATTGATATCTAATGGGAACAAGATAGGGTACATACATACTATCCATAAGTATACAGAGACAAAACTGAACTCCTCCTATGCCCAAAACACAGATTAAAAGATAAAGTTAGTAATAACTAGCCATTATTAGAAATGGTCAGCTTAAATATCTAAAAGCTAAGAGCCCTCTCTGACGTAACAGTTTTAAGGTACGACTTAACAGGAATGGCCAACTTGGTGAGCCAAAACTCTGATTCTCCACATTTGTCAAATCAGCAAAAAAATAAGCTTTTCTTATATGCTAAATTCTGAAATTAAGATCCCCATTTTCCTAAGCAGTTGCTTCAGTTGATTTTGGCATAAGAAAAATGAACTGTACTCACATATCTCTAACTAGCCCACACACTTAAAAGCCAAATCAAACAATATAAAAGGAAGAATATTAACTGTAACAAAGATGTAAAAATCAAGAACATTTGAAATGTCTGAGCTGAATGGTAATATTGTCATCTCAACCATTACTGGTTTTTATGAATTCTGGCAGTTATCATCGATACATGCTCACTCACTATAAACTGGCTATGGCGATAATGATTTGCAATTAGGGTATGACTATAGAGAAATGCATTTGTTAGTAAGGTAAATCAAGGAAAAGAATCTTAAAAGCAATAAAAATCAATATTTTATCTAAGTAAATTGATGCCTTTATCACACAGGACATTAGCATATTAAGATATTAAATGCTAGTCATTCTAAACATTGTCAGTTTTATTACAGCTCTTGAAATATCTGGTGTTGACAATATGAACATTTTCCTCTTCTTTTTGTTTTTAATGCTAGGTGAAATTCAGAGGAACCTACTACTGGTTAGGCAAATTATCTGCTAATAAATCAGCTTTTTAAGTTATAAGAAAAAAATTAGTCGTAATAGTTGCTTCTGGGAGTTGACAGCAATTTATGAGTGGTTATAGACTTCCCTAAAAACCTATAGCAACAAAGGTTAAAAATGAACTAAATATAAACAATAACCTCCATTAAAAACATGAAAGTTTAAAATCCCAAAGAAAAAAGCTGGTAGTCTGACAAACACTGTGAAATTGCTTAAAATCTAATAAATAAGGAGGCTATGATTCCTGTTCTATACTTTCCTAAAAAACACTATAAATGTTAATGCTTTTTCTTCTACGTGACTTATAAGACAGTGTAAAACATGATTCCCTGACTCCTGTCAGGCTAACGAGATAAAGACAAGCACAAGAAATTAAGATAAAAAGCAATGAAAATTTACGAATAAACTTAAAAAAAAAAATAACAGCAGAAAATGTGCTATGAGGGTATTGAACTCATACTAGCTTATTAATCACTTCAAAATATTAGCAATAAATTTTAAGTCAAAACCTAGGAACTTAAAATTTTCCCTTATTTTTAAATAAATGATTTTTCCATTTTTGATGTGAAATAAATACATCAGTTTTTCTAAGTAGTGCTGAGACATTTACACAAATTATATATTATCACAAAATAAAATTAAAATATTTTGTTATTTAAGTACTCGATTTCTACACTACAAATGCTAAGCACCTACTCACCATTATGCAGTTCTCCTGTGACAGTGCCTTCTCCCTGTGGGCTGCCATCCTGATCTCGCCATTTCCAATCAAGGCCTCTGATCACACGAGCCCCGGGAACCATGTATTTCAGAACCTGGGAGCGTACCAGACGTCTCTGTCTTCTTAGATTAGCTTCTGCTTCCTTAGCTGCTTTTCCTGTAAGGTAAAAATTACAGAAATATAAACAAAATCGCTTTTGATAAATATAATTATTTTAGTTCATTAGAAAAATCTACTATCATCTCTTTACCTAGCTGATCTTCACATACTCCATTTACAGTGCCATAAAGTTCGAATCCAGACAGTGAGAGGTAGTGAGTTTGTCCACTAGCATTCTTCCCCATTTGTTTAATTCTCACATGTCGCCACCCTTGTTTCTCATCCTTTGGTGGATCAAGAGGCCAGGTTGCTGTTGACCTGTGAATGTGTTAAAGAAAAAATTGTGTAATGTTTTAAGGCAGATGAAAAAGATGTTTAAGAGAAGATTTTTACATAATAGAGAACTATAGGAAAAACAAACTAACTTTCATATTGGGTCAACAGTTTATTACACAAAAAATCAATAAAAGGGAGAAAAATAGCAGTCAAGAACATAAGTTAAATATGAAATGTTTAAATGTATATTATTAATTTGACTCATAACATTAAATGATTTATGAGTAATAAAATCCAAATAAATACAAGAAATTTTCTGAATAAATATGCTTTTATGATGTTTTTAATTATTGTAGTTTTAAATATTTAAATATTAACTTTAAAGCCTGAAAATATTACCTATTAATCCTAATGTTAAGAACCTCCTTCTATATTACATTTAATGAAGTTATTTAACTCCACCTTCTATCAAACCCCCAAACTGTGTCACAATGTACAACTATAACTTAATTAGAACTAAAATTTTTAGAAATGTAATACTGACCTTCTGTCTTTAAAAAATTAAATATGGTCAATATATAAAATTTAGGAAAAGAGATACATAAAAATTATAAAAAATTAAAAGTCAGTCATTATTCAATAACCAGCAATAAACCATTGTTGATTTGCTAAACATTCGCATGCATTATGTGAATATTTGAAGTTTAGTAAAAAGCTAAATCTATTTTTTGGTGTTTATTAGTGTGCTATATACACGCACTTATCACTATGTATCGATTTCTTTTTAAATAAAATATACTTAGCTTTCTATTAATGTTTAATTTAAAGCTTTTGACAAAGTTTTGGTAAAGTTTTGGTAAAGAATTTCAAGTTTTAATATCTAAATTGTATTAAGTGATGTTTTAGAATGAAAATCTTGCTTCAATAACTAACAAAGAAGGGAGCACTAAGGGTATACAATTATAAAAATAAACAAAACTTTTTATTGAGTTTTCCAGTTCTGAAAGACTCCTCAACTAACCCTGGTTCATTGAGACTGCAGTCATCAACATGGGTATACAAAGACGTCCAGTTCTGTCCATCTTTGGATACCTGGAAAACCCAATTTCTCAGTGCAGACCTTCCATAACCACGAGCATGACGGAGTGTATATGCTGATGGGATCACCCAGAGACCCAGATCTATGGCAAACCAGGCATTCTTATCATCATTGCTATGACAATTTAAAGCTGAATTATCACGACTTAATATGTCTTCTAAGCGTCCATAAGGTAGATTTCTTCCTTCTGATGATGTTACTACTACAAGTCCATAAGCTGCTGGATTTACCCATTCATATGCAGTTCTACACAAAAATAAAAAAATAGATTAAGTTAAAACTATTAAAGTAACTGCATTTGTTCATATTAGCTTTTTTCCACATAAAGTCATGTTTTTAAAATTCTACAATTCAGATTTTTTCTTCACAAAGAGTAATTTAGACAGTTATAAATTTAACCTATAAGACAAAGCTCCTAAACTACAAGATATTCAAATTTTATTCTGTTACCTAGTATTCTTTTTCCAGGTGTATGTTTTCACTCTTCATTAAATAGAATGACTTACTTGGCATTTGTCCCAATCCAGTAAATGATTCCATTTTCATCAAAGTCATGCTGGTGCCGAAATATAAAATTTTGGCCTTCTCTTAATTTTCGAACAAAAACAAATGAAGATCTGTCAAAGTCATACCACTGCTTTGCTACCTAAACCAAAGAAAATACAAAAGATACCTTAATAATTCTATTTTAAAACATACTGCCCACTTGTTTCCTATCTCTTTAATGTGAGCTGTTTTAGTATAACAAATACCCATTAAAGAATATTTTGGAAAACAAAACAAAAAATAGAAATATCCACAACCAAAGTACCCTACTATTAATATCATAGAGTATTTCTTTAGTCCATTATTTCAATGCATATGATAAAACAAAGTCTTTCTTAATCATTTTTCTTTTGTCAGTCTTTATACATTTTATAGCTACATAATAGTATTCAAATTAATGAAATAACTATCAATTTGTTATTCCTTTGTTGACTGGCATTAAGTTTTGTTTACTATTTTAGTATTACAAATAACTATAATAAACATCTTTCTGAAGAAATCACTTACAGTGTATAAAGATTATTTTCTTAGAATAGATTCCTAACAATAAAATTACTAGGTCAAATTGAATTACCATAACTCTGGAAATATATTTCCCAATTACCTTAATCTAAAGAGCTAAACCACAACAGAGAATGCTTATTTCACCATGCCCTCCCAAGAGCTCACCATTTTTAAAAGATACTGTTCCAAAGATTCAACTGTAGCTAAGGGTTCCATCTTCAACATCCTACCAGTCCTGTCTATCAGTGCAGTTTCACCAGGTGCACGTTCTAACCGAAATCTTAATCTTCTTGTAAGTATCTACACAGAAATAACCAAAATGCTTCAGAAAACGCTTTGCATTTTTCTTATAATTGTAAAAATGAGACACGTTACATGAAGGATCAATGTCTGTTTTCTATTAAATATATATTTTTAAAAAGGTCCAATGAATAAGTGATATTGGTTTTCAAGAAAGAAAGTTAATTACTTAAAATTTCTAAACAACTTCAAATCGACATGGTGTAAATAAATTATAAAATACTTTACCAGAAGTATTACATCTCTAATTTATAACTCAAATTTTTTCAGGTAAGTTATCAAAAGTACCTGATTAGATTATTCCATCTACAGCTAATAAACTTTTAAAAATACAGATAGCTCCCAATCCAATATGTTTTAGTAAGAACAAGTAAGAGACTAACAATTTGAGATCGTTACAGTGCTGTTTAAATCTTAACTAATTCCTATAGACACATCATTAAATATTTATATGTGCATTTGGATAGCATTTTAGACTGCAAAATTACCAGAAGGCAACATTTCTAGCCTTCCTGTCTTTGTATCTTGCCATCTCCTGAAATGAGAAGTACATAATAAAAGATGCTGGTGTTCCTAGGACTGTAAAAGCAAGGGAATTTCTAGTCTTTAAGACGTATCTCTACTTCATTCATTTATCAAGGATAAAGCTTGAAAAGGGACAGATCAAAAAAACCCTTGCTCCTTTATGCTATTCTGTCTGAAATGACACCAAGTTGAGATCTCTACATCTTATTTAATAATTTAATAATACATATAAAGTCAGCTATACTAACTACACTTAACTTCCTGGTCAAACTCACTAGTCTGGGAGTCTAGTGACTTTAGTAACACTATTGAGTTCTTGGGGGTATGGCAAGTTTTTCACCTTGAGAAGGCATTGTTTTGGCAAATACAGATTCTTAGTTATTTACCACAGGCTATATTATATTTAAAAAAGACTTATTCCATACAGTAGAATGAATGATAGGCTTGACAAAGGCAAGATTTAAGGGCAAAGGACCTGCTAGGAAACACTAAAGTAACCCACAGAACATGTGATGAAGATTATTAATAGTAAGAATATTTGTTTTGCTATTCATATCTGGATCCCGACTGCTAAAAGAAGAATAACTGAATGAATGAATGAATGAATGAGAATGTCAACTAAATAACATTTAGGAAGAAATAGGCTTTTTATAAATGCATACGATGACAGATTTCTGAATCGATAGGATTAGCTAAGGAAGGCCATCTGGCTCTAACCAATAAAATACAGAAAGCAAGAAAAAAAATTGCGCTTAACATATTTTCACATTTTCTCATACGTTACACAGTGATGAACAGATTTAACTCATAATTCTAGAACAAAATGATGCTTTTTTTCTGCTTTTCCACTGATAGTGTCTTTTTCCACTTGTGACCTACCAAATATGATTACTTACAATAAATATTTTATTGAAAATCTACAATGATTTGATTAAACAAAGTCAAACTGAAATGTTAATTAATACATTCAAGAGTCATTAAAAAGAACGATCAAATGGCATTAGGGTTAAAGTCTTTAATGATTAAGCAGAACTGTTATTTAATATACTATAGAGTTTTTTGTTTGTTTAAGTATAATACTGCTCCTAAATGCATTCAGCAATAATAATGACTACATTTTTCATGGATACCTGTAGGTTGTATGTGGATCCTGGTGTATCATATAAATGAAGAGGTAGGCGTTCAATAGATTCTAGTACAGCTATTAACTTTCGAATTAATGCAACCGCTGGTCGACTGTGAATAAAAAAATTGTTGTTATAAGAGTTTTTACATAATGTCATGCAAAAGTTCAAACGTAAATTGCAATAACCAACCTCATTAGATCCCTACTTTCTTTATTAATGCAAAGTTTAATTTTGTATTACATCTGAGTAAGCAAAGAAAATCTCATAATCCAACTTTCTTCACTTAAGAATAAACAATTGCATTTTTTCTTATAAAGTTTTTATCTACTGCATTCAAAGCAGATGTGTAATTTATTTTTAAGAATAAACTATTGCATTTTTTCTTATAAAGTTTTTATCTACTGCATTCAAAGCAGATGTGTAATTTATTTTTTTAAAGTTTAAACAATTTTAAGTAACATCTGACACAAAAAAGAATACATAAAGCAGCAGTTTTGAAAATGATAGTATTTGTTGGCAAGGCAATGTTGGTATAATGTTTCTGAAAAATAAAAATTTTTATCAGGAAACTTTAAAAATCATCTATAACCTTTAACTCAGTCATACTACTTAAAGAAATTTATATAAAAAAATGTTTCTACTGACATTAGTATTTATTAGCAGTAAAATATTTTGCAAAGACCTAAAACTTTTAATTTGATATTTAAATAACTATGCGCCCATAAAATATGCACTCATTTAAAATATTTAAAACTAATAAAATTTGGCTTCAATTATCTTAAAAATTCACATTCAAAATAACATAGTAACATGAACATCATTAACCCATGACTAAGCTTCAACTATTATCTACTCATAACCAATTTTTTCTATGTCTCCGCCCATTTCTCTCCTTGCCATATATTTTGAAGTAAATGCCAGAGAACATACTTTATACAGAAGTATTTTCAGTATGTAGTTCTACAAAAGAAGAATTCTTAAAAAATAAAAATCACATCATTATGACACCTAAAATGAATATTATTTAATATCATCAAATATTTAATCGGTGTTCAAATTTCCAGCTGTCTTTATTCCATTATTAAATATGCTTTAAAAATCTTTCTCTTGAGAGAGCATTCAAGATGACATAGAAAGCAAAGGCTGTGCACAACTCCTCTAGCAATCACACCAGTATTATAACAAAACTACAGAGCAACCAGTACACAGAGTCACCAGAAGTCTGGCTGAACAGAACCCCTAAGACTAGGTCACATCAAACAAGTTACCTCAAAAGAGTAGGAGGGGTGGAGACGTGAACCAGCCACGTCCCACAATTGCAAGTGGCAATAGAGAATTGGTAGAGTCACCTCCCCCACCTAAAGAACAAGGGTTCCCAGCCGCACACTGGGCTACCCAGCTCAGGGTTCTAGGGCCGGGAAGAGAAGTCCCTACAACCTCTGGCTGTGAAAACCAGCAGATGTTGTGGCTGAGTGAGACAGGACTGTGGGAAGCAGACACCTTCTTTTAAAGGGGCCACACCAGGTCTTATTTGCTGACAGACTCACTCGCTCTGAGCTCCAGCACTAGGACAGCTGCTCGAGGGGCACCAGGGACATACGGGGCGGTGCTAAGCTGTCAGGCTTCAGGGCGAAGGCTGGAGGGGCAGCTTGCTTCCAGACAGAGGTGCAGGCAGAGCCACTGTTCCTTTGCTGAGCCCTCCCCATACTCAGCCTACAGATGCAGGTGCCATCAACCTGGATAACACAGGTCGCTCAGCCTAGGTGATTCCAAGGCTCTGCCTCTGCCAACTTATGGACCCACCCAAGCCGCAACCAGTGATGTAATTCCATACAAATTATTGCAGCTCCTGCTGCAAAATTTCATAAAATCTTTCAAAGGCTCACGAAACCCAAAGAAACAGCATCTGGCCTTGGCATGGCCTGTACTTCTTGATGAGTAACCCTAAGCCCTACACCAGTGGCAATCAGCCTCCGTTTCTGACTCAGATACTTGAGGCACAGATGGCAGCCATATGTGGATTTCTTGGTGACTCTTACCAGGTGGCCCCAGAGGTGCATAGGCGACAGCTAAACCTGGCCTGCAGCTAGACTTATCCCAGGTTTCTGCCACAGGGCCCCATAGCACACCTACTACATAAAGCCACTCTACTATGATTGGGAGACTTAGGAGCCTGACCTAATACATAGAAACAGACATAGAAAGGCAGCCAAAATGGGGAGACAAAGAAGTATATTCCACATAAAACAGAACAAAGCTCCAGAAAGAAAAAGAAATCACCAAAATAGAGACAAGCAATTACCAGACACAGAGTTCAAAACACTGTTTATAAGGATGCTCATAGAACTTAGGGGAATAGTAGATGAATTCAGTGAGAACTTTAACAGAGATAAAAAACAAAAATGGAGATGAAAAGTATAATAGAGAGCCAGTCATAAATGAAGAATAAAATATCTGAGATAAAGAATATATTAGAGGTAATCAACAGAGTGGATGAAATGGAGGATCAAAATCAGTGACACAGGAGATGGGGTAGCAGAGGAACAGCAACAAGAAAATAGAATCCAAAAAAATGAAGATAATTTAGGGAGTCTATGGATAACATCAGGTATAACAATGTTTGCATCACAGGGGTACCAGGAGAAGAGAGAGAGCAAGGAACTGAAAATCTATTTGAAGAAATAATGACAGAAAATTTCTCTAATCTGGTGAAGAAATAGACATACAACCCCAGGAAGTTTAGAGAGTCTTAAACAAGATAAACCCAAAGGAACCCACATCAAGACATACAATAATTAAAATGCCAAAGGTTAAATTCAAAGAGAGAATCTTAAAAGCAGCAAGAGAAAAGCAATTAGTTACATACAAGGGAGCACCCATAAAACTGTCAGCTGATTTCTCAACAGAAACTTTACAAACCAGAGGGCTTGGCACAAAATATTGATATTGATAAAAACCCAGGGTCTAGAACCAAGATTACTTTACCCAGAAAAGTTATCATTTAGAATAGAAGGACAGATAAAGAGCTTCCTAGACGAGAAAAAACTAAAGGAGTTCATCGCCACCAAGCCAGTATTACAGGAAATGTTAAGGAACTTCTTGAAGAAAAAAAAATATGTATCAAAAGTATAAATAAAAAATGGCAATAACTACATATGTATCAACAAGTACTTCAAATGAAAACGAATTAAATGTTCCAATCAAGAAATAGGGTAGCTGAATGGATAAGAAAATGAGACTTTTACATAAGCTGCCTATAAGAGACTCATTTTAGATTAAAAGACACACAACCTAAAAGTAATGGGATGGAAAAGATATTTCATGATGAACCGAGAAGGTAGTGTGATGAGTGGAATAAGCCAGATAAAGGAAGGCAAATGTATATAATTGCACATGTAAGTGGAATCTAAAGAACAAAATAAACAAATGAGATAGGAACAAACATATATACAGAGAATATTTTGAGGGTTACTAGATGGGAAGGGGTTGGGGGCAATTGATGAAAAGGGGGAAAAGCATTAAAAAGTACAAACGGAGAGGGTGGCTCCACAGCGTAGTGGTTAGCACATCTGCTTTACACACAGAAGGTCTTGGGTTCGCGCTCCAGGTGGAACCAAGGACCATACCATGGGTGAACCAGGCCTCCTGAGTGCCTCAGGGGTGCCAAGCCCTGGGTGCACCAAGCCCCAGTGCACCAGGCCCCAGGTGCAAGCCACAAGCGCATGGGAAGAAACACCCAGCCTTCAGAGATCCAGTCCTTAAAGGGAACTGGCAACATCCATAGGTCAGGGGTGGAAGTAGGGGGGTGGAATTAAAGAGGTAAGGGGGAAGAAGTACAAATTGGTAGTTACAAAATAGAGAGATAGTACAGCATAAAGAATATAGCCAATAATATTGTAATAACTATAAGTGTCAGGGTAATAGATTTATTGGGGTGATTACTTTCTGAGTTATATGGATATCTAATCACTATGTTGTACACCTAAAACTAATATAGTATTGTATGCCAACTACAACTGAAAAATAAAAAACTATTTTAAAAAATCTGTCTCTGTATTATGCATTTATAATGTAAGCTACTTTTTTGACTAAAAAGTTCCTATTTTATGTATAAACACTATATTAGATTCTATTTTAAAATATACCAACTTGAAAATACTGCAAATATCAAATTTAAAAAAATGTGTGCATTTACCTTTCATCATCTTCATTTTCACTAAAGGCTGTTTTAAAAACATTTATTCTTTCTACCAGTTGACTACAATCTTGTTTCATATCTAAATCCATGCTCTAAAAAAAACAAAAAGGAGAAAAATATGAAAAAAAAAATGTTTTAAGACTGTTATTAAAATTATCAAAAACACAGGCTACAAAAATGAATATTAATATTAAATAATACAATCTAAATGAAATCATTATTTTCTTTCTATTAAAATTCTTTTAACTACCATAGCTAACATATACATAGATTTTTTCTTCCTTCTCAAACGTTAAAAGACTAACAATTACATTGTTATTATCAATTTGTCCAGTGTAGTATATGCAAGGTGGTTCAGATTTATGAATATTTTACATTTTAACAGTACTATGTAATTAATATTAAAAAAGTAACTGCTTTATAAAAATGATTTCATAGATAGCACTGATATAATGTAACATGTCAATATAATTTTAATAAATGGGAATAAATCCAAATCATAAAATAAAAGAAAATATGATAGTGAAGTTAAAGTGAATCTTTAATGTATCACCACATATAATGATTAAGATCAAGAAATTAAATGGGCAATGAAATAAGGAGAAAACTTTCATTTTTTACATTTATGCTAGAATTTGTTACAATAAGCATGTTTCATTTTAAAAAGAAAAATTATTATCACAATAGATATTAAAGGTTGAAGAAACTTAAAAGAAATATAAAGTTATTAGCAAATACTTGTCAAATATTCATATAAACATCCTAAACATTCATTGCTCATAAATTAATTTTGTGCAAATAATTTAGTATTTAAGAAGGTCTCTAGACTAATTTCATTTTTAATAAGAAAATCAAAGCAGTGAATAATGTTAAATCAAGCTAAGAGAGTGTTTTATTCAACAAAATCTTGAACAAATTATAATTAGGTTAATTAAAAAATCTAAATAAGTAGACTCAATTATTTAATTCAATTAGCTCCAACTAGTACTCAACTTAAAGGAAAGGCTGTAGAAATTATAAATATTAATATTTATTACTCAAGTTTTTAATATTTCTTGACAAAGTATCATTCTGCCAAAAGTGTACCTACCAATAATTTCTAAAACTACATACTTTGTTTTATACTACTTCATAAACTTACATTGTTTAAAACAGTAAGAAGTGCTTGTACCAAGCCACTACTGCACATTTCATATGGTGAAATTGTGTTTTCATCCTTCAAAAGTACAATTAGATTTTCTAAAGCTGTCTTCATTAAATCTCTCCAAGTGTTTTCACTCTCAATACACTACAAGAAAAAATATTTTTTAATAAAGACAATCAAAAAACAAACAAGTCTCAATATTCTTAATTTATCAAAACATCAATTACCATGAAAATAAATTAGATATTAAACAAGATTAAGAAGTTCAAATTATTAATGCAAATTACCTATACCAAGGGTTAGCAAACTTTTTTTGTAAAACACCAACAGTAAATATTTTAGCCTTTATAGGTCATGTGGCCTCCCCATCACACTTCTAAAACTCTGCTGTTGTAGCCACCAAAATAGTCACAGACAATATGTAACTCAATAAGCATGGCTGTGAACAATAAAACTACTTATGGACAGTGACATTACATTTTCATACAATTTTCATGTATCATGAAATAATCTTACTTGTTTATAACCATTTAAAACTGTAAAAACCAGTCATTTAATTCTCATCTAGCAAAAAAGTAAAATAAAATAAAGTAAAAATGTAAAAATCATTCTTACTTCACAAAGCCACACAAAATTAGTGGCAAGCCAAATTTAGCTCATGGGTGATCATTTGCTAGCCCCTAATTAATGCCCAGAATATAAAGGAAAAAGGGGGAAAACTAAACCAAAACTAAACACTGCATGTCATAAAATCTGGAGGCTAACATACTTGTCTATTTGTATGAAGTTCCCAAGATGACTCTAACTGAGTGGCTATGTTTCTGAGTGTTACCACTACTCCACGAGGCATGCTTTCAACGGCTTTAAAGTGGTCGTCATATAAATCTCGAGCCATAGTTCGTACCTATCAAAATTAAAACAGCAAATGTGAATTTTCACTATAATTTTACTAAATCTTCTTTAACATACATACACACGCAACTTTTAGAATTAAAATATTTGTGCTATTATCAACTTCCAAAAAATGATACTACTTCTATTCATATGCCAAAGATTCTAAAAGTTGCAAAAGTACTCTAGTGTCAAATAAAAGAACCAAAGATTTTAATTTTTAGTTATTTAAACTTGTATTCAGCATATACTAAAAAGCTTATTTCATTTAAACCAAATGTAACAATCTAAAAAGTTTTGCTTTTTCTTAATAAAAGTATTCTGTTATGGTGAACCACTTATAAAACACAAATAAGCAAAAAAAATTTTTTTTAAAAAGAAAAAAAATTAAGCCACCTATAATTCCATCAACCAAAGTTGAACTTTTTAACATTCTGGGGTATACTTTAGGTTTTATGTCTTTTTTCTATTTACATTATTCACACAAAATACAATTTATATCACACTCATATGCGTACCTATTTCATCAGAAGGAACGACTGTATTGTTGGCTTAGATACTAATTACCTCTCATTTAAATTAAATTAATGTTATTAGAGAGAACAATCCATACATGTCCTAGACTTGGGTCTGATGAAATTTTGTACACAACAATTTAAAAATAAATGCTTAAATAATGTAAATTTAGGCTTTATACAGTTTCATTTAAATCACAAACTAACCTAGCATAACCCTAATGTAATATAACACTATTTGCTCCAAAAATGAATTAGTAGTAGCTTTCCATTCTAATATGCCTTTCACAATTAAAAGATAAATAAGTTTTCGGTATTAGACAATACTGAAGAAAGTATCTCTTTATAAAACACTATTAATAAAACCAGAACTTAAATCTAATAAATTATTTTTACCTAAAATTAGTTTATTATGATACATACTGCTTTCATACACAAAAGTCACATGATCATTATTACATGATAATTACTATTAAAGAGAATGGGTCGATAATCACATATTTTTAAGAAAATGAAAATAAAGGACTGAGATGATGTTCTCCTTGATTTACTTTTCTTTTTATTGTGAAATTTCAGTTCCCTGGGAGTTAGCCTAGATTTTGTTGGTCAATACCACAAATCAGATACTCCAAGAAATTCTTGATAGCTGAGTGATAGCTTTAAAAAGAATTACAGTTGATCTTCATTATTTGAAAATTATTTGAAAATGCGAATTCACTGGCTAAAATTTATTTGTAATCCCCAAAGCAATACTTGCAGCACTTTAAGTTATTTACAGGCACAGCCAGTACAGGGAAAACTTAAAAGAGTTCCTTCACGTGCATGTTCCCAGCTGAGGTCAAACAAGGTGATACTCCACTTTCTTGTTTTAGCTCTTATACCATAAACAAGAGTCCTTTTTACAGTCTATTTTGTGCCACATTTTTCACATTTTTGTGCTTTTTGTTGATTTCAATTTTTAAAACGGCCTCCAAACACAGTGCTGAACTGCAGTCCAATGTTCCTAAGTTCAAGAAGGTTTATGTGCTTTATGGAGAAAATATATGTAGTTAAATAAGCATTGTTCAGCCATGATAGTGCTGTCTGACAGAAGTTCAATACTAATGAATAAACAATATATATCAAATATAAACAGAAATACACATAAAACAAAGTTATGCATGGATCAGATGACAAAAATGTGACCAGTGTCTCACAGGCACCTAATCCTTTATTTTCCCTAGGAACAATTCCCCTAGTAGTTACAGAACATAACTACTATGAATAATGAAAATCAACTGTATTTAGTTCAAATTCCTTTTAGCATCTAATGATTATCTTTAATTGAGATTATGTCATCCTTAAGTGTCCTTAATATATCCTGAATTATAAGAAATTTCTGGCCTCACGCTCTCTTTAAAAAACACAGAAGCAATCGTGAAATAACATACATTATATGCCTCTTAATGACAGGAATACATTCTGAAAAATGTGTTGTTAGGTGATTCCACTGTGCAATCACAGAGTGTACTTATACAAACCTTGATGGTATAGCCTACTACACACTTAGGATATAGGGTATAATGTATTGCTCCTCGGCTATAAATCTGCACAGCGTGTTACTACTATACAACACGAGATTAAATCAAGCGTAATAGCAAATGATGCACCCAAGAGACATAGTAAACATGAGATGTATGAGGCTATAGCCAGTGTAACATGGCATAATGTTTTATAGGAAATCTATTTTTTATGTAAGTAAAAAAAAAATGTATAGAACAATAAAAAGTCATTTGTTATTATCAAGTATTATGTACTGTACATAATTGTATCTGTTACACTTTTGTACAACTGGCAACACAATAATAGGTTTCTTTATACCAGCATCACCACAAACACATGAGTAAAGCATTGTCCTATGACATACAACGACTACTTTGCCAGGTGATAGGAATTTTTCAGCTCCATTATAATTTTAATGGGACCATCATCAAATACACAGTCTGCTGTTGCCCAAAATGTTGTTATGCGCATGACTATAGAAGTAATATAAAGAGAGTATACATGCACAAAGTGAGTGGTTATGTTCCTTCTAAGGCATAGCATCTGGAAATATCTCAGGGATGGTCCTGGATATTAACAGATAGAAATGAAGACATCTTTACATATTAAAAAAAAAAAAAAAAACTACTCCAAATAAAATCTATTATAACCATCAAAACACAAGAACCCGCCTAATTCCAATACCAAAAAAAGTCTTCACATACTGTATTAAAAAAAACCACTTTATATCATTATAGATAAAAAGTAAAAATAATCTCTCATCAGAAAATATTGAATCTACTAGATTTTCTTTTAAAAATGAAAAATGTAAGAACAATTGATATAATAAAGATGGAAATGTACTGAACATATTTTTTTTAAAAAATGCATACTTGATGAGAATTTTAAAATAAGTATTGTGATTTTGAGGGTGAAGTTAATAACACATTTGTTTCTGTTATCTTTTTGAAAGAGTGATTTCATCTAAGATGGCTATTAAATTAAGCATCAAAATAATCTGAATCTAGAACATGGCACTCAAGTTGTTTTTTTATAAAGCATTAAATTAGATTTATAAAATATAATGATACATTTTCAATCCCACTGTACTACTAAAATGTTACTATCATTAATAATAAAGCATGAGTTTAAAGATTTTGTGACATTAAGTCAAATTATTAGAAAATAATTTAAATTTTATTCTTTGTATAAATTTTCATTTTGTTTCTGTTTTAATGTTGCTATTTAGTATACATCCAGTTGACCCTTGCTTGGCTTGAACAACAGAATTCTGAACTGCATAGAAAAGAGGAAAACTAAAAGTATGTTAACCAGAAGGGAGAGGGGAGAGGTGAGAAAAAAATTTTAAAAAATTAAAAAATAAATAAAAAATTAAAAAATTTAAAAATTAAAGGTTAATAAACACTGTTGAAATAATTAACCATAAACAAACAAAAAAAGTATGTTAGATTAGTGTAGCTTGTTATATAGCTCAATTTTTTAAATGCTTAGAATCTACCACTGAAACCTTACCATGTCAGCATAAAAGACTTAAAAAATCCTAGCAAATCCCACAAATATACCTTTTGCTTTGTTTTTTCTAACTTAGATTTCAGTTTTCTGCCTCTTTTGCCAGTCCAGCCAGTCACAAATTCTGAACCTTCAAAAAAAAAAGGACATTTCACAGTATATTCTTTATTACAATTTAATAAATTCACTTATTCTTATCTGCTAAAGTTATATACCTACTTACCCAGAGAAGTTTCCGCAGTAAATGAATGTTTGGTTCCTCTATTAGATTCAAATACAAAACCAGGTAAATCTTCTTTCAATATTGTTGCTTGCTGACCATCTGAATTATGAATAGCAATTTCTCCTTCTTTCAAACATGTTAGTGACCAATTCCCTACCGTGAGTTTAGTGGGTCCTGGTGCTGAGAGTATAGGTTGACTTGAAGTAGATGGTTTTACTTGGCCTCGAGCTCTTTGTAATTTCTCTAAGAATTCACTTCTGCTTTCTATAAAGACAAATGATAGTTTTAAAACTGCGTTCCTTTCAAATATTCCATTTTTTAAAAATAAACCTATTGGAATTTCTTATCAAAAAGCTTATCAAAACCTTAGTTAGCAGTTCTGTTCTTTGGTATACTTTCACTGGTTTGATATATTTAAGTTTGGGCATAAAAACAATTCTACAGCCACAATTTTTTAAAATCTAAGGCTTCTGGGATAAGTTATAACTTGAGACAGCATTACACAAGTGTAATTCATCATTACATGTCAAAAGACAGCTTTACCTAAAAGACCAGAGTGACAAAAGGAGAGAGAGTGCTATTCCTTATCTCATACAATAAAAAGGCATTTATGAAATGCTTTCATGGTACAATAATTTTTCTCTGTTGATATTAAAGAAATCAGCCATAAGATCATCAAAGATGTGCTATTTCTATGACAATGACAACAAAAATATGAGCAGAAAAACAAATTATCAAAATAACAGAAACTAGTAAAACATTTAAATAGAAACTAAATATTACCTGAACTATCTGATCCACCTTCAGGACTACCACTTGAATACATGGTGGCAAGTTTTCCATCCAAGATAAATCTGAACCATCCATTACTGCCATTAGATAATTCCAAGGCTGCTGCATCACTCCATATATACAAGCAGTCCCTTCCTCTAATGATTGACCAGTCTCTCCAATGATATGGTTTACCTTGCTGTAATTCTTTAGCATCTTCCTGTGGTTCATCTTCCTAAATGTGTAAAATAATTCAATGAAACATGGAAAATAATCTCTATTCCAAATATTCATAAGTATGTTTAAAACATGAACATGAATCAAATTTAAAATTAAAACATCCTGAACATATTAGTTGCCAATAGTTTAATAATACATTATTAATTACCTATAACTAAGTCTTACAAATAAGTCCTAAAAATGTTAAGAAATTCATATAAATAATGACCTAAATTATAACATTTCCAGATGTAGTGGTAAAGACCACCAGTGGATTAGGTCTACACATAACTAGCTAATTATCTACATCCTTGGTAAATCCACCAATTCTCTGGACCTCACAGTGGGGGGAAAAAAAAAATAGATCTTTAGACTGGGTCAATAGTATTTGGAACTAGCAGTGTAACAGAATCACCAGAGAAGCTTTTGAAGAATAAATTGTTAGGCTCACCCTTAGCCAAGTCCATCAAATATACTGGATCATTCCTATCATCACAAAAATCTTTTAGTTAGAGTATGTTTTTAAACACTATAAATATTATTTGCCTAGCCTAGTATCCTAAAATTTTTACTTTGTTGACATTTAATATTGAGAATATTCATCTTAAACAAATATAAACTTGGCATGTGTTGCATACATGTATGTATGGGTGAAATTCTTTTAAACTTTAGATAGTTGTTACACCTTAAAAAGTAAGTATTTTCATATGTTTTTCCCTGCAGTAACTTAGAATATTAAAATAAGATTCTAAAATATAGATAATTTTCTCTAAACAGTACCTGTGCTCTAGGCCATGACAGATTAACACGCACCAATACCTGCCATTTTAACCAATAAAAACTAGACGAAATATATAAAAGTGTTTTCAAATGCTGAATAACACAAGACTGTGATCCTTAGAAAATGGAAACAAACAAGGTAAGCCCCTTAGACACAATTTTCAGCTAAGGTCTTAAGAAGAGGGAAGATAGGGTCCAGCTATGTGAAGTGAAGAAATGGAGAACTGTGTTTGAAGAGGCTATGGCAAAAGGAATATATGGAGGCTAAATTCAATATAAGGAGTCAAGCAAAAAATGACCTCTAAAAATCAGTAATCATCATGAGTCTCTAGTGAGTAGCAGACCACTCATGCATAGGGTAATACTCCATATGGTTGAGCAAAAGACAACTGGAAAAGTGTGAGGTGAACAATTCCAACAGGTCACACAAGGTAGTTAGATATTTACATTTCAAACAGAGTGGAAAATCCTTTGCACTACTAGCTGAAAATTTTCCAAATCTGACAAAAACTATAAGCCCACAGATCAAAGAAAACTAAACAATCCTGAGCAGTGATGGACACCCACATCTGCATGTGCACACGCAGACTAAACACACAGCAAAGCATATCAAAAGTCAAACTGCTAAAAACTAGTGATAAAATCTTTTAAAAAGCCAGAGGATAAAAAGATACGTTACATACAAAGGAATTAAAATGAGAATTACAGCAAACTTCTCAGTAGGGACTCCACACATCACCTAACAAAGGAACATGTCTTAATGTTCTAGAAAATGGTCACACAAGAGTCCTGTATGCACTGAAAATATCCATCAAAAATGAAGGCCAAATAAAGATATTTTCAGACAAAATCTGAGAAAACTTTCTTCTGGCTTGCCTTTTTATTTTCTAAACAACATATTTTGAAGAACATAAGTTTAATTTTGATGAAGTACAATTTACTGCCTTTTTTGTTCTTTCATAGTATAATCCTTTGATGTCATATTTAAGAAATCTTCATCAAGCTCAAGGTCACTAAGATTTTCTTCTTTTCCCCTTAGAAGTTTTATGTTTTATCTCATACATTTCAGTCTGTGATTTATTTTCTGTTAAATTTTGTACATGATGTATACGGTAAGGGTCAAGATTTCATTTCTTTGCATGCGTTATCCAATTTTTCAAGCATTATTTTCTGAAAAGAACATCCTTCCCTGACTGAATTGCCTTAGCACTTTGGCTGAAACAACTGACTGTATACATATGGGTCATTAATCTATCTTTACAATACTACCACACTTTACTGATTACTATAGTTTTATAAGACTTAAAATCTGGGGTGTATGTCCTTCAACTTTGTTACTTTTCAAGGTTGCTTTGGTTATTCTAAGTCCCTTGATTTTTCCATGTTAAGTGTTAGATTCTGCTTGTTAGTCTATAAAAAAGACTGCTAGTATGTGTAACCTATTTCTTGAATGTAGAATTCCAGTAAGATGAACCCAGACGTCATCTTTTTTACTACATCCCCCAGTAATTAAGAAATGCACACACACATACTCCTCAGGATTCTACAATTACAACCATTACATCATCAGTCTCAAAAAATCAATACTCTGTCACAAATATATAGCAAGCTTTCACTAAATGTTAGAACTAAACCACTGCAATCAGTAGAGACAGATAAGGTATATTTTAAATTTGTAATCTAAGGCAAGAATTATCAATGAATACTGAAACTAGCTGGTAAAGGTTTAATGAGGAATGACATATTTTCACAGTCTCAAATTATCTCCCCACAAATTACTAATTACAAAAGGGAAAGGAGTGACTTACAACAGAGAAACCTCAGACAAACACAACCAAGTGATCTAAATTAGCATCAGCAAAAGATCAAACAAGACATCATCATGGGCCTATGAGAAGGCACACTATGCACTGAGAAGTATTTAACATCACCTCTATAGTCATCCTGATAAAAATATATAACCTGAATTTGATCAAGAAACATGGCACCAATGCAAAAGGAGAATCACTCGCCAAATTAAGTGGTCTGTCCTCTTCAAAAATGCCAAGGCTATGAAAGAAAAAGAAAAGCTAAGAAATTATTGCAGGTTCTCAGGAACATAATAACTAAATGTAATATGTTCTCCTGGACCAAGGAGAAAAATTGCTAGTAAGGATAATGGCAAATTTGAATATTACCTCTGAATTAAACGTAATTTTATATGAATATTAAATTTTGTGATTTGATAACTATCCTAGCACTACATAAGAGAATGTCTGATTTTTTGGTGAAGTTTTTAGGTATAAAAAGGGGCACCTATGTATCCAGCTTCTGTCAAATAATATTTTCTTAATGTACAAACACACACACACACACAGAGTATCTGCAAATGATAAAGCAAATGGGGCAAAATGTCAATAATTAGTGAATTTGGGTAGAGGATATCCTGATGTTCTTCATTTGCAACTTTTCTGTTAAGTTTTACATATTATCAATAATACAGTTTATTAATTGACCAATATTTTAAAAATAGCACTATTTCATACTACCATTATTTTGTCAAAATCCATTATAAACTACAAGTAGATTTCCCCAAAAGAAACATTATTCCTGATACCACTGCAATTAAGATCACTCACCTTTTCTGGTTTTGATTCCTCTTCATTCTCATCATCTGAGGAAGGACCTGCCAAAGTTGACACTTTGCTAATTACACCAAGTCTGGCTAGCTGATCCAGAAAAATATCACCACCTTTATCTACTAAATCCCTTATGATCTGCAAAGCCAGCAAGTGGCCATCATCATCATCCTGGAGAAAATTTTAAAAAAGGAAATTAAAGAAAAATTATAAAAATAAGTTCAGATGCCTGGAGTAGACAAATGCAATAATTTTCACAGATAAATGATTTATTGATATTAGGATAAAAGTTACATTATTTTATTGACCATTACCTAAAGGGAATCTATAGGAATTTCAAAAAAAGATAAAAAACTGACCTCTTGATCAAGGACAGTTGCAGTGATTTCTACTAGTATTGTAGGCAAATTGTGACCAACATCAGAATCGCAAACTTCTTTTAACAACGCTTCAGAGCAAAAATGAATCATTTTTCTAATCAGAGCAAGACTTGCTTTCCTTGAGAAGTAAAAGAATTTTAGGAAGTCATGATAAAATTAAATGCAAGTACACATTAAAGAAAACTAAAATATCCAATGGGGTTTTTATATGCTCTGCTAAAAAGTACTCTCGATAAAAGAATACAAAAATTTAAGACAATACTAGCAATAGTTTATGATCATTTTTAGGTAATTTCATTTATTTCTTAATATGAATATACTGAACTCATCAAAACTGAACTTATCTACAATTTTCGTACATGTGCTATTCTATTTTACATTTAAAACTAGCATGACTGTTAACATGCCATGATAATTTTAGAAAATTAAATAAAGAGTAATGCAATTACTAACGGAATAAATGGGAAAGAACAAAAACCACATTCTTAAATGTTCACAGTAATTTATTTTACTGCCATTTTTCTCCTATTTAAAGAAGACTGTACTTTAAAATGTTAACTCAGAATACCGGTATTTAAGGCACTTGAATCCTACTAAACTACATATTCTATTGATCTCCTAAATTTAAAATAACCAAAATCAAATTCTCAATCACTCAGCCAAAAATTCAGCAGTCATTCTTCACCCATTCCTTTCCTTCATCCCTCACACCTAATTAGTTATCAATCCCTATAAAACCCATCTCCCAACCTCTTGAATTTGTTCTCGGAAATCCAGTCCCCCAGCAACTAACTAGAGTTCATACTGCAATGAACCCTTAAGTAGTCTATGTTCATTCTTGCCCTCCTCCAGTCCTTTCAGCCACCAGCTGCCAATGTGATCTTTATAAAAATCACAAATCTGACTGTGACATATTTCCTCATAAGTCTTTAATGATCCTTCTTTAACTGTAGGGTAAAGTCCACAGTCATTATCATGGATCACAAAGGCCTTCATAGGTCATAAAGACTCCTAATCTACCTTTTCAATATCATTCACTGAGCAGTCCAAACATGTCCCATATTCCATTAACACCAAACTACTTGCAACTGCTAATAAAACACACTCATTCAAACAGTCAGGAACTATCTACTAAGGACCTACTAAGTATCAAACTCTATTCTATACCTCCTTGTCTTTGTAGGAATATGGCAGTGCCCAAAGGTCAGCTCTCGTGGAGCTTATTTTAGAGGGAGAGACAGACAACAAAACAAACAAAAAACTCAAAGAGCAAGATTTCAGACAGTGCAAGCTCTGAAAAGGAAATAAAACATTATGACTGATGTCAAAGGTATCCTAGGGGTAAATTTCAATTAGGTGCACAAACATCAATGCATGAAGAAACCAACCATTCAAAAGACCAAGAAACAGAAAGTTTCCAGCATAGGGAAATAAGTGGAAAAGCCCTAAGGTAAGGATATACCTGGAGTGTTCTAAACATAGAAATAAGGCTAGCACAGTGTAAGTATAATGGGCTAGGGGTTAGATAGTACTAAATGAGGTCAGAGAACTGGGTAAGGCTTATGTTAAGACCTTGCACGTCTGAGAGTTAAGGAGTCAAGTTTTAGTTAAGGCCAATTAGAAAGTACTGGAAGGTTTAAACCAGAAAGTGATATAATTATGGCTTTTAAAATAACAACCTAATATGTAAGAACAGATTATAAATGGGCAAGAGAGAAAGAGGAGAAACTAGAGTAGTCAAACTACAGAGCAGATACCTTGAACCAGAGTATTAGCAACAGATGGATAGTAATGGCAGACTATGAACACACTAGAGGAAGAGCCATCAGGGTTGCACCAGGATCGACTGACTTATACCTCCATGTCTTTGCACATACTGGTACCCACCAATCCTTCCAAATCTCCCTACCTAGAAATCTCTCAAGTATCCTTTAAAGCATAATTTAAATGTAGCTTCTATGTAAAATCTTCTCCAATTTGCCCAGCCCAATTAATTGTTAAATAATCTATATTCTCAGAGAACTCTGATTGTATCTATCACTTACCACCCTGTATTACTATGTCTTCCTCACTAGCCTGCAAGAGTGCAGTAAACAAAAGTTAAATCTCGTTTCCTTGGGCAACTCTTCCAATGGCCATCTCACACTGAATCTAGCAAAAAACCCCATAAAGCTCAATAAATGTTTGCTTACTCATCAAAATTTCCTTAGAGTTGATATTCAGAGCTACAAAAAATTGTGTTAGAACCTAGACTTCCTAATTTTTTAAAATCCTTAAGTCAGATCAGAAGAAAAAACTTATCTTTCCAATCTAATTTTTATTCTTACCATACCTTTTTAGTATTAAAATAAATCTCAAATCATTCTGGAAAAGAGAGATAAATAAAACTATATAACTGGCATAATTTAACTAGTAAATACAAACAGTATGAACAACTACCTTATTGAAGGCAGCATAGTTTGCTGAAATGTTTGTGCAAACACTGGCAATAATCTTTTCAAGTATATGGGTGCCATTTCTGGATCTCCTTTTGGCTCATTACATTCTTCTTCATCTTTGTTTGTATCTTTCTTTTTCTTATCATCTCCTTTATTAACTGGACACATCCAATCCCCTGCAGACAAATATTGTTCAATAAAACGACTTTCTGAAAATTTTTTCTTTCAATGAAAAAGTATTAAAATGTACTCAACTCCAAACTATTATTATCTCTAATTAACAATAACTAAACTGAAATTAGGATGTTGTATCTATCAAAATTGCTTGTAAGAATACTAAAGAACATTAGTGGCTCCAATGAGCTCAATCACAACTTAAGGAGATAATTTTGGATATTCCATTTGATTCTAAAAAATTATTTCCAAGAGGGTATGCATTCATCTACTCTTTGAAAACCTAAAGATTTGGTCAAAGTACTTACTTCATCTACATAATACCCAACTATTCTTCATGATATTCCCACACCACTTAAAATTTTGATTTGGTCTCTCTGAAATCATGCAGCCACAGTTTCAAAGAACACAGGACAATATACTGTTGAAGATTTATCAAATGTAAGCATATACATAATAATTATTTGATTTCATAGCAATAGTTCAATTATATAATATTGTCTACTTCTATGGAACTGAAGCTGAAAAGCAACAGCAGATGACTTAAAAGAAAATATTTTACCACTCACCTGGAGACTGAAGAATAACTACTACTTCACTATGGCCCCTTTCCCGAGCTTTATCTAATGGAGTTTTCCCATCTTCATCTCTCAGATCCGGGTTTGCACCATGCCGTAATAAAGTCTAAAAAAGAAAAGCATTTAGTTTGGATATAACCATTAATGCATTACTACTTTAGTATCCAATTCTGCGATCTTTAGATCGTACCCATATATTTTAGATTGCATACTTACAGAATTCATCAAGCAGATACCAATTCAAATCTCTGCCTTTGCACACACACACATCACCATAAAAGTGGTCTATTCATAACTTGAAAAAATTAGATTAACTTTACTTGGTTATTAACAACTCAAATTAAACATGTTCACATCTGAACCTGTCACCTTCCCCATCAAACTCCTCTTCCCAATTTCTTTACTTTAACATAGCTACTAGCATTCAGTTTATGATGTGGTAATCACCTTCATTATTTCCTACATTCTGCCAATAACCAAATCAATTTTTCTAAAATGAATATAAAATTTAGGTCTTAAATACAAATTCATACTATTCATCAATTTTTAACGGACACTGGATTCCTTCCCAGCAGACTGTAAACTCTTTGGAACAGAGAATACATCTCACATTTTTCCTATCAGCCTCAGAGGTAGTTTTTTGAACTTCATTATGTAATAAATAGATATACCTGACAAATAAATAAATTAAGAAAGTATGCCGTACTGTCTAAAAGTTTCTAACTACTGGGATTAGAATCACAATAATTCAGTATTTCATCAAATCAAAGATGCCAGAGATTTATTCAATATATCTTTAAGTACTACTAAGAAAAAAAAACACAAGGCCAATTAAATTTTGCAACAATCCTTTTTCATTACTTGGAATTTATTTTTTAATTTACTGAAAGAACTTGTGTAAACTTAGATATTTTTTCATATATTACTTGAACAAATTAGAAAATATAAATGAAACATAATACAGTATTTTCTGTAATTTCTTCATATTCCAAATATAATTCTTCATAATTAAGTACAATTTGATTCAAAGTCATCAACATGTGTACACAATGCTGTCATCAATGCCATAAACAATACTAGTGACATAGCATTTCTGAGAGTGCTCCTCTATCAAACAGGATTTTTCACTCAAGTTATTAAAATCCATTTCTCAATTTTTGTTGCAGACAAGTAATAACTATGATGCAATTTATATCTGTTTATAGCAATTATAAGACATTTTCCTACTCAAGAGATGTTAAAATGTGTATGTAGAGGGGGAATGTGGAGGTATATCTTAGAATCAATTAAAAACAAAAGAATCTGTGAAAATTAAATAAGATGTGTAAAATGTTTAAGACACTGGCTGCCACAGAATACATGCCTAGTGAACACTATCTATTATACCACTGTTAGTATTGGCAGCTATAGCTCACTGTGGGCTGATGTGTAATCAATATAGGTTAGGGCTGGATACAATTCATTTGGCTCCTTCTACCCCACTCAGCAACCCATAACTATAAAATAGTATGAGTCAAAAGAAAATGGCTCAATAAAAAATATTATCATCCTCAGAAACATCATTACCTCCAGAAACTAATTCAAACTGACAGAATTTGGGCTTGAAGAGACTACCTTTCCCAGATTAGAAAGCTAAGTTATTACCAAAAATTTTCTTATAGTGTAAAAATGACAATAACAGCAGCTACCATTTGAGTATCTATGACATGCCAACTAGTATACTAAGTACTCATCATGAATTTTTTTCTAATTATCACAATAAGCATGCTAGGAATACATGTGCATTTTATTGATAAAACTTCAGGTCAAATTTAAGAAACTTGCCCAAAGCCACTCAGCCTTTTTTGTTCATGAGCTGACACTTGAATCCAAGTGTGCCTAATTTTGTAGCCAACAAACATTGCACTATGCCAAATTACTTCACAATAAGAAGATTCTAGCAACCTAGATTATATATTTGATTTAACCCTTATCATCTGACCTCTCTGAACCTCAATTTCTCCTAATTATAAAAAAGAACTCTTCAAAGTCCTTTGGTAAACTAAGTCAGATAAGATGACACATCTGCAAATAGAGTATTTACCTTATTGTTAAACAGAAATAAGAGAAATATGTACATGTTGTTGTAGTTTATTGACCTGTGCAGATATTGAGTTTTTTTTTTTTTTTTTTACAAACTGAAGACAAGACTCTCCACCAGCAAAAAAATTATGACTCACTTTATAGGGATACTCGCACTTTACTACAATACTCGTGCTTTATCACAGTGGTCTGGAACCAAACCCGCAGTATCTGAGGTATGCCTGTACAAAGTTATTCATTGCCAAGAGTAAGAAATTGGAAACAACCAAGTGTTTAACAACAGGTGAGTGGATAAACTTGTAGTACATCCACACAGGGTAAGTATGCAGATATAAAAAATCTCTCCAAATATATAAAAGGTCTTCCAACTATATTATTAAATGAAAAAAGCAAAGTATATATCAGAATATAAAATATTACATTTTGTATAAGAAAAAGAGGTATTAAGCATACATATTTACTTTTGCTTGTATCCGTATTAAGAGACTCTGAAAAGATAAACAAAAAGAAACAATAAAAAATGCTTACCTATAGTTGGCAAGGGGGACTGAAATAAATGAAGATGGCATGGAAGCATGACTTAATATAATGAAAGCTTTTATAGCATTCTAATTTTCGAACCATGTAAATGGCAAATATTAAAATGATTAAAAAATCTGGATTTTACCTTTGCTACTTGAGGCCTTCCAAAACATGCAGCATAATGTAATGATGATGACCTCTGACCTCTATTAACATCGGCGCCTCTTTCACAAAGAAACTCTACCTGTAAAATGATAAATAATCATAAATTGCTTTGTTAGTATTTCTACCTTTGATTTAAAACATTAGCTTTTATTTATTAGCTTACCATTTCCTGAGTTCCAAAAGCAGAGGCCCAGTTTAATAGAGTCTGACCCACATCATCCATAAAATTTACTTCAAAGGCTGGAAATTAAAAGAAAAATAAATTGTTTTAAAGCCAACAAAATAATGTTGAATTTTTCTAAAGTGGGAACCATTTAAAGATTGTTATTAATAATTACTAAATACAGAGTCAATTTTAAACATTTAGGTAAACTATAAAGTAGTAATCATCAAATGTAAACTCTGCTAAGAGGAAATATTCTAAAATTTTAAACCACTGAGAATTTACGAAGCTTTAAGTCTTAAATATAAATATAAAATAAGAAAGAAAAAAACTATATAACACAACTCAACAGGGTGCTAGATGCCTCATGCCATACTATGGAAAAGAAACTAATCCACATCTGTCATCAAAAGAACACAAAGACAAGTCTAATAATCGAGAAGCAACTTTCACCAATTTATATTTGCTCATCATCTCATGAAACAGTCTAAAAATATACTATATATTACAATAAATTACTTGTGTCAGTTTCATTAATCTTGAGAAAATGACAGCCCTAAATTCTATCTACAGTTCACCAAGGTTTCCTTCTAACATATAACAGGTAAATTTCATTTACTCACTCAACAAGTACTTACTCAGGTCTTACCATGCATCAGACTGATAACTCACACATGAAGAGAAAGAAAGATATGAAAAGGGTTGGCCATTCTTTATCTGGCCAAATTACTAAAAATACTGTCCAAAATCTAGAAACTAGAAATTGTCTATATAATTCCTTATCTTAGTTTTCTTTTTATATTAAAAAAAAAAATTTCTGACCTCCTGTGTCAATTGCATCTATAAGGGCATCAGTATCTTTACTTCGAATACAGTCAATAAGCTGCCGATGCGAGCGCTCCCCAGAACTATCCAATCTGCGGAGTCCTGGGATTCTGCCTGTAGATCCAGCACTAGACTTTGGCAAAGCCTTTCGTCCTTCAAATAATAGCACCAAGAGAAGGTCAACCAAACGCATGGTATCAAGCACACATCTTTCATCACCCTGCAGTGCACTTTCAATTGAATCTGGAAGCTCTGACCTCAGGAGATCCTAGAAAGAGAATGGGAGAAAAAGAGTTTAACGTATTTGCATGACATAAAAAACTTTTTCTGAAAGATTAAAAAATCAAAGATTCAAAAACATTCTTACGTGTGTTACTACTGGAGAGCCTCTGCAAAGTGTTGAGAGCAGACTTACAATTGTTGAAACCTGGTTACTCAATTTGGAATCTGCAGCTGTAGAAGGTGCTCCTGTGGTGCTACGACCTGGTTTACAAGCTGATGATGGCCCTGATATAGTACCACCAGCAGCAGCCATTCGAGATAACAGCTCCTCAGTTAATCCATGCTTGGCTAACGGAGCTGGATCAACACCTCGACGGGTAAATCGATCAGCTAGTGATGCAAAACATCGTAAAGCTCCATCTGAAACCTAATGATGTAAATAATATGCATATCAACAAAATCCACCTAAATATTTAAAAAAAGCTAGTACTGTTTATTTCAATACTGTGACAGTAAGAAAGGCAGATGTAGCAAAGAGATAAGGCATACAATTTGTCTAAATTTGAATCCTGGCTCCATTTTGCTAACTATATGACCTGAGGATGTTACTTAACTGCTCAAGGCCTCAGTTCCCTTATTTGTAAAATGGGGATAATAGTACCTATAATTCACTGTCTGAGCTTAAATAAGAAGACATATGTAAAGAACCTAAATGGACAGTAAAACCTCAACCAATATTAACTATTAATATGTATAACTTTGCCAAGATAATCTACGAGTACCAGCTGAAAATAACACCTGAATGATAAAAATCATTAAAAGTCAAGTTTTATTTTCTCACTTGCCAATTCAACAAAAGTTTACACATACAACACTTTAAATACTGTGTTATTTTACTCCAAAGATAACTATCTTATTAAGTCTACAAAATTGTGCTTAATCAACAAATTACATTGGGTATAGGTACAGCTTTAAGCATTATATATTTCTAAAACATTTAAATTTTAAGAATAAACATATTATTTAATGTTTCACTAGCAAACCAAAAAGGATTACCACACAGATATAAAATGAGAGAAAGTGAAGATAAAATTGCCTCTACTTCATCAAGGAAAAGTTCAAATTACAGTATATCATAGTTACAAATAGGGGACATTATAAAATCACTTTTTGAAATCAAAGTATAAAATAGTGATTTACTTACCTGATGATCTTCATGTTTTAATAAACTAGACAGAGATTCTACACAAATTTCTAGAGAAGAATCTTGAGGTTCCATTTTGCCACAGAGTCTTGATACCACAGCCATGGCAGAGTGTAAAGTATCTTTATGAACCAGGTGTCCACTGTCACGAATGAAGGTAAGCACACAATTCAAACCACCAGCCTCAAAGACTGCTCCTGACTCACGAGTGCATATCAGTTCTAACACCTGTAACAGTCAAACAAAATTAGCAAAATAATACAAAAAGTCCAATTTTAATTTTCCAGAATCATAGAAAACAGAAAGCACCCTCCAAGTTTATTAGTAGCCACATTTAAAAAATAAAGCAAAATGAAAAAAATTAACTTTAATATTTTATTTAGACCAATATATCCAAGGCATCATAATTTCAAAATATAATCAATATAAAAATTATTTATCTATTTTACATTCTTTTATGTACTAAATGTTCAAAACCCCATGTATATTTCATACTTATATCTTTATTTGGGTAGCCACATTTGAAATGTTCAATATTCATATATGGCTATCATACTAGACAGTGAAACCTACTACAAGTAATTTAGCAAAAGCATGTAAAGATTCTAAACATTAAAAACATTTTTTAATAAATGCTAGCTTTACATTATTTATCACCCTCACTCTTACTCTATGACTCTCAAAACATTAAAAATCAACTTATTTTCTAAATTATGTTGATGTTTAAGGTGTTCAGATAGAACCAGAGAGTTAATAGAGTTTATAGATCATAAATTTAAACTATATTCTGAAAGCAAGAAAAATGTTTCAAGCAAGGAAATATGATCAGATTTACAGTTAATAACTATGGAAAATGGGGTACAGAAAGAGTGTAAAGGCAAATGCAAAAATTCAAGCATTAATATTCAAGAGATGATAGGGGCTTAACTAAGGCAATAATAGCAGGGACAAATAGGAGGAAATAAACTAAAAAAGGACCAGATCATTAATGATATGTAGAGTGAGAAAAAGGAAACAAGAGATAAAGCATAGATTTCTGTCTTCAGTAACTACATGAACGTTAATGTCAATTATGAGAGTAAGAGTTTATCTTTAGTGAAAGAATAAACACAGACATCAAGCTGGAGATGTCCAACAACCCATTGAATACAGAGTCAAGAACTCAAGAGAGAGGTTAGGTCTAGAGATAAAGATGTGAGGGGCATATACATGTACTGGTGCTGATAGATGAGACTGTCTAGGCAAAGTCTATATAGTTTTAAGAAGGTAAAAGTAGAACCTTAGGAAATACTACCATTGAAGAAAGCATGAATTAAGAATAATCTACAAAGGAAACTGAGAAAGAGAAAGCAGAGTATAACAAAGCAGAAAGAGTCTGAAAATATATCAGTAGAGTAAAAGTGCTATGATTAGGAGAATAAGGGAGTGGGGAGCTCTGAACAGGAAAATGGATACCTCCTCTTCTGAGACTTGAGACAGACAAATCCACAGACATAGAGGCAGAATGCCAACACATTAACAGCTATAAACAGCAGCTCTCAAAGTGTGGGGAAGACATTCTCAGAGTTCTTTGAAAACTTTTTCATAATAATATTAAAACAGTAATTGTCTTCTTCATTCTCAATCTCTCAGTATAGAGTAGAATTTTCTAGAAGCTAATGTGAAGTGTGATACAGGAACTAAATGCAGAAGCAGATATGAGGATTCAGCTTTCTTCTATTAAGCCAGACATTTTTTAAAGATACTTGCAAAATGCTTAATAATGCTACTCTTCTAATATTCTATTTGTTCAGGAAATAGTTATTTTCACTAAAAATGTAATGCATGTTAACATGTAATGAGTTATTTTCAGATAGATTAATAAATATTTTAAATTTGTTTTAATATTTAATAGGGTAAATATAAATAGATATAACCTATATAAACAAAGACTCTTTGGGGGTCCTCAATAACTTAGGACTTGTAAAGGAATCTGGAGACAAAAAGTTTAAAATTGCTGACCTAGAGCAACAAAAATAATAAAAAGAATGAAACATGAATCATAAAAAGAGAATTATGTAAAATTTAAATGTGTTCAGAAGTAGTTCCAATAACTACTGACGTAGTATTAATGCGTTTAGAGTCACATAAAGTTTGTAATTAGCTACACCAAGAACCAAACAAAAAAGCTTACTCTAAAAGAGTACAGAAAAATAGCTAAATCCATGGGCTCTACAACAAGACTTCTTAATTTTCAAATTTATAATCTCCAAATCTTGGCTCTACCACTATTTGCATCACCCCAAGCTAGTCACTTAACCTCAGTATGCTCAGTATAAGTGAATTTTCTTCACTTATAAAATAGAAATGATATTAGCAGTACCTAACACAGAGAGTTGTCATTAAGATTAAATGAGTTAAAGTTGTACACCTGAAATTTATGTAATATTAACCAATATTATCCAATTATTATCAATATTAACCAATAATCAATTTTCTTAAAAATGATTACATGAGTAAATACATATGAAGTGTTTAGTATAATACCTAGCACTAGTAGTCAGTGTTAGTTGTCCTGGTGGAGGTTATTACCATTTTCATACAAAATTGTTTTGGCTGAGAACAGGGGCAACCTATCTTAAAATTGTTAGTGGCTATCAGGAACTGAAGAACACTGACACAGCACAGAAGAAAATTATCACTGACCTACAATTTTCCTTCAAAAATAAGATTTCTTTTCCCAAGCCATATGAAATCTCCTATGGTGTCACAAGGGCTGTGACCTCCACTGTTCTCAATCACTCTTCATAAAGTAAGACTGATGATTCAAAGTGTATTTTATTAGCAAAATATATTTTTTATTCTCTGATTTTCAAATGGGCCAATAAATAAGACTTACCTTTACACATTGTTCAGCTAAGTCTCTGCTAGTCCTGTTGTTAAGTTCGACCACAACCAAACGATTACAAAGTGCTTTTATAGCTCCATCTACCCCAACAATCCTTCGGGTGCATTCTGCAGATACATCCAGGTAGTATGTTATGGCACGGGCTGTTACCTCTAACACGTTGTCTGGAGCACTTTCATCAAGAAAAATTTTGCAGAGGGCTGGTAAGAAAGTACGAGGAGGACATCTGTAGTAAAAGAAATCAGATTATACCTAGAATTATTAAATTTTTAACATCAAAATTGTATCAAAATAATAGATAATAAAATTATAAAATACGTCATGCTCAATACTGTGTCTGTGTGTGTATTAGGTAATATTTCTTACATTGCTTTTGATTCCATAACAATACTCAGATGCTAATTCCATCATAACTTAAAACCATGCTAAAAAAAATTCCTATTCAATACTCAGCTCCAACATCAACTGATCTGCAAAAACCTCCCCAAATCTCCCCAAATACGTACATGGTACTTTCGTGTTCCTAAAACCTCATAAAAACAGTACCCACATTGTTTAATGTATCACTTTATTTCTTTATTTACATTGAGAGTTCCCGAAGGCCAGGGACATTGTTCAATTCATATTTTATTGGAACAAATGCTTATTTGGGGTTTAACAAACCAGGGTAAAACAGAATAACAGCTGTGTAACCATTCTGGTCATTTCCTCATTTGTAATACAAAGATAATATCTAAACAATAACTACTTTATGATATGAAGATTAAATTAAATTATATACATAAACACTTAGCTCAGTACCTTGGTACCATATTAAACTAATTAACTTTAGCTCCCCTTTCTTCCTATGAACAGTCTAATGCGTGCTATATAAACCTGCATAAGTTTTATCGAAAGCAGAATTTTAAGGTATCGATATCCCCTATATTTAATCAAAATTTAAAATATGAACGAGTATAATTTATATGTAGTAGAAATTTCAGTTATATTAGATGGAACACATTCTAATTCCTCTGCACAAATTAAACTTTAAATGGGCTACGGTAACAGTACTTTCCACATTTTAATTTAATTATTTTTCCTCTAATTTTTAATGTGTAACATCTTTAACAGCTTTTAAAAAATATCTGCATGAACCTCAAAGTAACTCTACTCTTTAATGTCTGCTTAGATGTTCATAACTTAAGGGGTCCAACAGCAGGAATTTATCAAAGATTTTAAAAGCTCTCTTACATTCAGTGATTGACCAGACACTGATTAAACACAGGTGGTTTTTATTAACCAGCAACAATGGCAATCCTACGTCAAGTAATCACTTGTAATTTTTCTGAGGAGAAAATGCTTTGAGGCTAGAGACAGATCCCTTAGTTTGCTGGTAAGATCAGAGGACTGACTAGCATATCAGAATTTTAAAGCATTGTTGCTGCCTTCTACATATGCATATGTAATAAACCAAAGAGATGAGAAGAGAGCGTAAAAGTGTTAATACTACTGAGGTATTTAATAGCATAGTCTAAAAAAGTAATAATTTTTCCTTTATAAAACAGTAGCTTTTGGGTAAAGAATAAAATGTTAAAGTTGACAGTCCTTGAATCAAATGACAAGAATGAATCTACTGTATGCTTTACATTAAAAATAATTCACCCATATTTCTTTTCCAGTGCAAAAAGTGCACACCAAAAAGTAAACAAATTTTAAGAGAAACTTTTAGTATAACTTTCTGTATTTCATGGGGAATTGTACCACATATTTGCTAATTTGGGGAAGAACTGTTCCCTGCAGTGTTCCCCAGAATGCAATATATCTCCTGAATGAAGAAATATGGTTAAAAGACCAATTAAAAAACAAAAATAAAAACAGAAAGTTCTAAACATAGGTTCTCAAATTTTAACTGTGATCAATTTTATTCTAAGAGAAAAATAAAGATGATCTGCATACGTAAGAGCTTATTTCATGTGAGCTATAATGAAAACCTGCTTAGTGAACTTGTTAAAGGCACGATACAAAACATCTGTTGTACTTTTGGTTATTAGAAAAAATAAATTGTTTTTCTAGCTCTTGAGTTACTTTTCAACAATGAGAAGGTATTTTAGCATATTCATAAATATATATACACAAACATATACATATATTAAAAAATCACTAATTTTTCAATTTAGAACCAAAGTCACAAAATCTCAACAATATAACCTATAAATTAAGCAAAGAGGTAGGAGAAAACATGCCAATATTAATTAGTGAATTTTAAAAAGTTTACAATACTTGAAAGAACTATAGTTATATTACTTGAAAGTTCATATTGAAACTAAAATTACTAGCGAGTTTTTCCTAACATACTCTGCTGGATATCCGGCTTTAATAAAGCCATCATAATATAAACACATAAGACCTTAAAACTGTCTTTTTAGTTGTTGGTTAGAAAATTCCTTAGTATTTCCAAAGAAACCCTAAATTCATAGATAATTCACCTTGGTCTTTGAATTCAATTTGAGCTTTAGGGTTACTCAACAAGCATTTGACTACCTTCCATTAGCAAGAACCTCAAGTCCTTTGCCTTTTTCCTGGGCTACAAACACAACCACAACATTCCTGGGTCTAAATTCATGTCAATAGGGATTAACTAAAAACAATATTTACATAATCAGGAAAACTGATCTCATTATAAATTTATGATCACTAGCCTTAAATGAGCAAAATGTCCAATAATATTGCTACATTTCTTCTACTATGTACAATGAGTATTTCATATCTTTTTCAATTTTCTCTTGACTTTGACTGCCTTGGTTTTCCATGGGAGCCTATCCTAAGCTCCCTTCTTTTCTCTCTCTAGTTGATCTGACCTATGCCTTGTTCATACACACTGTGAGCATAAATCTCATCCACATAGTATGAAAACTCCCAAAATGTTATATACACCCCCAACCAACTCATTTCACTATCTCCATTTAGGATTATCACAAGCATCTTAAAATTAGAGCATTCAAAAAACAAAACTCCTAATAAGTACCACTACCCCCAAATTGCCATCCAGGAAGCCAGTTTTTTTCCTCTCCATTTTTATCACATTATACATCCAATCCATCAGTTAAATCTCACCAATTTTCTCTCTAAAATATATCCTAAATTTGTTCACTTCTCACCACATCCTCTTTTACAACCTTAATCTAAGCCAACTTCAAACTCATGTTCGGACTACAGAAACGGCCACTTAGACATCCACATAAGAGATAAGTCTAGCACCAGTGCTGAGGAGGGTATCTCTATAGGAAGGAGAGGGGGGTCAGTATGGTATAGGATGTCACAGCATGAGGAAGGTGAAGAGGGCATCTGTGCAGGGGAATGCCCCAGTAATAGGCAATTGATACATACAAGGAAAATGATCCAATAAATATATTAAAGATAATGGAAACCAAGTTTCTGACTGCAGAATAGAGTTGCAAAATTAGAGAAAACTAGAATGAACCCTGTGGTGTTATTTCGGAACTGGGGGTATTGGTATAAACTCATGATTTTCAACAGATGGAGATAGAGAGAAAAATAAAGATGCTAATGTGTGCTGATCTCTCTGCCTAAAATACTTTTCCCTTAACTCTTCCCATAGCTGGCTCTTTGTCAACGTTTCCACTTCAGCCTAAATATCACTGCCTCAGCTTTCAGACTTACACTTCCTAACTACCCAAAACAGGACTCCTGTTTTTTTTTATCTTAATTTATTTCACAATCTACATTTTACTTTTTGTTATCCATTGTATTCTCTCCTAAACGCCTATACGCTCTGCAGTGGGGATTTCTTAAAGCACCCAGCAAGGTTCTCTGCACATTGGAGACACTCAAGTTTTGGTTAAATGACTGATATCAAGGAAAAATAAGAACCTGTTTGCTTATGGAAAGAGAAGCCAAGTAAAAAGAATTCCATCATCTCCCTTACCAACCTACTTCTCCACCCCACATAAATTCATTCTCGCCCAACCCTTATCAAATAACCTACTTCCCCCTACCCACCCATCACTGCCTCACACCATTCCACCACACAAAAAAGTGAAACCATTTCTATCTTTTTATACTCTAGCAAAATTACAAGTTTAGACTCTATCCCAAATTGTTCTCATAAATCCCAGAACTGCAGATTCAAATGCCTCTCCCTATTCACCTATCACTACGTGAAGATGTTTCAGGAACCATCACATACAACCTGACCACAACTAAAGTTTCCATATCAAAAACCACATCATTTATTCTCTAACATACCATCAACACCAGTCACTCAAAAAAAAAAAAAAATCACAAAATACTTCCAAACTCCTGTTTTTCAAAAACAAAATCTAATACCTAATCTTGATGGTTTTACCTCCTAAATCTGTTTAGTATCTGCCCCTTCCTTTGAATTCCAACTTTCATTATTTCTTACCTGGATTACTCCAACGGCTTATTAACAGGAACCTCTCACTACTCTCTCTAGTCCATTCACTACTCTATCACCAAAGTTATTTGTTTTAAATACAAATCTGATACTGTCACATTCTGCTTAATTCCTCATCAGTTCCCCTACTACCTTGAGGATAAAATCCAAATTCATCATGATTACAATCTCCTCTGTCCTCAGCCTCATTCATTGCCCCTCTCCACTACACACACAAACACTCCACTCCCGCTTTACCAAACAGAATTACTCATTATTTCCAATCTAAAGTTTCCAGATTCTCACGTCCTTGCACATGTCCCCTCTATAAGAAACAATCTTATCCCTTTCTCCTCTTTTTCACTTGTATTCTTTTTCAAGGCAATTTAATTAAATTTTAAAATTTCAAGAAGACTCAGGTCAGAAAGTACCTCCTCTAGGAAGACTGCCTAAGACCACCCTCACTACCCATTCTGAATTATGTTCCTCTTGGGTGGCTCCAGAGAGCATTCAGTGAAACCTATCTATCAAAAGCATCCATCAAACTATATTATATTTTGCCATTTACTTGTCTCATCCAGGAAAACATGAGCTACTTGAGAACAGGGTCTGTACCTTATCTATTTTCCTACAACCAAGCCCAGTAATTTTTATCTAGTGGACACCTATTTAATAAATGAATGCATGAAAATAATCTGTCTCAAGAAATTCAGTTTAAAAGGGAGAAAGACAATGTAAATATAATGAGTGCCATAATAAAAACCTAAAAGTAGGTTCATAAATAGTACTGAGTTTCGCTCAACTCAGAGAATTTACAGAAAGAGGGACCTCACGAAACCGGAAGAAGTTTGAGTTAAGTCAAGGTATTCTCTGACTTGAAGAGTTATTACACAGATTTAGGATAATGTATATAAAATACGTAATACAGGGTTCAGGACATAAAAGATGCTCAACAAACCATATGGTAGAAGTTGGCCAAGACACAAGTTCTTGCATTCTAAGAATAGCATGTACAAAGGATGGAAGCATGAAAAATTATATTATCTCCCATCCCACATATCCATATATTTTTTAATAGTTATTTTGATACTTTTTCAACCCTTTGAATCTGAGCAGATTTATGATTATAATGAAAGTGACTACTTAGTGATTTCTAAAGCTAAATCAATAAAAGGTTCTATTGGCTTTTCTTGGTACTCTTCCTCTTGGAACACAGCCACCATGCTGTGAGGAAGCCCAAGTAGACACACTGCAAGGCCAGCAGGTGTTCCAAACAAATCCAGACGAGAAAAAGCCAATATTCAAGGCATATGAAAGAACAAGTCATCAGATGATTCCAGTGCCTAATCATCAAGCTTTTGTTATTTACAAATAGGATCATACTATAAATACTATCCTATAACTTGTTCATTGCCTTAATCAATATGTTGTATCCAACTTTCTACATTATTACAGATGCAGCTCAGTCTTTCTAATGTCTACATAACGTCCAATTATTGAAGAGCCTAGAGGTTTCCAGTTTTTTACTAACTTGAAACAGTGAACAACACTGAAGTGTATCTCTGCACACCCGTATCAGTATTTATGAAGGAAAGATTCACAGAAGTGTTTAGGTATGTATATTTTTAGTTTGGTAGATATCAAACTTACTTTTAAAGAGGATATTTCGAATGTATAATCCCAACAGAAACATTTAGAGTATCTATTTCCCCACTCCCAGGCCACAAGGAATGATATTACCTTTAAATTTTTCTAATTTGGTAAATATTTTTTAACTTATTTTATAAAATTTGGCTAGCTATGACAGAATTAACATACTTTTACAAACTCTCACCAAGAAAACAGAAAAAGAATCTAAGGTTGTACACACACACACACACACACACACACACACTCAAAATATAGTCTCTAATTAAAATAGCAAAAGTCATAACAAATTCCAAAATAAATTCAGTCATTCATATTTTATTTCCACATGTTTGATATAGATTTTATTTCTTTATAGACATGTAGATACAAAATATAAAACTATCACACTGGGCATCTATTAACATCATTTAAAATGTCATTCAAATTTTTCTTAAAATATAAAAATTACAATTTACTAACCTACTCATTCGTTCCTCCAAGGAATGAAAACTTGTTAACGTTATCTTCAATTAGGCTTTCCTACAATCAACTCTAAACTTCAAAACCATCAAAACCTCTACCAAAAAACAGTATCATCTTGAAGTTAGTTAGAAGATAATTTTATGCAAACATGTTTGGCCAGACTTCTAAAAATAATTAAGTGTAATTATTTCAAACAAATTAGTAAACTTTGATTTTCCCTTATATGTAACTTTAGAGTCAGCAGATAAAAAAATATGTTATCAGGCATAAATATATATACAAAGATGCTCATGTGAGCATGTTTTATAACACTTATACATATATAAAAACTATATGTAATAACAAAGTTATAATTAAGTATAGAGACAGAATACAGTATTTTAACTGTTTACTAAGAACTTGTTATGATAGAAATATTGTTTGGTAGAAACAGTAGGTAAAAGGAAAAAAAATCATATTCGTTATAGTGTTCATCGTGAGAGAAGAAACTATAGCAAAATGTTAAAATGGGTAATTTCTAAATGGTGCAATTATAATTTTCATTCTCTAAACTTTGATTTTTCCAACTTTTGAAACCAACGTATTTCATAACTCCTAAAAAATGAATGTAAAGTCTGGGGCTAGTCAACTGGAGTAAGCTTATTACAGCCTGTCTCTTCCAATGATTACAACCAAAAACTTTGGACAGAATGAAAAAAAAGCAACTATTTGAGGACTCTAAAAAATAGACAACAGCAGATGAATTAGGGAAGGAAGTCAAAACTTAAATAATGACCCTTGATGGAAGTGAGTTTCAAGGGCTGTTTTCCTCTCCTCTTTTCCAGTTTTGACCCCTGGATAGGCCAAGTTCCAAAACTATATAGTAGAAGCACACAACAAAAACTCTGAAAGGACCAAGAAAAAGAAGTCTCTGTGAGCCAGAGGGTATAGAGAGAAATTCCTGGGTTTTTTTCCTCCCAGCCTGGCCCCAAGGCCAGCCCCAGGAATAAGCCTTGGACTAAACCCTGAGTGACATGGCACAGTACAGTAGAGGTGCCACATGCACCTCTAGCCCAGGAGAACTGAGAACTAAGAAAAGGAACTTTTATGGTCAAAAAAACACATGAGAGGAATTCTATCATTTTCTTCTCTGTTTTCTCTCACTACTTACACCTTCAAGGAAGCTCCAGTAGCAGAAAGTGTATGACAGCACAAGGGGGAAGAAGGAAGAAGGTGGAGAGAAATGTGGCTAAAACTCCAAGAGAGGCCCTGCTTTCTAGCTAGAACACTAGTAAAAAGGGCTGTTGGTAGCCAAAAGATGTAAGGGAAATCTCAAAAAGAGTTAGAAAAAGGATCCCTGACACAAGTCCCGAGCTCACCTCCAAATTGTACATGTGGAAGAGACAGAGCTAATGACTTTAACAACTGAATTATGATATAATCACCCAAGTTCCAGACTAAACTCTGAGTGACACATGCACAGAATAGAACTAAACATCGTAACAAAGGCGTTGAAACCACTGATATTGGAACCATCCATCCACAGAGCAAAACAGAATTTACAATCTAATCTGCCCAGGTTGACTTCATGACAAAATAAAACAACAAAATCCACATACTCCAGAGGATTTTTATAAAAACCAGTCTCAAAATACAATATTTCAAATGTCTAGAATAAAATCCAAAAAATCTTGTAACAAAAAGAATCAGTACAATCTGATCTATCCAATTTAAGAAAAAAGTCAACAGATTTAAGCCTGAGACAACCTAGATGTTAAAATTACTAGAGAGGACCCTAAATCAGCTATCATAACTAGACTCCATGAGGTAAATGTGAACATTCTTGAAGTAATTGGAAACAGTTGCTTTCGACAGAGAAACAAAGTGTAGAAAACAATCAAATGAAAGTTTCAGAAATGAAAAATAAATTTGTGGGTTAAAACACTCACTGGATGGGCTCAAAAACAGAATGAGGATGACATAGTCAGGGAACGTGAAAACAAATCAGTAAAAATTATCTAATTTGAAGAACACAGAAAAAAGAATTGGGGGCGGGGGAGAGAGTCCTAGGGACCTGAGGGAACATATCAAAAAGTGTAGTATTTGTCAGTGGAATCCAAGAAGAGAAGGAAAAAAACTGGTACAGAAAATAGATTTGAAAAGGAAACTTCCCAAATTTGTTGGAAGACATACAGATTCAAGAAGCTCAACAATCCTCAAAAAACAACAAATTCAAAGACAACCATGAACAGATAAATCATAATCAAACTGCAAAAAATACTGAAAGCAGGAAAACAACACAAAGAAACAAAGCTTAGAATAAATGCAGATTTCTCATCAGAAACCACAAAGGCCAGAAAACAGTGGAATGACATCTTTAAAATACTGAAGAAAGACTGCCCTCTTAAATTCTATATTCAGCAAAAGTATCTTCTCAGCATGAAGGCAAAATAAGACATTCTCAGATGAAGAAAAACTAAGAGACTTCATCACCAGCAGACTTCCCCTAAAAGAAATGCTAAAGAATGTTCTTCAGGATGAAATAAAATTATATCAGAGGGATAACATTTCATTTCAGGAATGAAAGAAGAGCAAGAGAAAAGATAAATATCTGATTAAATGTAATAGATTGTTTTTCTCTTATTAAATTGACTACTAAAAGCAAAATGATTATTACACTGTACCTTGAGATTATCAGTGTATATAGATTTAATACATATAAAAACTATAGCATAAAGGGATAAGGTAGTAAAGGGATCTACATGATTTACTTTAAAGGGTAAAATATTAATTCTAAATTAACTGCAATCCCTAGAGCAACCACTAAAAAATACAGACAAAAAATACAAATAAGTAAATTAAAATAGAATGCTACAAAATATTCAAAGAGGAAACAGAGAAAGAACCAGAACCAAAAAAAAAAAAAAACAGAATGTTAAACATATCCAAACATATCAAAAATTACACTAAAGGTAAATGTTCTAAACTTACAATTAAAAACAGATTGCCAGATTAGATTAAAAAAAAAAACACAAACCAGCCATATAATGTCTACAAGAAACTGATGTTATTTTATAATATAAATTGACTAAAACTATAAGGATGGAAAAAGATATACCAAAAAAACACTATCAAAATAAAGCTTGAGTGGCTATATTTTTATCAGGCAAAGTAAACTTCAGAACACGGAATATTACCAGAGATTAAAAGGGACATCATATATTGATAAAAGGGTCAATTCACCAAGCAAACTTAAAAGCACCTAATAGGGCTTCAAAATACATGCAAAAACAGAGAACTGTAGAGAAACAGGTAAGTCAACAATTATACTTGGAGACTTCAACACCTCTCTCAGCAACTTATAAAACAAAATAGAAAACCAATAAGGATAAAAACTGAACAACTTAATCTGACACTTGTAGAACACATCACTCAACCACAAAATTTACATTCTTCTCAAGTGCATGTGAGCCATTCATCAAAAATAGACCATATTTTGGGCCATGAAATGAGTTTTAACAAGTTTAAAATAATTAAAATATAAAGTACATTCTCTGACAACAGTAACACAAAAATATCTGGAAAATCACCCAAAATCTGGAAAATAACATACTTCTCTGTAATCCAAGAGTGAAAAAGAGTTTCAAAGAGAATTTCAAAATATTTTGAACCAAATGAAAATGAATATACAACATTAATTAAAGCAGAAAAATGTATAGTATTAAATGCCTATATCAGAAAAGGTCTCAAATCAGTAATCTCAACTTCCATTCAAAAATGAGCAAATTAAACACCAAACCAACACAGAAGAAGTAAATAATAAAGAGCAGAAATAATAAAGCTTAAAACAGAAAAATAAAGAAAATAAATGAAATCGAAAGCTGGTTTTTTGAAAAGATTAATACAATTGATAAATCTCTAGCCAGAATGATCAAAAGATAAAAATGATCAATATAAGTATGAAAAGAATTATCACTACAGACTGTACAAATATCCAAAGGATAAAAAGGACTACTACAACTCTGTACCCATACATTTTAATTTATATAGTATAGACCAATTACTTGAAAGATAGACTTGAAATTCACTCCAGAAGAATTAAGTAACCTGAACAGTCCTCTATTTCAGAAACTGAATTAGGAGTAAAGACCTTCGAACATATCAATTTAATAATCTCTTATGGACTGTGCTTATGGTGTTCATTTAAGAAATATTTGCTAGGGTCACAAAGGATTTTTCCTGTTTTCTTCTAGAGGTTTTATAGTTTATAGTTTAATTCTATGATTCATTTTGAGTATACTTTTGTATATGACGTAGGGTATGGATCAAAGTTAATTTGTTCCTTTTTGCATATGGATATCCAACTGTTCCAGCTCCATAAAAAACTATGTTTTCCTCTTAACTGCCTTTGCATCTTTATTGAAATAAGCTGTCTATGTACGTGAGTCTATTTCTGAACTCTGTTCCATTGATCTTTATACCAATAACATACTATTTTGATTACTATAGCTGTTTAATAAGAATTGAAATATAGTAGCATCAATTCTCCATCGTTATCAAAATATTTTGGCTATTCTATTATGTACTTTGTATTTCCATATGAATTTTAAAATTGGTTCATCAATTTCTACATCTTGTCAGACTCATCTCTAAGAATTATAGAAGATCTGAAAATTCAAATATACACAGAAATATGTATGCTGTTTGTAAGCAACTTTGGTAATAATCACCAAAACAAGAAAAACCCAAATGTCCTTCAAGAGGTCAATGGAAAAAGCATCTGTAGTACACCCATAAAATGGAATGCTATTCAGCAATGAAAGGGAAGGAACTATTATACACACAGCAACACAGATGACTCTCAAATGCAATATACTACATGAAAGAAGCCAGATCCAAAAGGCTATACACTATAAATATGATTCCATTTACCAGACATTCTGAAAAAGTCAAAACTACAGTATCAGAGAACAGACTACTTACTGGTTGCCAGGCACTGAAGTTAGAAGAGGGTTTTTAACTTCAGACAGTGATAGGGAATGTTTCGGGATGGAACTGTTCTGAATTTCCATTATGGTCGTAGTTATACAACTCTATACTAATTTGTCAAAACTAAAACTCAAATTTAAATAAATTTAAGAAAAAAATCAAATATCATGCATATAATAATCACAGCCCTCCCTGAATAATGCTAAAAGTATATATCAACAGCATAAAATTTTATACATATTTATACAATGAAAGAGTTATTCAAAATTTTAAACTTCCTTAATGTTTACCTCTTACATTACAGGTAGAAATTATTTTTATATATCAAACCCAGTACCATACTATAATATCAATTTATTAGGAAACTTTAAGATCACTCAGACTATACAGACCTGCTGTCAGACCAATCGCACAAATGATAATAATAATCTTCAGATAAATCCAAATTTAAGCAATGGTTTCCAAAATGCCACCTGCAATGACATCAGAATCTTTCCCTGATGAAAACAGAGATAAGTAACTTCAAACGACAAAAATAGTTTCATGAGGTTCCAAAGAGAAAGAATTTTCCCTGGGAACTGTAATAGTTTCTGTCCGATAACTATCATTTGCTTTTTCCAGACTACAACACTTGGACTTGGGCCAAAATTTCAGATTTACAATATAAAGAAATTTAACTTTTTTAAATATAGGAAGTTATCTATAGTTGCAATATTTTACTGAACAGTCTATAAATTAGGTGCTTCCTTTATTTAAAAAAACTAAAAATGTTAACTGTAAAAGTAATAAATTTGGTTTCTTCAAGATTATTAATAAATATCTTTTGATCCATTTCAACTGTTATTCTACTGTTGCCCCTGCTCCCAGCCTTGACTCTCTCTGTACTGCTCAATTAAAAATAACTCCTGACAAAGCATTTGAAAATATGGCCTTCCCTCTCAAAGAAAAAGGAGCAAGTCAAATTCCAATACGTAGACTTGCTTTCCTCCAATTAAAATACACACACAAACCTAACTGCAATTCATTCAACAGGTATCTATTGAATGCCTGCGAAGTACTATGTGCTTGTTGTGGGGCAGGGAGGTGGTGTTAAGATACAAAGACAAACAGGACAGTGCTGGGCTCTGAAGAACTCAAAGGTCTCATGACTCAGCCAACAAGTATGCAAAGTATACACATATATTGTTATAAACTAGCAGTGGTGTTTTTTTCCTTTGTAAGGTGATAGATACTTTGGTAAACTTAATAAAAGCTCACTGAAGCTCATTATTTATTGGCTCCCTGGAACTCAAGGTTAAGAACACTGACAAGAATGCTTCTCATCTTCCAGTACTTCCCTCTACTGTCCAATTCTCTCCCAGTTTCTCAGAATCTTCACACTATGGATTATCTATTCTGGCTCTCCAACCTTTAAAAGAAAAAGCCCTGCAATGAAGCACATACTGTACACAGTTGCTATCTATAGAAATTCACTTATTTAACTTTCTAGGATTGTATATATTTGATATAATGAACATTCTCTAATAAGGGAAGAAGAGCTGTAGGGCTGATCAAAGAAAGATGTCCCTATAACCCTGCCACTGGGTAGAAGAAAACAAGAGTCAATATAAAAAAGGCAAGTACTTTAATGCAAGGAGGTAGGGAACACATATCAGCGCTCTGTTTCTACTACATACTCCTCGACAAGTTTCATGACTACGGAAATACCATCTACAGGCATTTTAGGCATAAATGGAAAACAGGCACAATATAAAGAATTTCTTACCCTGTTCAATATCCAGATATTAGCTACTGTATGCCAGGCACCACACTTAGCAATGGAAAAATAAAAGTAGTGGTAGTATGTATGTGAGAATGCAGGAAAGGTCTTTGAAGGCATTTAAATCTTATTCATTAGCTAAAAACCCAAAAGATTTTGTTAAAAAAAAAAAAGAATGGAACAATCAGATCAATATTTTAAAAGTATAGCCATGTATACTTCAATAAAGGGCCATAAAAATATTTTAAGACTATAATTCTGGGTATAGTCAGCTTAGAAGCAGAGATATCTGTTATTAAGCTACTAGCACTATCTGAGCATAATCATTTTCCCATACCAATTCTAGATAATAACCTTTTTAATCTTCTACTTCAGGGAGAAAATAGATGTCATCAGACAAAATCCCTTCAACTTTTTACCATCAAACCTAAAACATCTGCATTTAACCTCTCCACCTTCCGGGTTTTACAACAAGAAACACTACCTAACACTTATCTTACCAGTGGATCAGAGCTTTGCTACTCAACTTGGGGTTTTCTGACCAAAAGCTTCAGTATTACCTGGAAATGTATTAGGAATGCAGAATATCAGGTACCACACCAAACCAAATGAATCACAATTATGCATATTAACCTATTTCCCATTTGCCCTGAGAATACTTGGTGGGCAGCACTTGAGACTGTGTTTACCCAGAGATGCCTCTCCAATTATAGTCCTAACCTTACCCTCAAGGTTTACCATGAAATATCTCGCTTTTATTATTATTCTTGCATCACTCTAGTATATCCATAGCATCTGGAAACAAATGAAATCATCCTATTTATAGCATTGTTTTTAGTGGTGGTATTTCCATTTACAAAATATAGTAATTCTCATTGGCTGAAAATGTCAAATCCTAGAAAACATAGCATTCCTATGCATGATGTTAACATTCTCAAACAGTTAGTTGAAGATTCATTTGATGAATTTGGTTTATGTAAACATTTATTACATTAGGATTAAAGAAAAGTTCTGTTTAGAAATAACTCAAGGACAGTTTTTTATTTTATTTTCACATTGAAAACCAGTCAGATTTGCTTGAGCCTCAAAGAGCATGTTTATGTAAAATTAAATTAATGCTGGCAGCGAACTGCACTTTTTTTTTCCTGAACAGCAAATGGGTTAAAGTTTTAAAAGCACTGCTCCTGACAAAAGCAAATTCTCTCCCTGTTTCTCAGAATCCTCACACTATGGATTATCTATTCTGGCTCTCTGACCTTTAAAAGAAAAAGCCCTACACCCCATTCCAATGTCTCAAAAATGTTTGTCAAACTACCTCTCTCCATTTCTCCTCAATACATTCAAATCTGCCACTCTTCCCACTCCACCCAGCCCTCACTGAGATCAAGGACCTTGAGAATGCTGCTAAATGCAAAAGACACCTTCTGGTCTCCACCCTACTTGACCTCTCACCAGTATTCAACACAATTGTCCTTTATCTTCTTGAATCACTTTCTTTCCTTTGTTGACCTGTAAACTAATGATGCAAAAGCAATGGTGGATAAAACTGCTCCTGCATTAGCATGAATCAAGGCAGCACCATTAAACTGTATTACTAGTCTATACTACCAAGCTCTGGCATGGGAAAAGAAAAGCCAGTTTCACTACAGAATAATCTTAATGAAGCAAAAAAACTATTAATTTTACTAATCTCAATCCTCAAGTACATATATACCTTTTTAATATTCTACTCAAGGAAATAGGAAGAAAGAATAAAGCACTTCCACATACCAAAAAATGACGGTTGTGTCAAGGAAGAGTACTTGTACAACCTTTAGAGAGCTGGAATAGCTAGCCACTTTTTTCATGTAACACCATTTTTACTTGAAAGAATTTCAGATGAACTGTGGTTATTCAGACTTGGATATCTGGCAAACATTTTCTCCAAAATTAATTAAGTAAGCCTTCCATTTCAAGGAAAACAATTTGACAACACCTGCTGCCAATGATAACTTTCGAGTGTTCAAGCAAAATTTTAGAAAACTTGTTATCTGCCACCATGAGCCTGACAATTTCCAATACTGTCTGCTGAAATCAGCAGTCATATTAGCAAATGTCTGCGAAACTATAGAACAGTATGTCAACATTTGAAATATCTGTATAACTCAGTAGGCCAATATTTTTCATATGACCAGTGTATGATTTTACTCACTTAAACATAGGTTAAAAATCCACTCAATGTACAAGACAAACAGATACTAAAGTAACACTGATGTGGCATAATCCACACTATAACTAATCTCTTAAGAAACTATCACTTTTATAGTTTAGTATGGTATCAAAAAAGAATATCCATAATTATGTAAAAATTCATTACAACATTCCTCCCTGTTCCAACTACATCTATGGAGAATAATTTTTTCAATCAAAACAACATAATGCAACTAAATGCAGAAGCAGATATGAGAATCCAGCCAAATCCAAACTCATGATCTCAGCCCCTCAAAACATGTTCTTCCAGTGTTCTCTCACTGAATGGCATAATTATCCATTGTAACTTCAGTCATCCATAATACCTCCTGCTTTCCCATTCTCATATCCAACCAATCAACAAGTCCTATTTTACCTCCTAAATCTATCTCAAATCCACTTTCTACTTTTATAACAACAACCCTCTCCTTCTGGATCATAACCTACCAAGCATTTGTTCTTTCTGTCTTCTCCACCCATCTATTCTATATAAAGCAGGTAATGTTTTTAAAAGACAAATTTAATCACATCTCTCACTCTTTCACAGAACTTCAATGCCTTGCCATTGCTCTTAAGATAAAACCAAAAGCTTTACTAAATGTGCACAAAAAAAGACTCCATCTGATCTTGACTCTACCTTCAGCACAACCCTCAAGCAACTCTTCCTTCCTCCCATCACGCTTTTCTCCAAGTTCCTCAATCATGTCATACTTAATCCCACTTCAAATTCTTCACACACTGCCTTCCCTTTGAACACCCTTCTACCTCACCTCCTCATACTTCATCTCATAAACTCTTACCCTTCTATCCCTAGAAACCACTTCCTCAAGAAGGCCACTCTGACCATGTCCCTGTTATATGTTGTCATAGCGCCCTGAACTTTTCCAAGATGGCACTTACTATATAGTTTATAATCACAATTTTATAATTATTTAATAGCTGTCTTCCCTATAAGATTATTAGGCACCATAAGGGCAAAGACTGTACCTGTTTTGGTCATCACAATATCTCTAACACCTGACAAAAAATAAGACCATTTAAAAAGTTAAAAGCCTGTTCTACTGTAAGTATTATTAATCTTTTACTATAAATATACAATGAGGTTTTTACTACTGTATTCAACAACTTTGGAATCCAGACTCAAGGCAGTCTTCCTTGGGATATCTCTCAAAGAATACACTAGAGAATGTAACAGTGGTTGTCTCTAGAGAGGAAAACTGATTAGCCAAGAGACAGGAAAGGGAAAGACTTATTTTTTAACGTATATCCTTTTGTGCCTTCATAATTAAATAAAATAATTATTTTTTAAACAGAGCCTTCTAGCACCTAAAAGCACTATTCCTAATATTCTATCGTCTACATATTCTAGGGAGATCTTAGATTCCTCCCAGAAAAAAAAAAAAATCACTTTAAAATTATATTATATAAAGATTTAGTAGCAAGATCTACAGATGCCCAGGATTTATCTACTTATAACAATATATATGATTATCTATTTTAATGTAGATCCAAAGTGCTCATCATTTATAACATTAAACTTAACATATTAAATTTAACTCACTAATATGTCACAGATGAAAACAAAAACCAACCCTGAACCTGAACTTTACTTTCTAGAGCACTATTTTAAATTTAGGCATTAATAAGAAGCATCTCCGCTTCACAGAAAACTTACATTCCTTAACCTGAAAAAGACTAGCAAAACTGGTTAAAATTAAAAAAAAGGAGAGCCATGTACTTAGTTAAGGGAAAAGAAACACTTTATTATGTAAAAAGCTCTGTGCTAGGCATTTCGCAAGTATTATTCCATTTAATCTTCACAAAAACCTGAAGCTATTACTTCTACCATACCATCTGGCTTTCCTGACTAAACAGACATATAACTATTAACACAAGCTAATCCAGGCAAAAACAGCTGAACATATAGACATCTTTTGCTTTACTCAACATAACTAAGGACTATTTGCTACTATCTTATGAAATTAAGTTGGTATGTTAGAGTTTCACCAATAATCAAAATATCATCTTGCTTTTCTCCTGCCTTATTTGTTGACTGTTTCAAAGAGTTTTAAAAGACTCTACAAAATCAATCAGTTTCATGAAATAAAGTCCCAAAATAAAATTCAAAACTAGATATTTAATAATGATGACACTTAATAACCCACTTTACTCAAAACACTTTTCACATAATTCTTTCCTTTACTCCTCACATGAAGCCTACCAGAAATAAGATTACAACCTTTTTAAAGGAAGAATCTAAGTCCCTCTGAAGCTAAATTACATGTAGTAGACCAAAAACCTAAAGCTAGGTCTCTCTGATGCCAGAGCCATTCTTTCCACCTCACCAGGCTGCCTCTAGTTTAAAGGAACCAAGACCATTTTCCTTATGACAAGAAGAAAATCTGGCTTTAGAACAGAGAGCAAACTAAAAAAATTTTTTTTAAAGTCACAAATTTAATCAAATGCCTATTTTTGATAGACCAATTACTGGTATGCTACATTAAACAGGGCTGACCATTCCATTTTGAAATACGCTCTTATCTTCACTTAGTAAATAAAAAATATAAAATGCATCTGACTTTAATTTCTTCTTTCTTAAAATTACGTATCAAATATGTATAAGGCCTAGAAGGGAAAATGGAAAAAATATCAATGTTAGAATAGGAGGATATTATACAGAAATGAGTTTTATATTTTAAAAATTTCCTTTCTAACTGTTTCAATATGGTTAACACTTTTATTTAAGGCCATTACAAATACCTCTATGTTAGTACTTAACAGAAGATATGAAATGACAGCTGATCTGACTGGCAAGTATGGCTTACTTTTTAAAATATCAAAAGTAATGCTGAAGACCCTCTAATGAAATCTATGAATACTCAAAAATCTACTTCACTTTTCTATGAATACTGCTAAAACAAGTTATCAACAAAGTAGCTAACTTATGATGTACTCAGTTTGTCAATAACAAGAACTAGTTCAAATAAATGGGCCACTAACAGACTATGATTCAGAAATCGTTTATAAAGATTTTTATAATAGTATACTGTGTTCATGAAATTTACAACTAAGAATTATCATTCACTTACTAATTCATCTTCAATAATTATTTTAAAATGTAGAAAAAATTTATTCCCACCTCAAAGAAATTAAGATAATTATACCAAATTTTATGTCAACATCTCAAACATTTTCTACTAATTACCTCAAAATAGTATTAAAACAAACAGAAACCTCTGAGTTTTCGTTTAGTTATTACTGAAATTCAAAATTGTAAATATAAAATAAACAGTAAAAACCAAAAGTGTTCAGCATTCAGAAAAATGATCCGAGGCAAGTATCACATAAGAGGAAAAACATGGCATTAATGGACAATCTAGTAATGAATTCTTTTACAATCTAGTAACGAATTCTGCATATAATCTCTGAATAATTGTTTAAACTCTCCAAATTTCAAAATCTGTTTCTATTATTCTAAAAAGTATGCTATATGCGTAACATCCAATTTATTGCCTCAAATAAAATTTACAAACCAATGATTTGCTGTAACAAAAGTATGCTGTCACATGACTTAATACTTCTGAAGAAATAGGCAATTGTAAATATATGTTCATTATCAACTATTTTCACAGCAATTTTAAGTCAATTTCTTAGCAAAGAAATAGCTACTTTTAAAGAAAATAAGTACTTGTAGTTTCCTAGTTCATAACCAAGCTGTGGGTTAAAATAGCATTCCCTACTAATCTCTATTCATTCAACAGACATGTATTTGTGTCATAACAATTATTTCTACTCAAGCTACTTCACTTACCAATTTTTATTTCTCAGAAAAGTATAAATTCAAAACTGTGGATACTTTTTAAAAAGATAATTTTTAAACTCACTAGAGAAAATTCTACACAAACTGAAGTCAGCAAATGGTTAAAAATGTCACTACAGCAATTCCAAAGGAAGATGATGAAGGAATGTACTTACGTTTCAAAACAACGATCCACGTTGTCAGACATCAAAAGTAGCATGCATAGCTGTTCAAGGGCTATTAGTTGCATGTCCCTTTCATCTCCCTGTCCCATCTGCAGCCATTCCAACAATGTATCCGGATCCACATCTGCCATGGTTTTTTAAAAGCCTCTTTGCTTAAATTAATAAACTAAAAGGAAAAAGTCCTTTAAATGTCCAAAGGGTTTAAAATTTTTTCCTTTACACCGGCTAGAACCAAATTTTCATGGTGTCTTCCTAGGAATTAGAAAAGACTCGTAAGTATGTTTGACTATAGTGCTTAATGCAGTTTTTCAACTACCCTTATTTCAGCGTTTAACGTTCACATATCCATACTATATGAAAACCAGTTTTGCACAAGAGTATAAGCTGATTAGGTTGCTGCTCAACTGGAAACCAGAGCTGTCTTTGTCAAAGACAGTCAAACAAGCTTCGGATCCCACTTCTGTTATCACCAACGTCTGTGCCAAAAAGCAAAGATCACCTTACTAAAGGTTCCTTTTTTTTTTTTCCAGCAAACTTATTCCCCCCTCCTCCACTTAAAATTGTTCTTCAGATAAGGGTTAGATTCAGTATTTTGAAGAGAGTCTAAGCACTTTGATCCAATCATCCTCCAAATTAAGTTTCTACTTTAAAATGACACCTAATTTCACAAATTCTGCTGACTTCTCAAGTTACTGACTGATATGCTTAATGTGTCCAAATACAAACCATAACTAGATCCAAGATCTATCTATGAATAAAGACTTGGTTAAGAATTTTGACAGTCTTGGCAACCGTTCTTAAAAGTTTGAAAAGAAATGAGAAAAGTAAACTGCGATGAACTAACACGTTACGGATCAGAATACAGGCCAATATATGTCCCTCGTTCCCCACGGATTGGAGCAGTTAGTTTAAAAATAATAATACAAAACACAGTAGCAGCCCCAAGAGGCAAGTCATTACCAGAGCTTATAAGCGCCCTGACGGGAGGACAGCTTTGGGTCCCACGTAACCAAGCTGCAGGTGTCTGAATCCAGAAGCGGGTCCCGGTGGTCACCCAACGGCGGCGACCAGCAGAGATGACCCAACACTCTGGGCCCAGCCGAGCCCCGCACGGGGAAGCGCAAGCACCGCGCTCCGGTTTGCCGGCACCAAACCCCGCTAAGTTAGCTACCTGTGTCTCGGAGGAGGGGGAAGTTCTAGAGGAGAGGCAGCAAGCCTCCGTGCCCGTGAGGAGGCCGCCGGGCAGGGCAGCGGGTCTCCCGGGAGCGGCGCCTGGAACTCCCGAGGCCCGGCGGGTCGTCCCTGGCCTGGCCGGACAGCAAACCCTTCTGAAGGACAAGGGGGGGCCGCCTTGGGCTCTGGCTCAGGAAAGCCGGGTCCCGGCGCGGGCAGGGCCGGGGGACGGAAACAAAGGGGCTAAGCCGGTGAGTCGGCAGCAGCCCCGCCGACCTCGCCAGGGGCTGGATACTCGCTCGCGGCCCGCCGCCCGGCATCCAGACCTCAGCCCTGGCCCTTCCGACCGTCCTAGGAGCTCCCGCCTCCGCTCCCCTCAAGCTCTTACCGGGCTTGTAGTCCCAAAGCGCTCCAGTCCTGCACCAAGCAGGCCGCGGGCAGAGCCAGGCCCGGCCGCGGCCCTCGAGTTCCCAGGAAGCCGCAGGCCGCGCAGGTCGAGCGGGATAGGCGGCACAGGAAAAGCCGTGCCTCGTCCCTCCTCTTCCTCCGCGGGGACCTGGTGACAGGGAAGCGAGAGGTTCCCCCGACCGGCGAAAGCCAGCGCACGTCCGGTCCCCGGCACGCGGCTCCGCAGGCCCGGCAGCTCAGAGACCCGCGCGGTGCTGCCGGCGGCGGCAGGGGGAGGCCGCGTCCATCGCGATGCCGGAGGGGGGAAGGAGGAGGGTCGGGTGAGCTGGGCGGGGAGGCTGAGGAGGGCAGGCTGAGGAGGGCACCGGGCTCGGCGGGGGCGGAGCAAACAAGCTCTCCCGGCAGCGACCCTGCTGGCCGCCACGTGGGGCGCTGCAGATACCGGTCAGGCCGCAGCACAGGGGCGCCGACCCGCCGGGCGCGTCGCCGCCCCTGCCAGGCCGCTCTGGCCCCCCGGGCCTCAGACTCCGTCGGCCTTCTCGACTGGCGCTCCTCTACCCAGTGTCCCGGCGTCTTTACGCCTCGCCGTCAATGCGAGCGCGCTCCCAGCACCCCGAGCACACTGGTGCTGGCCGCCCAGCTGGTTTCGCACGGCGTCTACACACTTAGCGCGCTCCTGCTTAAGGCCCCGTGCTGCGCGTCAAAGCTGCGGCCCAACCTGTCCTTACCCAGCCTCCAGCCCCTGCGACCTGTGCTCCGCCTCGAGCGACCCCTCCTCGCGCACGGAAGTGCGTCGCGGGAGGAAAAGCGACTCCCTTCGGTTGCCCAGCCGTTCACCAGAAATTGAATCCTTTCACCACGACCCTATGAAGTAAATATTATCGAGTATTATCTCCATTATACAGATGTGAGGACCGAGGCTTCAAAAAGCTTCAGTCCAGGTCCATTGGCGTCCCCAGTAAGCAACGGCGCGGAGAGTGTGCTTTTTGACTCCTTTGGGTTGTGGTCTCAAGTATGTCCGAGGTTATTCCCTTCAAACGTTTTCTTTCACACGCACTGAAAATAAAATATGCCTTCTTATAGGACGTACTTGGAGATAGTTAGGATGTAATTAATTGGAAATGTAAATACAGCTTTTTTAAAAACAAGAAATGAATCCCCTGATTTAAGATAAAACCATGCCCCGGACGCTCCCCCTATACTTTTTCATCTTTTAAACAAAAATGAATATTACATGATAGTATTCGAGACGTGTTCTTTTAAGCAATCAGAACCAGTATTTTGGAAATTACAAATTTGCACTTCAGAAATCTATGAGCACATGCACCCCTGTCGCAAGGAATGGCTCCATCGGTCTCCTGCTAACAGATCTAGAGAACGGTAAA